>LR537692.1:514334-556416 GCA_900883565.2 Caenorhabditis panamensis | reverse complement strand
CCCCCAAAGTCTCCAGATAAAGAGGAGCCGTCTGAGGTTGTTTTCAGAGTCTCCAGGTAAAGAGGAGCCGTCTGAACCCCCAGAGTCTCCAGATAAAGAGGAGCCGTCTGGGGTTGTGGTCAGTGTCTCCAGGTAAAGAGGAACCGACTGAATGACAGAAAATGATCCCTGATTTGTCAATTGGGGACAAAGGGGCGTGGTTTCCCACAAGGTTGCCAATAGCAGCGTTAGCCACGTTGTAAAATCAACCACAAATATTGATCGAGCTGTAAGAGATTGTGATCAGACCATTGTAGTTCATTGACTCACCATCAATAAAACACATAGAGGTGTCGGTAATTGGTAAGTAGTGTCGGTAAACGGAAACTGTCATAACTCAAAAATTAAGATAGCTATAAAAAAATCGTCAACTACGAAGTTGTAGAGTACAAAATGTTTACGTACAAAATCGATAGACTTGATCCAAAGAATGTTTTATCAATAGGAAACTTCGTAGTCTGTTCAAATAGAAAAAATCCATTCACTACAATGTTGGATTCCTCAAGATCATCTTGACTTTCGTTTTGTCCGACTGCTGTATTGAACACGTTTTCAACTCCGATGTTCTAACTCCAATTGGCAGTTGGCTGGTCTCGCCGCGAAATTGTTTTTGGGTGTTTTTCGGCTCCTTCGCACGTCTTGTTTGTTATCAACTACTCTGTCTGAAAACGTTTGGTTCCTTTCTATGCACTTTTTTCAAGTCACGCGAACACTGCAAAGTACAGTCACACTGAGGCTAAGACCATACCATTATCACAGTATTTTTATTGTTTCGCCCGCTTGAGGTGTGAAGAAAAGCTCTTTTTTCAATGCGGGCGTACCAGGGGAGGCATGGCGTGATCAGTCATTGATAACTGAGTCGTCATTTATCAGTTGATGGACATTGTCCCCAAGTATATGTACGTAGGTCGTAAGTACATCATTCCTCTCTCTCCATCTATATTTCTTCCGAGAGCCGGAGCACAATAGACTCCGCTTTTGTCTGCGAAAATTTCCTGTCAGTTTTATGAGGAGTTCAAAGTCCCACGTGCTTTTTTCTAGTTAGATGGTAGTAATGTATGATAATAGGAATCTGTGCAGTCTTGTATCAGTGAAAAACATGTTATCGAAAATGGGGAACCAATTACCGTACTAGAAAAAAAAGCTCCCTACTGTTATCAATTTTCATACAAAACGTAGTGTGATGAAGCACAAAAACTAGCGGCAGAAAGTTCAACTCTTCAACCTGTTTCACAATCTGTTCTCTGCTCTGATTTTGCAAAAAGAAAAAGAAACAATGTTGAGACTATTCTGCTATCACTTTGAATCACCATTTGAACCAATTGGTCGCCAGGATAGTTTCCTTATGGAATCTTTAGACTGAAAGGTTTTGTTCCATGAACATATGGGATGATTCCTCTTATCTGGCGAGACCAAAATCATTTTTTTCGTTTAGAAAAAACCAGCACCGATTACGATTATGTATATTGATAGAGAAACTGATTAGACAATCACTAAAGCCCTTTCCGCCTTAGTGCTAGGTACAACCTTCCTCGACCACCATTCCCGCCCTTTTCCAGTTGATAACGTGGATTTTCATTCTGTATTTATTGTAGCTGTCATTCTTGTTCCTTTTCTTCTTTCCATATCTCATTTTGAGTTGATTTCCGATTTCGGGTCATTTGTGTCAATTTCTAGTATTAAGTGCTTGCTTGGCGCCGCTCACTATCAGAATGTTGCGACTGATAGCCAAGCACTCCCTCCCCCAGCCCCACTCTCAAATGCCTCATGCACGTTGCATTCTCTGCTGTTTCTCCTCGCCTAACCAACTTTTTCTTGCATTTTTAGGTAACAACGCATGGCTTTTCGAGTCAGAGACGCCTATGCCGGCAGCTCCGTGCTGCTCACAGGAGCCACCGGCTTCCTTGGAAAAGTCATCGTGGAGAAACTTTTGTGGACCATCGATGACATTCAAAACATTTATCTGATGATTAGGACCAGAAAGGGAAAGAATGCAAAGGAGAGACTTGCTGGATTGTTGCACGTTAGTACTGATATATTGTGAATGACTTCCTTGACTATTACTTACACTTCAGGACCCTCTATTCAACCGTCTCCGCCAGGAAAAGCCACATGCCTTTGATAAACTCATTGCTGTCGGAGGAGATATGATGGTTGAACATTTAGGAATGGATCCCGAAGATTTGGAGCTGATTAGAAACAATGTGAGGCGTTTTTGTGCATTGTCACTAATTCGATTATTCTAGGTAAACGTAGTTATCCACAGTGCGGCAACAGTCAAGTTTGACGAGCATCTCCGGGCCGCTGTGACCATGAACGTCATTGGAACCAAAAGAATAATTGACTTGTGTCATCAAATTAAGAATCTCAAAGTACAGACACTGATCAAAATCTGAATTGACATACGGGAGACTTTCAGGTGCTAGTACACGTCTCGACAGCTTACGCGAATTGCGACCGTTTTGAAACTACTGAAAAAGTGAGTGAAGACGAAAAAGTGATTGGCATACTGGAAACATGATACATTCTTCAGATTTATCGTTCTCCAATGCCTCCTCAGAAGTTGGTCGATGCATTGTCATGGATGGATGATGAAACTCTCACCAAAGTATAACACTTCACGATTGTACTAATGGAAAACTTCAAAACTTTCAGATCACACCAAAAGTTCTCGGTCTCCGTCCAAACACCTACACTCTCACTAAGGCTTTGGCAGAGGTATTTTTCCGACAATGAAGTTAATAGAAAGAGGTGGTTCCTTTTCAGTCTACCATCGAGGCAGAGGCAAAGGATATCCCAGTCATCATTGTCCGCCCATCTATCGTAGGAGCCATGTGGAAGGGACCACTTCCGGGTTGGACTGACAATATCAACGGTCCTACTGGAATCTTTGCTGCTGTTGGACGAGGCGTCCTCACTGACATGTGCGGTAGCAACGAATCCAAAGCCGACATCATCCCAGTTGATGTTGTTGCAAACATGATTATCTCCGCGGCATCATACAGAACGTCTATCAAGTATGAAATATGCACTAGTTACATTCACAAAGCAACTTCTTTCAGTCCAACTGAGATCCCAGTCGTGCATTGTTCATCCGGAGAACTGAATCCTCTGCAATGGGGTAAAATCGTGATCTTCTTGGAGCAGTTCTACGGAAAGTATCCAATGGAGCAGTGTTTCGGAGTCCCAGCTACTCATTTCCATCAGTATCGCTTCCTCTTTGTCCTGAACTATTATCTGAGACATCATATTCCTGCTGCTATCACCGACATTTCTGCTCGGCTCATCGGAAAACGAAAAAAGTAGGTCGAGAATGATGAAAGAAGCCTCATTAACGTTTCTTATCAGTAATGTCAAGTTGTATTCGAAAGTGTGGAAGATGATTGAGACTCTGCACTTTTTCACGACGAGAGGCTGGAATTTTAATGCAAACGGAATGCCAGAACTTTACTCAAGAATGACACCGGAAGACCAGAAGGAGTTCAACTTTGACGTCAGACAGATCAACTGGGACTCGTATTTGTTCGATTATGTTATGGGAATCAAGAAGTACATTTTGAAGGAGAACTTGGAGAATCTGAACAGATCCAGAGCACACTTGTGCAAGTCAGTGAACCGAAATCTTGTTGATTTTGCATTGAACATTTTCAGGCTGCGAGTCCGCCGTCAAGTTGTTTTCGCTTTGGTGTATGCTGGATTGATTGCATCTTTTGGAAGAAAATGGAAGAAGACTACCCAGTATCTCACATGGATTGGAGCCATGCTCACCACCTACACTTGCACCGAAGTCAGTTTCAGAACAAAGATCCCATTGAAATCCCTCAAGGATTACATGCAAACAGCGGACTATTCTCGGTACTTGGAGAAGAACTGAACAGTTTTGATGTCATTGAAATATAATTTTTGTTCAACTATTATCGTTAAAAATAGATAGTGTAAGTGTCACAAACCAGACACTCTCTTTATGTTTCTTGTTTCAATGTATCAAGGTCAGAAGTGTTGATCACGGAGAGTAAATCACACCGCACTCCAATTATTGTCCTTTGGCTTTTCATTTTTGACTCTCGACTTTTTCGAAACGCTTTATTTGCATCTGATTCTTTTCATGTTTTGTTACTCTCTCTACCTTCCTCACCCAGCATTACCTTTACAAATTTAGCTTTTGTTTTCGAATTTTCATCAACTTTCCCCGACTTCTCGAAACTTCCACTATCCAGTCACCTCACAGAACCAACTCCCATTTGTCAAACCAGCAAACATCCAATTTCGTTCCCCTGACCACTCTCTATCCGTTTCTTGTTTTTGTTTGATAATAAACCATTGACCAATTCAGAAATCTTCATATTTAACTAATCTTCCACGTTGAAAAAACGTTTTTATCGAGAGGGCGCAAGCTTTTGGGATGGAGGAGAGGCCGCATAAAAACATGCGTTGACGGGGCCACAGGGGCTCACTTGCTTGTCTCTTCTTCTCAGTTTTCTCGTTTTCTAATGCAATGGCAAACGAGAAGACGGATGAGAGAAGTTCTTGGCCGACTGCAAGTACGTGCCATTTCACAATTCCCATCAGCCCAGTGATTTTTCTCTGGTTTGGTCATTTGAATCCAATATCATTACATGGCAAGCCGATGCCGCTTTGGCAGCCAGCTCATTCTTTTCCGAAAGCAGAGGCAGAGCCACGAAAACCCATAAGCAGTCTGCGTGCTGAACATTCGGCCGATATTGAAAAGTTGGAACAGTTTGGGTCAACATTCTCCTCTAGCCAACGTTTCGCGCATTTCCCTCTTCCTTGGGAACAAAAACTGAGGGAAATGTTTGCGATTCAACTGACTGTTTACCCGCATTAACAACAACTGTTGTTCTTTCGTCTGCCATTTCAAACCCGCCGCTTTCTTTTTCCTTCTACTGTCACATCTCATCAGCCCTCTCCTTCTACTGCTCTCTTGATATAGAGATTCGGATTAAAATTAGTCACAACATAACAATTTTGTGTCCTCGGGCTCTGTGAGCTCTCAGTCTTAGACTTAGGCGCTCACGTTTTCTATCACAATCCAAACTGCGTTTTGGCACGTCGAAAACATCGAGCAGTTGGATGGCGGAAGAAGCCGGAGAGGGGCCTCGCTCTCGTTTTTTCTGCTTTGTCGTCTCTACATTTTCTCTGCATTTCGCATATTCTTTCGCACTTTGCCTTTCCTCTCTTTCTATTTTTTTCTATTTGGGGATAGAGAAAAGGGGAGAAAATGCATTTGATTCAGTTGCCTCCTTCTGATAGATTTTATAGAGTTTGGCTGATTTGCGAGAGAGAAATGTTGCATTTTTTGTGAAGTTTCAGTTTGAAAAAACAAGTTATTGGCAAAACATGACAGATTTCTCAAAATATTTCAATTTCGTCAAACCCCTAGACTCCCTCCCAAAGGACGAGATGGATAGATGGACTTGGAATTGCATCATAGTGGAATAGGCAGGGCCGAATTTCGAAACGCTTGAAAGACTCAAACAGAAAAATACGCGTTTCACGCGTCTCTTTCCGTTCCAATTCATTATTTACACTGTTTCTCTACCCCTACCTCTAGTACTCTTGTTTACCATGTGCCGTTTACAATTGCAATGTTTTCTCATTAGAAAATCATTAGAAAACGCCAAAAACCGTTCAAATCATATTTCAGTCTACCTTGTTTGCGCGAAAAATCAATCAGTGAACGTGTTTATTGTTTTGACCTTCTCGCGCTGCCTGCGTCTCTCATACCTTTCTCTCTCGTCACTCACTCGCACAGTACCCTCTGGATCACTGCGCAGTTGTGTTTTGCCGGTCATTTCTCTCGTGTCACTGATTACCTTTTCTCCTCTTCTTTCTTTTGTTTTGTTTGCCTGTTTCTCGCAGTTTTGTCTTTTGAATCAAATCTTCTATCAATTATGTTTATTCTTTTCAGTATATTGCATAATTCAAAATGGCCGAGGAACAGATTTCGCCAGAAGAGCTGGAATTCATTCAACAACGCGCTTTGCGCCGCTTCGACTCGATCGTCCCAACTGCCGGAAGAGAAGGAACCGAAATCGCCTCCGACATCTTCAAAGGTCGCACTCTGGCCATCTACACTTCCGGAGGAGACTCTCAAGGAATGAACAGTGCGGTGCGTAGTATCACTCGCATGGCCATCTACTGTGGTTGCAAAGTTTACCTCATCTACGAGGGTTACGAAGGAATGATTGAGGGTGGTGACTTCATCAAGGAGGCCACGTGGAACTCTGTCTCGGATATCATCCAGCAAGGAGGAACTATTATAGGATCCGCCAGATCTTCCGAGTTCAGAACGCGCGAAGGACGTCTCAAGGTACATTTTTTTACAGAACCAGTATTGAACTCAATGAACTATTTTCCAGGCAGCCACCAACCTGATCAACCGTGGAATCGGTCGTCTCGTGTGCATTGGAGGAGACGGATCTCTCACTGGAGCCAACACCTTCCGTCTGGAGTGGACTGATCTCGTTCAAGAGCTCGTCAGAACCAACAGAGTCACAGCGACTCTCGCCAAGAAGATTCCGTACATCCAAATTGTCGGACTCGTCGGATCTATCGACAATGATTTCTGCGGAACTGACATGACTATCGGAACCGACTCGGCTCTTCAGAGAATCATCAGCTCTATCGATGCTGTGGTTGCCACTGCTCAAAGTCACCAGAGAGCTTTCGTCATTGAGGTGAGTACTAACTGCGTTGATTCGATTGTGAAATGAACGATTTAGGTTATGGGACGTCATTGTGGTTACTTGGCACTGGTTGCTGCGTTGGCTTCCGAAGCAGACTTTTGTTTCATTCCCGAATGGCCAGCTCCAGAGAACTGGCGTGAAGTTCTGTGCGATAAACTGTCTCAAATGAGATCCGAGGGACAGCGTTTGAACATCATTATTGTTGCCGAAGGAGCTATCGACCGTGACGGAAATCCAATAACAGCCGAAGATGTCAAGAACGCTGTGAAGACCAAGCTGAAGTACGACACAAGAGTCACCATTCTTGGACACGTTCAACGTGGAGGAGCTCCGTCCGCTTTCGATCGTCTTCTTGGTTGCAGAATGGGAGCTGAGGCTGTGTTCGCTCTCATGGAGATGACTGAGGTGAGAACAAAACATTTTCTTTAGTTGCTAAACGATGCTCTATTCAGACATCAGAGCCATGCGTCATTTCTATTGACGGAAACGTCATGGTCCGTGTCCCGTTGCTCAAATGTGTCGAAAGAACTCAAATGGTCCAGAAGGCAATGAACGAGAAAGACTGGGCTACCGCTGTCATGCTCCGTGGTCGCAGTTTCCAGAGAAATTTGGAAACTTACAAATTGCTGACCAAGATGCGCACCGTCGAGAAGGACAACCTTTCTGAAGGTCACAAGTTCAAAGTTGCTGTCATCAATGTTGGAGCTCCAGCCGGAGGAATGAACGCCGCTGTCCGTTCTTACGTCAGAATGGCTCTCTACCATCAGTGCACTGTCTACGGAATCGAAGACAGTTTCGAAGGTCTTGCGAACGGAGTCTTCAAAGAGTTCAAGTGGTCGGATGTGACCAACTGGGCCATGTACGGAGGATCTTTCCTCGGAACCCAGAAGAGTCTTCCAACTGCTGCGACTTTGCCAAAGATTGCCGAACAGCTCAAGAAACACAACATCCAGGCTTTATTGCTTGTTGGAGGATTTGAAGCTTACCACAGCACCATAATCCTTGCCGACAACCGTGATAAGTACCCAGAGTTCTGCATCCCAATGTGCGTCATTCCGTGTACCATCTCCAACAACGTTCCAGGTGAGATATTGAGATTATTCATAGATTTTCTAACACGAATATTAGAAAATCTATATTCTGAGAGGAACTTATCGTAAATGTTTGTTTCAGGAACCATGGTCTCGCTCGGATCGGATACTGCACTCAATGAGATCTGCCAAATGATCGACAAAATAAAGCAATCGGCCACTGGAACCAAGAGACGTGTCTTCATCGTCGAGACAATGGGAGGATACTGCGGATACCTGGCTACAGTCTCTGCTTTGAGTTCCGGTGCTGACAACGCCTACATCTTTGAAGAGCCGTTCACAGTCCAAGATCTCTCTGACGACGTGGACGTCATCCTCTCCAAAATGGAAGTCGGAGCAAAGCGTTACTTGGTTGTCAGAAACGAATGGGCCGACAAGCATCTCACCACCGACTTTGTCCAGAACCTGTTCAACTCGGAGGGAAAGAAGCAGTTCACCACCCGTGTCAACGTCCTCGGACACGTTCAGCAAGGAGGATCCCCAACTCCATTCGACAGAAACATGGGAACCAAACTTGCCGCCCGTGCCTTGGAATTTTTGCTCATACAGCTCAAGGAAAACTTGACTGCCGACAACAAAGTCATTGCCAAGACCCCGCACACTGCCACTCTTCTTGGATTGAAGGGAAGAAAGGTTGTGTTCACTCCGGTGCAGGAGCTCCAGGCTGAGACCGACTTCGAACACCGTCTCCCATCCGAACAATGGTAAGTTCATATGTTTTCGACATACGGAGAACGTTTGTTTTCAGGTGGATGGGACTCCGTCCGTTGCTCCGCGTGCTTGCCCGTCATCGTTCCACTTTCGAAAGCTCTGCCGTCCTTGAAACTGTCGACGAAGAAAGCGCCGACACCCACATGTTCTAAAATTTGTCATACTGCATGTTGTAATTACTCGGTTTCTTTCCATCCGTATTTTTTGGTTTACATTAAGCCGTACTTTTTTTCTACTCCCCACCAGCCATCCAGTCAACATTAAACAACGCAAATTCAGAACAACTAGCCATATTTTGTACAAGTAGCATTTTCCCAATACTTTTCTCCGAAAACAATTGTGTTAGAATTTGAAGAAAATAAATCTAGCAATGTTTTGTAAAATGGTTTATTCAAATTCTGAATATGTAATTATGTACAATGAGATTCACAGTGGGACAAAAGATAAGTCAATTACTTTCTTCCTTTTCTAGATATCTCGGAGACACTGTCAGTGACAGTTTTTCCTGCTGGTTTTGCATCGGCAGCAAGAGCTGGGTCATCGAATCCAGAACTAGCAGCGGTTCCACCGAAAAGTCCTCCTGCTCCTGGGTCAGCGGCAACTGGAGCCTTCTGTCCAACAGTTGAGTAGTCTGGATCGGTTACACCTGGTTGTTCAGCTCCAATCGATGGGATTGATGGAACTGATGGAACTGATGGAGCAGGTGGGGAAGCTTGGAATGTTCCTTGGCTTCCTGGTCCATTCTGGAATCCGCTTCCTTGGAATCCTCCTTGATTTGGATCAGCTTGGAAGCCTCCTTGTCCTCCCTGGAAGTTTCCTTGCCCTTCTTGGAAGTTGCCTTGCTGGAATCCTCCTTGTCCTGGATAATTTCCTCCTTGTTGAAAACCTCCTGGACCGTATTGTTGTGGTCGTCCGTAACTGCCGCCAGGTCTACCATAACCTCCACCGTTTTGTCCGTAAGCCTGTCCATTTTGTCCGTAATTCGAGCCGGATTGACCTTCTGGTGGGGCGTAGTTGCTCGGAGGGCCGTAAGAACCACGTTTCAACCTGGAATATCAGAAAGTTAGAAAGTTTGAGAAGTGAACATCAATTTACCTCAATGAAGGAAGTGCCGCTGTGAAAGACACAAGAGCAATAACTGCAACAATTTTGAGATGAGAAGACATGATGGAAAAGTTGATTGGTAACTTTTCAAAATTTCTCGCCCTGTTTTATAAGGGGTATCATATCACTATCATATCGAAAAGAGAAGGCGGAATCAGTGTCGATCGTCGAACACACTACATCATCACCACTTCTCTTGATGTCTTCTATGCGTGGGCGATTGGTCACTCAATTCCCTCTGTCGGAAATTGGTCAGTTCCCCAAACTGTGCCTTGTTATGTGAATCATCCCACCGGGAAAAGTGGAATAGAGGACAAGAGGATGAGTGATATAAATCCGAGATGGTAAGCCGATGACTTGGCGACATTTAATCTGTAACATAACCTTGACACAAGCGTGGTATTTTCTCCGAAATTGCCTACTTCCTTCGTCTCGTACACCACTTCATTCAGTCTTTGCTGTAGGTACAGATCGTTTACAACATGTCCAATTTTGTTATTCTTTCCCTGTTCTGTATTGTTCTCGTTCAATCGGATGTCCATAATAGGTAAGTTTCAGCAATCTTCAGACTCTGTGTAAATCTTTGAACTGACTCTTGTTCCCAATTTGTTTTTGTCAGTACTCAAAGTAAGAACTGGTTGCCAGAAACCGAAGATTTCAGTACTCCAGTTCCTGTTTCCTTTTTTTTCATCACAAATCTTATCAATTTCAGATTCAAAAGACAGTATTGGGGAGAGACACCTTACTACAGCGCGCAGACGCAGTATTACGAAACACAACCTCAGCAGTGGTCAACTCAGTATCAGGTTCGGGTTCAAACACCACTTGTTCGGTTGCATTCCATCTCATTTCAGAGCAATCAGAACTACTATTCTCCATACTTTTACGGGTATCAACATCAGCACACATGGCAAAATTCCAACCAAAATTCAAACCAAAACACCTACCGAACAAGCTACAATCGGCCGTCATGGGTGGCGGAAAGTGGCAGCGGATACGCAACTGCACCGCCGGATTACAACCCTCAAGGTGGCTACGCAAGACCAAAGTACCTGGCAACTATGCAGCCGAAGCCAACACTTTCACCAGTCGTTCTAGAAAGATCTACGTTTTTTGTGACCCAGCAGCCTGAAGTTCTGCAGACTTCAACAAATGGGAAACATCCAACATTCCTGGAGAGACTCGGAGTAGCAACTCTTCCAATAGTTCCAAACAGTGGCTCCGAAGAAGAAACCTCTGTTGAAAAAGAAGTTCAGAAAAGTTTTGATTCAGCGGAGGAAAATTCTCAATTGGGCAATGGGGAACTGCTCCCAGAAAGGTCGGAAGAAGGTCAATCGGAGGAAGAGAACACGGAAACGACTACCACATCAACAACAACGACCGAAGAACTAACCACCACTTTGGAACCGAGTGTGATGGAGAAGGATGAAATTGCGTCATCGGAAATTTTCGGCACTGGGATTTTATCACCTTCGACCACAGAAGCTTCAATGACAACAACAGAAGAAGATGTCACTGAAACTGCCTCAACTACTGAGGCGACAACCATCAGTACGACAGAAATGACCACTGAGTTAACAACGGAACCATCCACAACTACGGAACCAAGTACAACTACCACTACCACCACAGAGCCAACAACAACCGAACCGACTACCACCACTGTCACAACTACAACAACAGCTGCCCCAACGACCTCGACTTTTGCTCCAACTACAACCCAGAAGAAAACCACTTCTTCTGTAGAAGTGAAGCCTGTAACTTTGTTAGCATTCCAAGAAATAACTGATGAGGTTGTATCAAGTTCATCAAATGTTACTCAACCAACAGTTGATCAAGACACAACTGGTCGCGAAGTAACCGGAGATGGGTCCGGCTTGGTCCCAACGGAAGACGGCATATCAACTTTCTCCACTGGAATCGTCGGACTCCGTTCCCCACCGCTGCCGAAAACTACTGACCCGGAGAAGGTCGGACTCGAAGTTGTCGAGTGGACGGATTCTGATAACGAAGTTAGAAAGGTGCTCACTCAATGATTCTCTTGTTCTTTGTTCAGATGTATCTTGTACGTGTTCTACACATATATGTTTCTTTATCCTATTCAATATGCATCTCACATAACTACCTATCTTCTTTCTGTCTTTTTGAAAAGAAAAATGAAGAGAAAAGTGAAATAAAATAAAAGGGCGCCAAGGAAAGCGTAAAAGTGAAACGATTTGAAACATCTGATCTTTTGTTTAGCTGCAGGGTGTGGATCACATCAATCTAATAATCAAAACACATCAATTTGAGCGAGACGCGACGGAGACTGATTTTTACAAATCCTCGATTTCTTCTCTCTTGAACCATCTCTCACCTGCTCCTCGGCTACGGATTCGCCCAGCCGTCTCTCCATTCAGCACTCTCTTTCGTCGTGTTCCATTATTTTTGCTGTTACTCTGGCTCTCATTTCCTTCTTCTCTCGGGGGTATTATCATCAGAGGGATCGATGCTCTCCGACTTCTCCCACCAACAGACTGAACTCTCTTTTCTATTTTGACATGTTTAACCAACACGTATACCCTCTGTCGGTCCCGGAGCCCTTTTGACAACTTCTAATCTTTTCACTTCCCCACTTTGTTTTTGACTTCCTCCACGGAACCCCTGTCGCTGGAACGGCCCTCCCTGGTTAGCCCTCTCCGGGTTTCCAGCACACTCTATCTTCCCTCTTGCCACATTCAGTCAAAGACGTTCAACGACGTATACAGAAGAAAAAGAAGAGCTGCCAAATGGATTTAGCCGATGTAACCTAATTTTGCTTTGTTTTCATCGAGTTTGGTGCACAATTCTACTTGTTTTCCTTGTAACATGTCGTTAGATGACTTTTGAGAGGAGCTAATGTAGCAGAAACACCCATGCAAAAAGCCAACGGGAGGACAATGTATGGAATGAGGAAGGAATAAACAACAAACGTACACTACAATAATTCTCTCTCTCTATGAATGGAAACATTTTCTTCTCTCAATCTCTTCCCCATTGGTCCCAGCTGATCAACAAGATTCAAAGGCACAGATTTAGATTCAGACTTTTGATAAGAAATGAGAAAAACGCAAGTGATCGGCTGCTAGAATAGTATATTACCCGGAGGTGGCTTCCGTCAGCTGTTGTCATTTTCTATCGCGTCTTTCTATCAAGTTCAATTTTGTTCTCATTTTTCCCAATTTTTCCGGTTGTCCAACTTCCCTGTTTTCTTATACTTTTTCTCAAATTGACAACGGAAAATAATAATGAAAACTAGGAAAATCCGCAGACTTCGACCTCCTGACAAATTAAATATTCTCTTTTCATCTCAATTCACCTTATTTTCGTTGCCCTCTTTGTTTCCCGTCGTACTTTGTGCATGCATACTTCCTTCCGAAAGCTTCCGAAGCGAATGACAATCGAGAAGAGACGACGGCCAAGTCATTCCATCCCGTTTTAGGCACTCCTCGCCTTTTTGCGAGCAGGAGTTCGTTTTTTCATTGCCGCCCGCCTGCCTGCTTCCTAGCTTTTTTGCTATTTTCTTTTATTTTTCCAAATTTTTTCTTCAAAGAGAAAGGATAAAATAAGAGAATCGGGAAGAGCCGGGGGTGTTTTCCACTTCATTCGCGCGTATGTGAATCGCATCGAAACGATGTGAACTAGGCGCGCGCCCGAGGGCAATGCTCTTCCAATTCGCGCAGTTTTTCTTTCGGCCATTCTTCTTTCTCCTTCATAGTTACACTCGCACCCTCCTTCTTTCATACCCCCACCCCTTTCCCATCACTTCTTCAATTTTTATGCAAGAGATGCACAAAACTTTCCAATTTTTTGTGGCTCCTTTCCTTCCTTTCTTCCGTCGGCAGCAAGTCTATATCTCCCGCTCCACGAGAGGTTACTTTTGTTGCGCCCACCCATCTTCACTCGATTAGGCGGCACATCTCCTTTTTCTCGCTTGCTCGTGTCTGGGGTTCATACCAACCACTGATCATATTCAGGCTTTCGCCACCCTTCATATCCCTTCTATCTTCCCTTCTTCCATCTTCTGAATTTCATTTCGAGTTTGATCACACCCTCTCGCTCCCAAATCGAGTATTCGAACCTTTCCGACTTTTCTGTTTCTTTCCACCTGCTCGTTCTCACTGAACGTGTTCTAACTTCTAACACAACGTTGTTTCACAATTGATTCTATAAAACGCACCAAACAACAAAATCTCCCATACTTCGGAAGACCATGTGAGTTTGTTTTGTGTCTGTTTTTCCATTTTCCACTCGACTTCTACTTCCACCAACTAAATCATTTTATTCATGCATCGACGGGTTGTCGTCTCCTTTTTCTTTCCTTGCGGAGCACTCTTTGATCGCTGATTTCCATTTTTGTGCATCTCATCATCAGGAACACACAAAATAAGAGAAAGACATAGGACGCATGAAAAACACATCCGAACGGCCCTTCTTCCACCGTTTTTCCGCAGAATGGAGCACTTCCGCCTGTCATTAATACACAATGACTTGATTCGCAAGACTTGATTTGCGGTCTGCACTCTCTATTTCTCAATTTTCTTGTCTTGTTTTCAGTTTCTCCGTAATTTCCTTTTCTAATCCATCAAAACTGCTCAATTCGTCAGTCAACGCTTTGAATTCGTTGGTCTCAATCCCAAGAAAGACCAAAGAAGCCAAGATGCTACCTGACCCCGGCAAGAAACCAAAAGGGTGAAGATGTCAGAAAGACACAAGAAAAGGAAGACGAGAAAAAAAGTAGATGGAGATAAAAACTTTAGAAACTTTCACCCGTCTTGAATAATTCATGTTCCAAACCCAGTCCACCGAAGGGCCTTCTCATACATATCCGGTCACATGGAATCAATTGGTGACCAGATATTTGGGCTAGTTTATGCCGTGAAAAGACGTTTTCTAGACTTCCACTTGCCTTCACATAAACAATCGGCACGGCCAATTCCCTCTTCAAATACTCAACTTGGTCCCCTCCTTTTTAATTTAATCATACGCCTCGAGAGAAGAAAGTTTTGCGTTTTATTTTGCAGTCGTGGCTCTAGTGTAGTAGTAGCTGAGCAAAAACTAGTGAATTTTTTTTTCTGTTTTTTTCAAGTTGATCAAGTTAGGATTGACGATGAAACTGTGTAAGGGTGGATGCAACTTAGGAGTGCATTCGCAATGCTCCATCCTCAAAACGTTATTTTATTACGAGTTCAGTTTTGATTGCGAACCCTCTTCTCCTTTTACCCAGTGCACTTCTCCGTTTGCGTGATGCACTATTGAACTCCGCTCTCGAAAAGTCGGGAGCAGCAATTGAAGAAGGACCCGCAGCGCGTGGAGAATTGCTCCCCTTCTTCCACAAATGGGTTTTCTTTGGCCTTCAGCTCCAGAACTTCCTCAAAATCTTCGAAATCACTTTTTTCGCACACGATTCTGCTTCCCCGAGGCAGTGTTGCAATCCTCTTTGCTTTTTGTTTAATTTCGCTGAACTACATCTTTCCCATACCAAAGTGTAAACTGTGGTTGGTCCGACAAGAATGTAGTTGTCGACAATCTACTCCTCTTCTTCTTTCGATATCGCCATGAAATCTTCGGAAAGTCCCTTTCTTCTTTTGAGCTTATTGGTCACCAATGCCACATAAATCTTCTTCATCCTTCCCTTCTGTCGCGCAATTTGATGTAACTTTTAGAATGTGGCGGTCGGTCCGGGCCGAGCCGCCGGCTGGTTGCTGAATCAAGGTTTTGCCATCTCAGGCACCGCTCCCAAGGGAACGAATCGTGTCGCACTGGGCGTAGGCGATGTTATACATGCGTTTTGCCAGTCGCGCAATAACAACGTTTGCTCATTTTACCCCGCGTACAAGATCTTTGAGGAGGCAAAATGTTTTTTCGTCGTATCCTAACTTCCGTTATCCTTCGTCAATCCACAAAACCAAGCAGTTCCAGTTTCAGATATGAAATAGATGTTCGTTAGATCATCTTGGTTACTACTATGGGGCAGTATCGCGTGGGTTGTTTCCGCGGAGCCGGTCACCCTCCATATAGGTGGAACCTTCCCGATGGAGTCAGGATCAGGAGGATGGGCAGGAGGAGAAGCATGTCTGCCAGCAGTACAGATGGCATTGGAGGATGTGAACACCCGACTAGACATTCTACCTGGATACACTCTCAATATGACTAACCACAATTCACAAGTGAGTTCTAAATCTCAGAAATAACTAAAACAAAAAACTCACGTTTTCAGTGTCAACCTGGTCTTGCTATGCAACAATTGTACGATTTCCTATACAAACCTCCAACAAAACTAATGCTCCTAACTGGATGTAGTCCGGTTACTACTGTAATTGCGGAAGCAGCCCCTGTTTGGAAACTTGTTGTGGCAAGTTGACCCTTGACCAGATTACATTTGAATTCGTCATTTTCAGTTATCCTATGGAGGCAGCTCACCAGCACTCTCAAATAGAAATCGTTTTCCCACACTATTCAGGACTCATCCGTCAGCCAACATGCAGAATCCCACAAGGTGAAACAACAAACTTTTCATACGGTAGCAAAGAGATTCAATGTTTTAGGGTTCATATAATGGAGAAGTTCAAGTGGAAGAGGTTCACTATCTTGATGTCAGTCGAAGAAGTGTTTGTTACCACTGCAAAAGATCTTGAGGTCGGACTGTGGTGAAGAATAGTGCGAAGTATTGTTTTCCAGGCAATTGCAAGAAAGAAAGGCATCCGAGTAGACCGTCAGAGTTTCTATGGAGATCCGGCGGATGCAATCAAAACTCTTCAACGTCAAGACTCTAGAATCATTGTCGGGTTGTTTTATGTAACAGAAGCTAGAAAAGTTTTGTGTCAAGTAAGAATCCTCCACTTTCCGTAAAACCATTGTTGTTTTCAGGCCTACCACCACGGGTTATATGGTCGCAGATATGTTTGGTTCTTCATAGGCTGGTACGCTGACACCTGGTACATGCCACAGCCCGAAGAACACTTGAATTGCACTGCCGAGCAGGTTTGAATATTTTTTCTCATTTCCACTAAATGGTTTCTTGTAGATGGCTGAAGCAGCCGAGTACCATTTCACAACAGAAAGCGTGATGCTGTCTCGGGATAACGCTCCTGCCATTTCTTCAATGACCGGCATGCAATTCCAAGAACGTCTCACCCGATATTTCCAAAAGGACACTGCAAATGTCGGAGGGTTCCCAGAAGCTCCACTTGCATACGACGCAGTTTGGTGAGTGAGGGTTCAAAGTTGAGAATTGGAAATTGATAGAAAATTGTTTCTGAAAAACGGAAAATTGAGGCCAGCAAAAACCCACCAATTTATAGGGCACTTGCACTTGCCTTCAATTGCACACGAAACAATTTACCATCGCACATAAGGCTGGAGAACTTTACTTATGACAACAAAGTAATTGCGGACACTTTGTTCCAATGCGTCAAGAACACTTCGTTCCGAGGTGTTTCGGTGAGTTAGAAAAGAGAAAAGAACGATGATAGAGTTTGTGCACGTTTAAGGGAAAAGTGATGTTCTCCGACTCTGGAGATCGTATTGCTCGTACCCAAATTGAACAGATGCAAGGAGGAAAGTATAAAATAATGGGATACTATGACACTACAAGTGGAGATTTGGAGTGGTACAACAAGGAACAGTGGTTGAATGGAAGAGGTCCTCCTCCCGATTCCACAGTTATCAAGAAGCATGCAATGACAGTATCAAATGAGGTTCTGATGGGAAGATCTACCACGAAAACAAAGATATTTCAGTTCTACTACCCAACTATCTTCTTCGCAGTCCTCGGAGTTGTATCCTGTTTCTTGATCTATCTGTTCACCCAGAAACACCGCGAAAGATTGTAACCTGGTTTTTTCCTAGAAGTTTCTTCAAGTTTATTGTTCAGAATCATCTTCCAATCTCAACCGGAATGCAACAACATTCTTCTTGTTGGCTGTTCTCTCTGCTTGTTTTCTTTGTTCCTTATTGGACTTCCTTCCGATGACATCTCCATTCCAGATTCACTTTTTTCAATTCTCTGCCACGTAGGAAGTCCCTGTCAATCAAAAGCAAATGGAAATTCCAGGCTCGTATTACTATCCTTTTATTTGGGTTCACATTTGCATATGGGTCTATGTTTGCAAAAGTTTGGATTGTCCACCGTATGGGTGCAACGGAGAATCAGCAGTTGGCTAGTCGACAGAAAGACGAGGTTTGCTATTTTCTATTCTTTGATTCTCCACTGTTCCGAATTGTCTCTATCGTTATCTTATTGTAATCACTCTCTCATGTTCCCCATGTTCACCAATTCCAGTTAAAACCATTATTGAGTAACTTCTCAGAAAAGGTAAGTTCAGAATGGGAATGAAAAACGAGAAACTTGTTGGAGAAAGCTTTCTAGATTCCTAGACTTATATCTCCGGCTTTTGATTAAATATTGATTACCGATCCCTTCTTGTGCATCATCTCTCCCATTGTCTGTCTGAAAATCTCAGTTAGCTGTAGTTGATTGCTACGGCCGAATGGCTGCATGTTACAATTATCCGAAATGGCTCAAACTGTGTGCTCATGAAATCTGAAATCTCATGACTAATGATTACTCTCATAGTTGATCAAATTCAAAAATCTCCTTGATTCTTTACTAATTCATACATCTTTCCATTCTAATCTCCATATCCAGATCTTTGATTATAATGATTTCCATTTGAAAACGTTCCAAATACAATCCTAACAGGAAGAGAACACCCCGTGGGAAGGTATCCGAACCTTGATATCCACAATGGTCGGTCGGCAAGCTCTAATGCGTAAATCGTCGGGACAAGCGTACGGTGCACTGCTGGAAAAACGGAACACTGTCCTGAACCAGGTGCTGACGAGAGGCCTTTTCTTGCCTTCTCTTTTTTGGCTGTGAACCACTACTTCTACACGTTTTGAATGTAGTACTCATATACTTTTTTTCCGCAGTTACTACCACCACTCACTCACAGCACCATCTAACAACTTCTTCCTGATTCTTCTGGTACTGATTGACTTTGCCAAGAACTAACAGCAAGCACCAATTTATAAAACCAAACGTAGTTTTTCTAACACTTTTCAATATTCTATTCATCACTGAAAGCCTGAAAGCAACAACTGATTGCCTACTATAACATCTATCAGAAAATGTTCCATTACTGCCAAACTCTCAAAGCATGTCGTATGCCTGTGCTACTTACTGTTTTCCTGTTCTTCTTCCTTTTCTCTAGCAATTCACCGCCTGTTTTACTGTCACTATCCACTCACTATCCGAAGATTTTCCAGTTTTTCGGTTTTTGTTTTTCTTTCAACGCATGGGATTATGAGCAAAGAATGCTATGCTGCTGATTCATAGCTGAACATAGAAAACTAAAACTGCAGTTCATTAAAATGTTTTCAGCCAATATCTGCTTCCAAGTTCTATGTTATTGTGGCTGCTCTGACAGCTGTCGACGTCTTTATCTGTTCCATATGGATTCTAATTGACCCATTGAAACTGACAGAGCAGAAATTTGCTCTCGTGGTGAGAATCATTATTTGTTGAACAAGGTTGTAAAATTATTGTGTCCAGGCTCCTGATAGTGACGAAGACGAGATGATAATGCCTGTGCTCCAACAGTGTCAGAGTAATCAACAAGAAGTGTGGATAGGTACAAAAATCAAAACGTCGAATGGGAAACAATCACAATTACAGGAATAATACTCGGCTTCAAGTGTCTCTTACTTGTGTTTGGAACGTTCTTATCTTATGAAACAAGGAATCTGAAGCTTCGGTTCATCAATGACTCCAGATTTGTTGGGCTGGCAATCTATAACGTAGCAGTAATGACTCTAGTCACCGCTCCAGTAGTGACTCTGCTCATTCACGGAAAAGTGGATGCTAATTTTGCTTTCATCTCTTTGACAGGTATCCAGACCATCCTAGAACAACTGAATGTAGTTGTTTCCAGTTCTGATCTGCACCTACATTTCCGTCGGTCTTATCTATGGCCCCAAGATCCGCCACATCATAAAAGTACCACCGAGTGCTGATGAAATGCAACTGAACGGAAACGTAGCACCAAATGTATTGTCAAAAGTAGATCAGAAAAGATTTGAAATGTTGAAAAAGGAGAATGAGACCCTCCAGAAACAGATTGAAGAGGTAACGAACCTCTATTTTCAATTCGTATTTCTTTTTTCAGAAAGAGAAAAAAATCCACGAGTGTAGAGAACGACTTGACGCACTCAACAGCACATCCGAATCAGAAGATATGAATACGCATTTGCTGAGCAGCACTTCAACTTATAAACCGCTTATTGGTATCATATCCGCTTGATGCTCAGAACTTCCCACTCTTTTCAGATGAAAATGTGACGTACTCAACGGCAACAACACTTACAACAACTATTCCTCTAATTGATTTACAACAAAATGGAAATCATCCGGGTAATCTAAATACCTTGTTCACTTTTATTTTGATTTTTCAGGTCAAATATATGAGAATGAAAACGACGATGATCGATCTTCCACGTCATCCGATGAAATACTATTATGAGACAACTTCAGTTTCATATAAATTTACTGTATAACTGTGTAAAATTGTGATTTGGTTGGGATAGTGTCATTTTTACGTACATCCTGCACATTCTTCCAGCCTTCTTTGTCTACTTTGTTTTCTAGAAGATCTCACTTTCTTTCCATTTGTCGATTTGCCTTTCTATGAATAAATATGTGGATTATGGAAAGTTGACAGACAAGTGACCTCTAACGATTTCTGATCACCAATCAGATCAAATCATTACACATTGCGGCCAAAAAAGGTGTGGCTGTAGATTAATCGTTCTTGGAACCGAAGCAAAGGGAGTTGGCCGCGGCAGTTACTGTTGTTTTGTTACTTCAGGCCTACTTTCAGTTGTCTCTCTGAGTAGTTGCAATGGCAGAAAAGTTGAAATAAAATTCGATCGAATTTCGAAGAACATTATCATTTTACAACATTTCGGCCGACCCGCCTGCCACCACCCATTTCACAATTGCCTGCCATCTCGAAACGAATGCAAAGTTTGTTTACGCCAGTTTGCTGTACAGCAGACAACACAAAATAGGAAAAACGTTGAAAAGCAAACTGATGTAGGTGTGAAAACAATGAATGTGGATTTGGTGAGTCTCTCCACCAAACAGTGCGCTGCGTTCGGTTTCAGAGAACAGCAAGCGAAATAAAGTACCAGAGCAAATAGACTTTGGTTTCCTTTTCTTCATTTCTTTTCTCCAAGAAATGGTTCAATTTTGAGGTAGAGAGAACGACAAACAAGTTAGGAACTTTCTCCTCCGTTGTCTCACTTCCTCACTTTCCCTCAAGGTTTCTCGACCCTCTTGAATAACTCACCAGTGTTCAAAGATGGACTACATGATCGGGGTGGCAGTGGAGGTAGCCGTTGACAAGACATCATGCAACCAGCTAACCACACTGCCTCTCGAGCACTGTCCATAGAAAGGAATAGAATGAATGGCAGAAGTAGCGAATCGGAGAGGAGAAGGAAAAGGGGAGGGGCTGGCAGGCAGCTCTGTCGCCAGGAGACCATGGATGTTTTCCCTGTTTTCCTCGCATTGCACAGCTTCTCGACGAGAAAAGGAGAGAGAGAGAGAGATGTCTGTCTGAAAAATAATTATTACTATTTCTGAAAAAGATGTTTTTCTCCCATTCTGATATTCTTATGAGAGTTGGATGAGATACGGAAAATAGTAGATCTGGTCAAATAACAAGCCAGGTATACTACAATTGGAAAGAATACTGTTGACTATACAAAAATTAGATTGTTTTCAAAGTATTCCGATCAATAAGAACCTATGGCTTCTAAATGAATGTGTGATATGGCAGTGTCGAGTAGAAAATGTTGTTTCTTGCTGCTCTTGCTCTTTTTCTATCTTCGCCTGCCTCTCTTCAATAAATGTTGATGGAAAAAAACGAGAGGACCGCTCATGTGTTTTTACTTTGTTTTTTTCGGTTTGGGCCATGTTCCATCCATCAATAGAACCCGTGACCGACTCAATGTTGGGCAATAGAGGGCACAAGGGACA
Source organism: Caenorhabditis panamensis (assembly GCA_900883565.2). Classification (NCBI taxonomy): domain Eukaryota; kingdom Metazoa; phylum Nematoda; class Chromadorea; order Rhabditida; family Rhabditidae; genus Caenorhabditis; species Caenorhabditis panamensis. The sequence continues at coordinate 534,703 of LR537692.1, read as the reverse complement.
ACGCGCCAACGATTGGTAGAAATTCGTTCGGCGACAGTCGAATGGAGAAGAGGACATGCTGTGATGACAACACGTTTTTGACTGACTGACTCGAGAGGAGGAGACAAAGGACACCGTCCCCCGGATTATGTCATATGGATTCTTCATTACGAAATAGACCGAAGAGACCACGAGATGAGCCAAAGAAAGTGCATTCAGTCTTGTGACTGAACACTGCTGGTCAACCTCACATCAGTCTCTCATCACACCGAAACCGAGTGAAAATGTGACAATCAAAAACAAAGAAACACCTCCCCGCTCGCTCCACTCACCGCTTTTTGTCTCTTACTGTGCTGTATAACTGAAAATTATCGGGCATCACACAGAACAAAACAAGAGATGGAGAACGAGCGGCACCAGCCCGGCGTTAGTGACAAAAACAACGAGAACGGACGAAGCGACGGCCGGCAGACGAAGGAGGAATGGCTGAAAAGATGAAAAACGCGGTCTCGCCGCTCACACTCACTGCCACTTTCAGAAAGGGAGGGCGGCGCCCGTCTCCGTCCAATGTTGCTTACATACAAACACATACACGTCACAACTTTTGAGCGCCGGGTTAGGCGGACGGGGGCGGGAGGGACAGAGAGGAGTAGTGGGAAAGAACGGAATTTAACCAACCATTGACAACCAACAAAGTTACTGGCTACCAAAATGTTGAAATTGAGGAAAGTGAACACCGAAAGAAAGGAATAGCCAATTTTGGGGACGCCCGCTCCTAGGAAAAGTTGCCGCACTGTTCAAACACTAGAAATCTGAGCGAGGGAGCGGGGCCTAAAGTGTGCGAGTAGGCAGCGCCATGCGCCTCTCTCCGTCTCCGGGTCGCCGCTTTTCTAGAACCGACCGACATTCACTGCGTGTGTTCCTAACCTCGTGCCCATTGACAGTGTGTAGAGTGTGTGTATGAAAAAAGAGACTCACGTGCCTGGAAGGCTGGTCAGCTCATGCCCGCTCACGCTCACACGTCGCGCCAATCAATGCCAAAACTCATGACGAACACAGCATCTTTGCATCGACGGAGACGTTCGATTTCTGTTTTCTGAAAATGAATAGGGGATAACGGCGAGCGAGTGAGTGAGAGGAGAAAACTAGGCGCCGAGATAGTCAAAGCCGTATGACATTTCCCTATGATCTAGTGCTCAGTTGAAAAGCTGAGCAAATTTGTAAGGTTTCTAACATCATCAATGCAACAACTCTTGAAGTTCTTCTCTCATTTATTTTTACAAATGGAAACTGGTATAAAGTGTTTTAGAAGAGCTTGACCTCACCTCCTTTGGACATCAACTCGGCGTGAATGAGTGTGTGAAAAACGAAGAAAGTTTGAAAAAAAACTGGGTGAACGAAGAACACTGTGTCATGAGACATTGTGACCCCACCCCGTGATCATATTTCACATAAACATTTAGCCATGAACATGAACACTCAAGACCTTTTTTGTCTTGACGCTGACATTGAGTCACAATGTTTAACCACACAAAAATTGGAAAATAGAAAGATAAGGACAAGAAGAATAACTAATGAAACACAGTGAATTGCAAGTGTGATGTCGAAATCATTGATGATTAGCTCCTCCTTCTTTTTCATTGAAATCTGTGTTTGGGTGTGGTCGACAATGATTAATTGGTGGCAGAGGATTGAAAAGATTCTGGGACAGTTGTAAGCGGACAAAAAAGAGAAATGGAAAGAGAAGAGGACGACAGAGATTAACTTTGCAGTCGGAATACAGTAAAGAAACAATTAGGGCAGTGTTACATGTTCAAAATTTGATCATTGGTAGCTTATGGATGCATATCCAATTGAAACTTTGATTTTCAAAATGAAACCACTTCAAAAAGTAAAAATGTGTCATTTCCAATTTGCCGTTTCCAATTTTCGGAAAACCGGATCAGGATTATGAATCATCATTGTGAAGTGATATTGAAAATCCGCTACATGTTTTCATATATATCTTTATGTTTTTATGTTTTTCTTTTTTGTATTAAAAGTGAGTCAACAACATAAGAAAAACACAGCTATAGAAAAACATGATCAGACAGATCTGATATGCAAGTTATCTCATACAATTTTTCCAGAAAGCTCTCCGAGTTTTTCCGAAAACCCGATAAGACGCTGAAAAAACACACAATTTGGCCATATATCCTTCTCTGCTTGCACACTTCCACATTCACCTCACAAACAAATATCGAGTTCCATGAAACGCAAAAATTGAGAGCAAAATTTTCATTACTTCTTCAATTTGATGAAAATCCCACAGAAAGTGAGCAAACAAGAAAAAAGAAGCGAAAAGGTTTCAATATTAGTTGGTTTTTCATTCCACGCCTCTCGATTTTTTGATATTTCTCCTGATATTCTCAACCGAAGTTTCTCAAAATGCTCAATGTTTTTGATTTGAGAAGAGCAGATATGAGTTGATTGTTATTTCCACTCGTTTTATTATGTGATGAATGAAAAATGAGCGTATAGACACATCGTGTTCCGTATTCTCAGAAACCAAGGTAATCTGCCAGTTAGTAATTCGATGACTGCTTTCCAGATTAGGTGACGTCAAGCTGAGACTGATACAAATTACATTTCAATAGAACCAAATTCCAAGCGTTTTACGATAAATCACTTCAATAACTGAAATGCAATGCAGCGTAATAACTGCCATAAAGTGGCCAATATACTAACTTTTTGCCAAATTCTCATCATTTTGCGAGTGGTTTTTGTCACAGTGGTTTGCAACCTGCGATGCGATCTGAGTAAGTAGGAGTCCTGTGTAAACAGAACTCGCGTGTGCCTTCCAATTTTTACGCTTTTTCGTGCTGTCTATCTCTACCGAAAAATGAGAAGAAAATGATTTTCTCTATCAATTTCCGTCTCGGGGAAGCAAGGAAGGAACAATTTCTTTTCTTCTGACTGCACACACCCTACGACACCCCTTCTCTCTGCCCTCTGTCACTTCATTATGCCTTCCTGTGTGCCCTTTTGCAACGAAACTTCTTCCAAGTAGTGCAAAGCAGAAGCGCAAGAACTCTTCTCTCTCGTCTCTAATGCTCGATAAATCATTGTCACATACATAAATTGGCCCGAGAAAACTTTTGTGCTCAGTTTGCTCGAGCCCCAGGAGCTCTTTTCCGTCTTGTGTAAAACGATTGGTGTCTCGTCTATGAGAAGCAGGTGCTAGCTTCTACCTAATCGCAGATCTCTTTCTTTTGCACTGAAACTTGCTCTTTGTAAGCCGCCAGCCAATAAAATTTTCATCTCTTCCACTTCCCGGTTCTTTCGTCTTTCTCCAGATCTTCAAATATGTATCTATATAACATAATACATATAATATCCGGAGAAAACTTGGGGGCAGATTTTCATTTTTATTTTCTCGTCTTTCCCCCTTTTCGGCAATGCATTTGTGGTCGGGCTTTGCGTTAAGCTCGCCTTCTTTCCTCCTCGTTTCTTGCTTCTGGAGTACGAGGGTCCTCTAGAGTACTCGAATTTGGAGAAAAACTCTGTGAACCGTGTCGTCTAGGTGTAATGTGGTTGTTCAATACGAAATACGAAATCCGAGCTGACTAAGAAAGCAACAAAATCGAAAAGCCCTCGTCGGCTCATCGTTTATGCGGTGCGTGGTTTCAAATCTCATAAAATCCTTCTTTTCAGCTGCACAAACCGATTAATTGCAGTCAACCCGCGCGTAAGGGTTTCAATGCTTGTCCTCTTCCCCGTTTCCTCTTCTCTATCCGCTTTTCTCAATTCTTTGGTCAGAGCCTTCTTTTTCTCACTTCTTGTCGGTTTTTCGTTTCTTCCCATCCCAGACATAGTATCTTTCCGGTTGTTTGAGATGTTTTTTCCGTCTTATTCGCACTCAATACGTTGTCTATGTATGAGCAATTTGTTGCAGAATATCTAATGAGCGAGTATAAATGAATAACACAACGGGCAAACTCAGGCGCAATAAGGCCACAACCTTCGAATCTCCGACCATTCCAAAAGGTTAGTAAATCAAGTTTGCAGCCGTGTAAGGTTGAAGAAAGCAGCATTGTGTGAGAGTGTGCATTTGTTTTGTTTGTTTTGTTTCCAGCATTCTTTGATCTCCAACACCATTTCATATTCTGCAAGAAAAAGGCTCCGGTCGATGGCATTGAAGCTATTCAGAGAGATGGAGCCTCCATCAGGTTTGTCCTTGGCTTCTTGGAACTCATAATTTATAACAAACACGTCATAACATGTTTTCAGTGAACACGCAGTCGTCAAGTACGCTAATGACGAGCGGCCTGATGAAAATGAAAAGCAAGACCTGGAGAACATGTTCAAAACTGTTCTCAGAATAGGAGTCCGTGAGTAAAAAGTGCTGTCTGGTGACGTATTCTCTGTTGTTGTTCAGAGAACTCGGACATGGTATACACACACCTTTTACAACTATCGCAGTGTTATGAATCAATGGCTAGGAACAATAAATTGATAGTGTTCACGAATGACATATCAGTTCGCAAAGCATTCAACGGATTAGTGTACAATTGTGAGTGTGAGAATGACCCACGACACAAGAGATCAAAAGTCCATATACACTTTACAGGTATGCGTACCGGACTAGTCGCCGACTCGAAAACATTGGAGATTACCGGAGTGCTGTCTGTCACCGATTTCATAATGGTACATTTCTTCTGTTTGCATGAACCAGAACTTTTCACGCCTCTCTTTCTCAGATACTAATGATGTTGTGGAAGTATCGTGAGAATCTCGACGAGCTCAAAGGCACTCCGTTAAGCCATGAAGATTTTCGGCAGATGGATGTGGCTTATATGCCAATCTCGCGGTGGAAAGGTATTTGGCTCAGTCCAGCTTAGCTCAGCTTAGCAATTCAATTTGTGTAAATGGAAAGAAGTGGGAAGAAAATTTGTCTTCAGGGTGTCTCGAGATGAAGGGACAGTTGAAGCCATTCATCAACATTGGGTTGAAGGAAAGCATCTTCCGGGCTGTGGAATTGCTCACTAAATATAGAATTCATCGACTTCCGGTCATGGATGAAAACACTGGAGATTGTGCGTACATTCTGACACATCGTAGGATTCTACACTACATTTGGAAGCATGTAATGGGCTATCGTGAATAGAAGACTGTATTTTTTGTTGATTTCAGTGCGCTCTACTCCCTAGACCAGGATTTTTGAGTCACCGAGTAGTGGATCTGCAGATGGGAGCATGGGACAAGATGCTTTATGTTAGTTCTTGATTCATAGCTTTGAATTTTTCAAAAACAAAAACACAAAGTTATAGGCCGATGAACAGACACCACTGATCGAGTGCCTTGACATGTTAATCGACAACAACATCAGCGGCATTCCTATCGTACGAAAGAACACCATGCAGGTTGGCAATTGAAATTTGGTCGCTCAATTCAAGTTTCTTTCGAACTTCAGGTCATCGAAGTGTACACTCGATTTGACGCTGCTTCGGCGGCATTCTCAGACAATATCGATCTCAGTGTGCCGGTATCACAAGCAATTCTGGATAGAGACCAATTATGTGTACGGACTTTGGCGAGATATCAAGACATGTTTTTGTGATTTTCAGGGAATCCGACGAGACGGAGTAGTTACTGCGCATTACACCACTACTCTCTGGTCCTTGATTGAGATCTTCATAGACAAAAATGTTCATAGGATATTCATGGTCGACGAGAGAACAATTCTCAAGGTTAGCAATTGCAAATTCTGTGTAATTTTCAGCGATTCACGCTCAATTTACAATCAAGATCTCATTTCCAATTTCTAATTTCCAGGGAATCATTTCATTATCTGATGTGATTGAATTTCTCGTGCTCCGTCCATCGAAAAGCTCAATGAATGGAGAAGCAAAATAACAAAGAAGCGACTCCGTGACATGTTCATCGATATCATCTCATAACTAAATTTGAACGATGCTTTATACTTTGTCATTTCTCATTCTGTCTCAAGCTTTATCACTAATCATAATTATTTTTCATCCAAAAGTATCTCATTGAAACTGATGTCCATGTTTTTTCTATGGGTGCAAAGATTGTTAGAGATTTCTAACTATGCTCTGCGGACGGGGTTCACCAAAACGTGATCTTCTCTGACATGAGTACACAATTGGTATGTACTACAAAGCGCGGATATTTACTTTTGTGAAGGGAACTTACACGGGAAAGGAGGATGATACGCTTTTTGACACCCGGGGCGGGAAACGAGCTGACAGCTTATACCCTATACCCAGTGGTCTTCCGTATCGGAACCATTCCGCATCCGACTGTTAGACATGCTCGCCTTACTCCCTCTGGTTCTTCTGCAATCCGCTAATGGTACAGTACTCTACTCCTGGTTATCCAAACCTCTCCCTGTCCCATTTCCATTTCCAGCTATAGGATATGTTCCTCTCGAAACAAACAGTCTGATGAGAAATGTAGTCGGTTATGGTTCAACGTGTGATGCTCAAGCTGAAAACAAAATTGCAATGTGTTCGGATGAACTCACGAATATGGGTGTATTCAGTGCAATCAGTGGTAAGCAGACTACGTTGGCCGATATGAAAACTCATTCTCAACTGCATTTTGTTCAAATGTGCGGGTATGTGGTTCACAGTATCAAGAATTGCTGCACATTATGTTAATTTTAGAGCATACCACAGATTCAATGACTGCTTAGGAGGCAGTTACATCAAACAAGCTTGCTATCCTCACGAACCTCTGAAATCGAGATATTCGGTTGTCGATTCTGTGCTTGATTATGTTTGTGGAGAAGGATATCAATGTATGTTAAGAATAATAGAACGTGGAAAAACTGAATGGTTACAGCAATGCTAAACAATTGGAATTGTTACTTATCGGTAGCTGACAGCAGAGAAATTGCAATCTGTGAAGCAAGTTTCACTCAATTGGCTAGAAACACCGAGCAAATGTACAACGACTATTCTTCTGGCGCCGGAGCTTGTTTGTAAGGAAAAAGCTACTTAGAAAAAAAATGTTATCATTCATTTTCAGCGCTCTCCAATCTTACACTGACTGCATCCGTCCTGCTATTGAAACTACCTGTGGTCTGGGATCTTTCCTTACTGTAATTCAAGCAGTTGAACGACCGATTCAAATCTACCTTCCGTTCTGCACTCTCTCCGGCTCAACGATCTCTCTGCTACCTACTATGCTTATTTCATTGTTGTTTTTCATTATTTTTGTTTAATTTTTACAAAAGCTCACCTTATATTGTCAACCCCTCTCAGTGTGTACATGTATAAAGAATTGAATCTCGAGATTAATTCTGGTGGCAGATGGGCGGCAGCGAGTTGCCATGGAGACTGAATGTAGCCCGTCTCGTTGAAAATTGTTTTCCCATTGCTGCCTTAGCAACGGAAACGCGGAGAGAAGGCCGCAGCCACCTTTCGTTCTTCGCTCCCTATACTTATTTTGCTGAGTAATTCGAAATGAACAACAACTCAAAAGTAAAGTCCCCAGAGGACGATGATTTTTACGGTGGATTTGATAGTTACGACAGTGCTTATGATATCCAGGTTTGTTGCGATGACCAATTATTTTTCATGTGATTAATTTAGAGCATTACTCAAAACGATCAGTTCAAACAAGCAGTGGCTCGTTCCAGTCATGGACGTCGACCGGTTCGTATTTCAACCATCCATTCCTAATTTTACTCATTTAGACAGCCTCTCAAATGGGTTTTCGAGACCCAACATCCTCTTACGGAAAACCTCCCACGACTATGTCAAGTAAGTAACCTAACACTTTTCAATATTTTGCAATCCTTGTCTCTAGACCAAAGCCGAATGGGAGGAAGAACAGCGATGGCCACCAACAACGAGCCAGCAAGACCGATGACCGCAGTCCGTGCGGCCGGATACACTTCCTTTGCAAACAAAGGTGAAATCTCGAGAATCCTATAGACCTAAGCAAATTGAACTTGGTTTTTCAGTTCAAGCTGCGGAGAAAACGTTCAATGTTGAGAATGTCGCTGACAGGTAATTTTGTTTTCTATACAATGAGTTGAAAAACTGTAAAAGTTGCAGCGAAGAGGAAAAATGCAGGGAAATGGAAGCTAAGGTTATGGATATGCTAAGAGAAAGTATGTTGGCATGTGAAAAGAAGAAGTTCAAGGAGGTACTAGCTAAATGTTACTTTTTTGTATTCTAGATGTTTTAGGCTCTTGATAAAGCAAAAGAAGCAGGGCGTCGTGAAAGAGCGGTGATGAAATACCGTGAACAGCATCGACTCATGGAACAGATGAATTTGGACTTGACTTTCACTGTTTTATTCAATCTTGCACAACAATATGAGAACAATGAAATGCCGACAGAAGCTCTGAATACCTACGAAATTGTTGTCCGGAATAAGATGTTTCCTAATTCTGGAAGGTTAAAAGTCAGTGAATTTTTATTTGAGCAAAGGCGAATGATATCAACGTTTAGGTGAACGTTGGCAACATACATTTCAAAAAGCGTGAATTCACAAAAGCACTCAAATACTACCGAATGGCTCTAGATCAAGTGCCAAGTATCCAGAAAGATACGCGTATAAAAATTCTAAATAATATCGGAGTCACGTTTGTGAGAATGGGAAGTTATGATGATGCAATAAGCACATTCGAGCATTGTGTAGAAGAAGCTCCAGACTACACAACTGCGTTAAACTTGAGTAAGATATACTAATTCAATGTGTTAATCAAGCATTTTTTCTCAGTTCTTGTATGTTTCTGTGTCCAGGATGCTGCGAAGATGAGAGAATCCTTCACGAAACTTATTGACATTCCCAGTTACCCTGAAGACGAGTTCTTAAAAGAAAGAGATGACGATGATGTTTTGTTGAATCAAACTTTGAATTCTGATATGCTGAAATCATGGGAAAAGCAGAAAAAGTCAGACATAGAAAAAGCGATCATCACTGCGGTGAAGATTATCAGCCCAGTAATAGCTCCCGAGTGAGTCAGTTCCACAATTTGCCTGTCACATGTTATTCTTTCAGTTACGCAATCGGCTACGAGTGGTGTCTTGAGTCCCTGAAACAATCCGTCCATGCTCCCCTTGCAATTGAGCTTGAGATGACCAAAGCTGGAGAAATGATGAAAAATGGAGATATTGAGGGAGCAATCGAAGTTCTCAAAGTGTTCAACTCTCAAGATTCGAAAACATCGAGTGCTGCTTCGAACAATCTCAGCATGCTCAGATTCTTGGTAAGATTGGTTGGTCCCTTCTCACTCTTCAGTTCAATTTTCTTCCAGCAAGGAGGACGTAGACTCGCTGAGGCGCAGACATACGTTGACCAGGCACTCTCCATTGACCGCTATAATGCACACGCTCAAGTGAATCAGGGAAACATTGCCTACATGAACGGCAACTTGGACAAAGCCTTGGGCAATTATCGGGAAGCGTTGAACAATGACGCAAGCTGCGTTCAAGCATTATTCAACATCGGACTGACCGCGAAAGCACAAGGCAACTTCGAACAAGCACTTGAATATTTCTACAAACTGCATGGGATCCTTCTGAATAATGTACAAGTTCTCGTACAACTAGCATCAATGTGAGAGATTGCGACAATGCACGCTCAGGAAAAACTAAACCAAATGTTTCAGATACGAGAATCTTGAAGATTCTGCTCAAGCAATAGAGCTCTACAGTCAAGCGAACAGCTTAGTCCCCAATGACCCAGCAATCTTGTCCAAGTTAGCAGATCTGTATGACCAAGAGGGTGACAAATCTCAAGCATTCCAGTGTCACTATGACGTCAGTGTTGATTCATCCCATTGTGAAATCTCCGTTTGTTTTTTCAGAGTTATCGGTACTTCCCATCAAACCTTGAAACTGTGGAATGGCTTGCATCGTATTATCTGGAAACGCAGTTCTCCGAAAAGTCCATCAATTATTTAGAGAAAGCAGCTCTGATGCAGTAAGCTCACGAGTTTCGTAATAATTGCACGCTTTCACACTTCAGACCGAATGTTTCGAAATGGCAAATGATGATTGCTAGTTGTCTACGTAGAACAGGCAATTACCAACGCGCATTCGAGCTTTATCGTCAGATTCATCGCAAATTCCCTCAGGACCTCGATTGTCTCAAGTTCCTGGTGCGAATTGCCGGAGACCTTGGCATGCCAGAATATAAAGAGTACAAAGACAAGTTGGAAAAGGCTGAAAAGTAATTCACGATCAAAAATCAACTGCAAGTCGTTTTCTGAACTTCAGAATCAACCAACTTCGCCTGCAAAGGGAAAGCGATTCTAGTCAAGGGAAACGACACTCTGCAAATTCCACTCATTCGCTACCCCCATCTGGCCTGAATGGTCTCGGATCTGGGTCAGGTGGCTCGAGTAGCAGTGGACCACCAACCCGTCAGTATAGCGCACATGTTCCTCTTCTGCCCGAGAGTAGCAGCCCCTTCACAGTGACTCAACGAGACATGAGTAGGGATAATAGGATGGAAAGGATTAGTATCAAAAAAAGGATTGTTTCAGAATCAGAGGATTTCACGTACGAAGATCCTGTTGGGATGATGGCTCGCCCGAAAACGGGTGCTCGGAAAGCTCAATATGAGAATTTAGATGATTTTGGAGAGTTTGATGACAGTCTGCTACCAGATTGAGCCATGATCGGTTGCAAAAATCAGATGATAATGATCAGAAGTCAATTTTATTGTCAAAAAGACATTCCGCTCTTTTGTCGTTTTCATTTTGGTCTTGATATTGATAAAACTATAACCTTTCCAATATTTGGCCTGCTTGAGACACGCTATCAGAGAAGTTTGAACTTAGTTGTTCGATCACAGGTGTTGGGGAAAGGAATGCATGATTGCCATTTGGAAGCTGAATACTGTAGAGGTTCAAGTGGATGGTACCCATGGGAGATATTATGCTGTTCGTTTGTGGAGGTGGGAGAGTTGGAGTTGTGGGTAGATTGTAGATTGACTGTTGCTGTTGCTGCTGAGTGATTTGAGGCATCGGCTGCATCTGGGGCAGTTGTGGAAGTTGTCCAGTGAGTATTCCTTGCAACTGTTCAGGTCTCAGAATTTGGGATGTATTTGGAACTGGCTGGGGGTGTGGTGCAGGAGCAGGCGCAGAGTTGATATTGAAGATTGGCTGCACCGCCGGGTACTTGTGGTTATCACTGAAGGAAAGAAGTTTTTACGATCCGCATGTCGGTGACTTTCTGCTGTCTTACCCGTCTATGTAAACGGATGATGACTTTCGGGTGGCTTTGATGTTTCTCACAGTATTCCTGTAGACAGGCAGCAGAATAACACTTCCAAAGAAATATATCAAAAATAGAGCTCCCCAAATCAAGGATTGCAGTTGAGTTCCTGAAATTAGTTTCTCGGTTTGTTTTTTCTCTGATCCCCCACTTCCATAACAGTCTTTTGACTGTTGTTTCACAACGCAAAAACTGTATATAAACGCTGATTCCGGGTCAAGTATCCATGATAAGATCCAAATGCCAAAACCAAGTATTGTGAACGAGAATGCAATCTTAACAGAGCTACCGTGATAAGATAACCTTTCCGAAGTTCTTACTTCCATCAACATAAAAATCGACATGCAAATCGAAGATTGGAATTGAGCAATTGTTATCATGAAGAACAAATGACTTCCAATAGTTAGAAACAGAGGGATTAGACCCCATAATTCTCCGTAAATCAGGAAAAATATGGAGAATGAAAGTTGAGTTGCAAGAGTGATGCAACTGGCAATAATCGCAAAGTACTGAACAAAAAACAGAATAATCACCTCATAACTCAAAACTTACTTGTACAGATATACATCCACAGTAGGTTTCCTTAACTCGCAGATACTTGGTCATTATAATGCTAATTGTGGGAAGAAGACAGCCATTGCCAAACAATACACATTCGATTTTATCTACCCCGTCTTATCAGTTTTCTGGGGGTGGAAATGTAAAAAACTATTGATAAATTTCGAACTTGTGATGATGTCAAGGTGACAAAAGTCTTGTGGATCATCACGGGAAATGTGTGAAAATCGGATTAAAGGCAACAGTGGTGTTCAGAGTTTGTGATTTTTGAATTAGTGAATTAGTGCCACAAATGTCATTTGACAAAATGCCTCTTTTAGTTTCATTTCTCAATTTCGCAACATGCCCTTTGTATCTTTCAGGCTCAGCTCATAATTACTGAGAGACACCTTGAGGACTCAGGCTTTCCCCCTGTGAAACCCAACCTCGGCTCATTACACCCCATCAATATCTCGGATGACTGCTGTTCACCCAATTGCACCTGACCGTCGTTGCTGTTTGGCGCACATTAAATTATGAGGAACTCTCGATAACTAATCGCAGTCAGTCATACTCATCATCATCAACGTCAAAAGTGTCACAAGTCTCTCGCTCGTTTAATATTCCATTTCTCTTCTCCTACCTTTTACTTTTCCTCTCTGCTTTATCCTTCATTTTCACCTGTCAAGTTTTCAAGCTCTATGAGAAGAAAGCAAGTTCTAACAACTAAAAAATTCGTATTTCGTATACAAATGTACAAGTGGCAGAGCAAAACAAGTTTCCCAGATCCTGTCAAAACTTGCATGCATACTTAACTTTCATCAAGTTGGTGAATGAATTTGTGAAAAGAGCCTGCCACTGACTGGTCCCTTGGATTTGTTTATTTTGTGGGAAAGTAAAAGCTCTTTTTTGGTGACCCCTTCATTTTTATCATCTTTCAAAAAGTCAAAATTAAACAAAGTTGATTTCTGTAGAAGCTTTCTGTGTGACCTGTTGAACGTTACAAACCGTAATGTGGTATGTTTTCTTATTTCTCAAAGCAGAAGAATTTGTATTGTGAAAACTTTATTCGTTACTTGAGAATCTTGAGTTTTGCTGCTGGCTCAACTTTCGCTCTTTCTCAAATCAAATTCAATTTGATTCAATTTCACAACTCCCATTTCTCAGCAGAAGGACCTTATTGCAAGCCAAACCACTTCGTTTTTGCTTCCTTGTAGCATTTATTTTTGCATTTCCCGCCAGATTGTAACCCCATATTGTCTTCCGCTCCACAGATGGTGCTCTTCACCTGACTCAGCAATTAGTGCATTATTCATAACGGGTCGGACGTAGTCTCAGTCTCAGGACGGCCACATTGCCGCAGGGGGCTTCCGTTTCTTTCGGCACTACCCTTTTAGCACCTTATGTATATTTCCTGTTTTCACAGCACGCCCCACACCCATTTGCACATTCTTCCTTTCCCTCGACTAGTAACAATTGTTACTCGCTTACCTCCGAAATCGTCTCGCTTTCTTTCTTGTTCTTCATTGTTATCCTCTTCTGCCCAAAACAGAACAATACGCTGCTCAGTGCAATGTGATTCCTCTTGCGATGGTATCTAGTATCACTTGAAGTACGTAGAAGGTTAGGTTCTTGAGGTGTGTTCTCCAGGTTGTATCACTAGACGGACGAGAGCACTCTTATGTTATTCGAGCAGCAGAGAGCAAACCTCTTCAAGGCGCTGTTTACGGTGGTATGAGCCAACAAGCTTCTAACAGCTACCTGTCATGCGCGATAATATGCATAAGAGGTCTTTTGTTAGCTCAACTTGGGAAGTTTCAAAATGAATGAACGCGAACAGAAGTGGAAGTGGGAACAGGAGCGGCGGCTGTGGAATGCATTTCGCACAAGTGAAAACACGCAAAAATAGAGAAAGGGAAGCATCAATAATGTTACAACCTCAAGCTGTCATTTGTGAATGATTGAGCACATTGAGTTTTTGAATGATCACACTGAATTTCCGGATTATCTTGACACTTCCATCGCTCCTATATCTTCTTTTTCCGCTTTCACCGCGCCTGTATTTTGCATTTCCGCATGTCCTCTTGAGCAAATCTTCTCCATATTGGTATTGTCTTACGGGTTGGTTGGCCGGTTGGTAGGATGCTTGCTCTTCTTCTCTCTTACCACAGTGGCTGTATTTACACGTCGGCTTAAGTTGTCTATTTGGATTACAGTTTTGTTAACATGTGTCTTGTCCCTGGAGGTCTAGGTCAGAGAAAAACACGAGAAACTAGTCAATGTAGGTGGCATGTGCATTAATTGATTTTTTGAGGAGTCTGGTAGCACCTAATTAGCTAAGCCATAATCTAGATTGACTTAGTGACTGACTGACTGTCTTGACAAGACACAGAAGAACCACCTGTCTTTTTGACGAACGCAGACAGAGAGAGTCACAATAATCCGGAAACTATACCATATATGGTTGTCACGATTAGCAGACAGATCCTAATCTGTCTTTGTTCACCACCACAGTAGTCTCCTTCCCATACGTAGCAACTCCCCGCACATGCATCCCCCTTGACCAGAGCTGACCATCTTCATTAACTACAAGAGAGGGCTGTCCCTGTACTCTGCATCTCTCCTCTGCCCGCGCACCCTCACTCATCTCCTCGGCCACACCACTAGGCCCCACCCACCGCGGCCGACGTACACACATCGTAAATCAAAATTTCGCCAAGTCGTCTCGGGCTATAAATCATTCTGCGTGTTTTGCGGCACGTTCCTAAAAATTACCTGCAACTTCCGGTTGATTACTGTAAATGATAACTTCTGAAAGCTGAAAACTATATAATCATGCTTGGTAAGTTGACCTCTTTCCACTACATTCTAGACTTTAAAGTAGATGCTTCTTACCTTTCCCATTAATCAATGTTTTCTTATCACTCTTTTTGCCAATTTTCCTCTTTTCCATTTTTCTAAGCGGGTGAAGTGATAGATAAAGCGATTACCACAAGGTGTTAAAGCATCGAACCGTGTCGACCGTCATCACATATTTCTTTTCGCCGCTTGTTTTGAACTCCGGTTCCGATACTGTCAACTATCTCCTTCTGGTCGGTTTTCATTCTCTTTTTTTCAGACCTTGGCAAAATGGGTGCAGTGTTCCTGTTGATAATCACCATGGTCAACTCAGCCATCATTCGACCACACGTAGTGGAGGCCGCTCGTGGAGGTACGTGAGAATTGAATTCAATTAGTGTGCATGCAATGTTGAAATGCGAAAATACGAAAACGTAGATTACGCGCGCTCTTGACCCTCCGGCATGTCAAGGGCTAATTTGCCATATGCACTGTTTTGCTTAATTCCATTCACCACTTTGGCTTCACTCCGTATGTCATGCTTTTCAAGGGAAGAACACAGAAAAACAGTTTGATGACCCATCCGGTTTCCGGGTCGAGGCTAGGGGTCTAGGGTCTGCAGTCCATCCTATCGTAAAACCAGAAACAGAAAACCGAGTCGAAAGTCAGTCAAGTCAAGCATTTTTGATTGACACTCCCAAATCCTAGTGTCGCGTCCGTCCGTCCCCTCTTTTGTTGGTGGAAGAGATCTGGTGGAGCAGTAACACAAGGCAAAAGGAAAAGTGAATTTAAATGAGACATGTTCTTGTCATTGCATAATTCATATTCTGATTGGCTGCCAAGATATGAATTTCCGTTCTGTGTCCAGTGTCTTCCGTCCAGATACCAGACTACCATGATAGGCATTTCTGATAAGTGGTAGTGATGGGAGATACGATATGTCATTCACCTTGCCGTTATTATCTAACTGGTGAATACATCTCAAGGATAAAGTAATGGACGGTGGATACCCGAGCATGACGGAATAATAATAGGTGCCCTTTTCCAATCCACTTCTATTGATAGAAAGTATAATACGATCTGTTAGTTAGGTATATTTGATGAGAGAATGGTAATTGGAGTGTATTACGTGTGCGAACTATAGAGCCAACGAGCTGGAATTGCGCAACGCAGTCATTCGTCGATTACGCCACCCTTCTCACCTACAGCACTCTGGGGGTCCTTTATGCCAGCTGTCCGCCATTCATACCTATTGTTCGTGTTGCGTAGTGGCATACAAGAACACAGAGCAGGCTGGGAAATGAGTAGTAAGACAACGTTCCGGGGTTGCTTCTCTTTTCTGTTCGTTCCCCTTCATCCCCACTTAATTACAAATTTGAATCAAGTACGGACGAGCACACGGTTAATTCGTTAAGTGCGTGTGCGCGGCAGTTCTGCTCCCAGCGTGTGACAGACGTGCCGAATATTATTAACAGCTTTGCGCGGCTCTCCAAACCCCAATCTAGTAATTTGCTTGTGTTGTGTTGAGAAGCTGTTCCGAAGCTTTTCTAAGCTCTTCTCATCCAAAAGGGTTCTCCGATAGGGATGAAAAGGTTTGGAAGAACAGGATCTTTTCATATTCTTTTTAATGTTTCCCTCATCCAATCCCGATCGGCCTTGATTTAGAAGCAAGAATACGGAGAGAAGACGAATTTAGTGTTTCCGGTTTTTCATTCTTCCGGAAGGAGATAAAGAGGAATCTTCATTAGCATGGACACTGACTTGCCCAACTAATTGCAATGACGGGATCTCGATTTTCACTTTTCTTCGGGATCTTGAATAAATTTGGGAGGAAAATCAGAAGAGTGGCCGCAGAAGATGGTCGTCTCAAATTACGGCAGCTTTCCTGACAATTAGCTGTCCTTTCATTACTTACTGCTCCCGCGTGCGCGAGCAGCTGCATTGTGTCCCCCCATTCCCGAATGTTTACCATTCACGTGTCCATTGCACATTTCAAGTGAGCTCAACACCATCTCGCGTCCCTATATCCCTCAAAATACAATCCAAACAAATAAGTGAGATAAACATAGATATACTGCGGGGAAGGGTGGCTACTGACTGACCACATGTAGGTTTAGTAGCCCTCTAGTGTTAATAATCATCCATGCATATACGTTACTCTGAATGGAAATGCCCTGAAGCATACAATTTTGAAAGGCAGTTATGAAACATTTTTGGTATTGGAAGAGACGGACGGAAGAGGGAAAGTATCGGCATCGGGCCTGCCACGTCAATCACGAACATCACCTGCCGTTTCTAGAACCGACAGGACAAAGAAACGATATAAGATACTCTATGGTCGGCAAGTCAAACGACTCCCGCGTAATTCAACACCGGGACCAGAAACCTGGTTGGGCAGTTCTCATTAGACACCTGTGCATCTGGGATCTTAATTATGTAGACTCGCACTAGCTGTCTGCAGGGTGCCGAACAATAGGGGTGCTAATGGAGGCAAAAGGGCCATCTGAGAAGGAAGGGTGACAGCAGGAGTGGGCAATTCGACACAAAGCACCTGAAATTGCACTCCACTTTTCACAGCTGGAGATTCTGAATGTTTATTTTTTGCAGCTCCCCCACGAATGCGCAATGTAGAGACCAAATTCCGGATTCCACTTGGACAAAAACAGTTCAAGCTCACATGCCCCATCATCTCAATCACTGATAAGGATAACACAATGATTCAATGGTCCAAAAACGGGGAACAGGTAAGAAATGAACTGAAACATCCCGAAACCGTGTTTGATGTTAATCTCATCCGTAGTGCATAGTACCGTCCACTCAATCCGGTTAGGTAGTACTACCTCATTTTGGTTATATGTTAGTATGTGGCAAGGTCATCCATCATTGTCATTTGTAATGCCGAGTGTGATGGAGTGCGGCAGTAGTGGCACAGCGATTGAATCAGAAGGGAGGGGAGTTTCAAAAATGGATGTACTACTAACACACTCTAGATTATGGAGTGACTTGTGCAGCATCATTTGGTCACATGCGGGTCTCTTGGGAACATACCAAAACATAATCAATCATATAATACGTTTTTGGATACAGATAAAACAGAAAGACTAGGAAACATGAAACATAAAGGGTTTGATGGCTTTGCAGTCACTTCATTTTTTCAGCTTGATTGGGATAGTCAATACAAACTATCAAAGGATGGGAAGGAATTGAAAATGAAATCTGTGAAGTTTGAAGACAGCGGGAGATATCAATGCCAGGCAACTAACGGATTTGGACACAAAACCATGGAATTTGTGGTTCATGTGCATGACCAAAATGACCGAGGAACTTCCATGAAAGATTACCTTGTTCTTTCAAATTCAAGTGAGTTTGTCCTCCAATTTTGAATGTTTTTGGTGATTTTTTGCAAAACCAGTTCACTCTGCAAAAAAGTGTTTTTCAGCTGCCAGTCCAAGTTGGTTGATTGACATGAACTCCGAGTGGCGTTCTCCAATCAAGATCAACACGGGAGGGAAACTCGAGTTGCGTTGCCCGGCCCAAGGAAACCCACTGCCGGAGATTCGATGGTATCAGAACGAGATGGAAATTAGCGAAAGTAAGACACAAAATATGAACAACTGTTTTTCATTGTTTTTTTTTTCAGAAACTCACAAACACATCTCCTCAATCGTCGTGGAACCAGTAGACAGCGCTCACACCGGCGCCTACAGATGTGTTGTCGAGAACGCTCTTGGAAGCCTTTCATTCGCTTTCGATGTGACTGTTGGAGACTTCTTCGACCCACCACAGCCAACTGAATCTTTGGAGTATCAGGAGCAGGCTATGGAGCCAGTCATCGACACTCCTTACAACATCAGTGTTTATGCAGGACATACTGCTCAATTTCAATGCAAAGTGAAGTCAAATGAGAATACTCTGATCAAGTGGTTGAAAGAAGTTTCTGATCCACACTCTATCAAGATGAAGGATCCAAATGCCACCATCCTCTATGCCAACGGAATGAGCCTCTTGGTTTTGGATCACATCCAAACTGAAACCATTACTCCACAAGAAGATTTTGAGAATATCTACACCAACCGATTGACCATCACCAAAGTGGACTACAATCATGCTGGAAAGTACATTTGTGTGGTCACAAGTGCTCAGGGTCACATCGTTTACAAGTCTGCAGAACTGAAAGTACTCTCCGCCTATGACTTTACTCTTCCATTCAAGTCCGATGGATTCGTTATCGTTCTCGCAGCAATTGTCATTTTCTTCGTCTTTTTCGTAATCATGGCAATTGTTTGGTTGAAGAAGAACCAGGAATCATCAACTACAGTTGATCTGAAACCACCTCCACCTCCGAAAATGCCTCTGCCAGGAATCCCTCAAGAGAATGACTGGAACAGCGACAGAACAATGCACTCATCCAAGCCACTACTGTTGCACAACGCCATGTTCAAGCAAACCACTCCAATGAAGTACCATGCAGCCACCATGGATAGAAACAATCTAATCAGAGCCGAACGACGTGAGTTGAGAATCCAAAAAGTCTCAATGAACATTGAATTTCCAGGTTTCGATGAGATGTCAAATGTTTATGATAACAGCACAGTCCATCCGTACTACACGCAACAACGGAACAACAATTCAATCTACAACGGTGGTTATAGGACGTTAGAAGTCCAAAATCACAGAAATTATCCTACATCGGATGAGTACACCGACCACGAACAGTTCTACTACAGGCGATGATTATTATTGAATCCTCTTTTGCTATGCGGGTTTTGACGTTCTTTGCCACTATTTCCCACAGCTCTATTCATTTTCTTCCAACTTGCGGGTCTTTCTTTCCCATCTTCCTACTCTTCTGTAATTTTCTATTACTTACGAACATAATGTTCCCTGTACACCGTTCCTGTTGAACCGAGCTTATTTTCATTGTCAGTCGAGCTTAACTGAAACCTCCAAGACACCGGTTAACTTCACATCTCGCAGCATGTGTTTGTAATAAAGTTGTCATGAACATGAAACAATTTTGTTTCATTGTTTTTACAAAAAGACGCAGGAAAAACGATTGAAAATGAGCGAATTAACGGTGAAACCATCAGACGCATTAGCACGCGACCTCGCAGTTCCATCGTTCACTGGTTTCGCCGTTTTTTGGTACGCTGTGACTGTTTTTTATCGTTATTCTTGTGAAACCGACAAAAATGAAGTTTTGCTGCATAGTTTTCTCAAAAAGAGTTGTGGAAACTGATTGAAAAAAAGCTAAAAAACGTCGAAACCGGTGACTGCGCGCATCCGTCTGTCACAGTCGCCAACGCAGTTGATCCCGAAAACTTGAAAACAAAAAGAGAGCAGCTTATACGCTTTTTTCATCAGAAAGAAGAAGAGTTCACAAGACGGTTCTACTGGTACAACGACTTCTCGGCCTTCCCGGATTTCCCCGACTTGTTCAGCAGGCTCTGACTCTTCTTGGCAGACAGTTTGCGGCTCGGAACATCCTTCTGGTTTTTCCGACTTTTCTTCGACGACTCCTTCCTGGTCTTATAGAACGGGTCGATTTGAAATTATCTAGTCAACTTCCGTCTACAAGTATCCGGAAAAGAATACAGTTGTGCTTCTTGGCCCGTTTCTCCCCTAGGGGAAGAATCGGTTGATCCCTTTCGCCACGGAGAGGCGAAGCACGTGAAAGGGAAAAGTTTTTTGTCCAACCGAGGACGACTCAAAGTCCTCCAATTTAGAAGCTCTTTGAGGGGGGAAAGGCATCAAAGTCCTCCAATTTAGAAGCTC
>LR537692.1:423865-514191 GCA_900883565.2 Caenorhabditis panamensis | reverse complement strand
AGGCATCAAAGTCCTCCAATTTAGAAGCTCTTTGAGGGGGGAAAGGCATCAAAGTCCTCCTGTTTAGAGGCTCTTTGAAGAGGGAGAGATGGAGGGGGGACGGGAGTGGACTGAATAGTCTCGGTCATATCGGGAGAGCTATAGATTTTTGTAGATCAATACCTGCGTTACGCTGCGCCTATAATTTGATTTACGACCTTTATATGTGTTGGAAACATCAACTCACGTGTAGTTAGACAATACGTTTTTGATTTTTATGACCCTGATCTGACAAGATCTGTCGGTGTGTGTGTTGTGTGTGTCCTTTCCGGGCAAGCGAAAGAACGCCGGCATTTCTCAATGTCGGGTGCACGCGCCGTTTATATGACAATCCACGCCACCAAAGTCGGTTTAATTACACAAGTTGAAGTGCGAACGAGTTCTAACCCAACGAAAGTTGGCGTTAGCCATAATATTTGGAAAGTCTCATTTAGGGGAGACGAACAAAACTGAAAAATCTTTGAAAAGGCCCATGCGTCGTGGAGGTACGGTCGAGTGAATAGAATCAGTAACACCAGAAGGAAGGTCCCAACGAAATACTTTCTCATTAGCCCAGCTCAAAGAAGACGGTGGAACGTGTATTTAAGTCTTTACAAGAAAAGAAGAACAGAACAGCTGATTCGTTCTATTCAAGAAGAAGATCACAGGATGGTTCTACTGGTACAACAACTTCTCGGCCTTTCCGGATTTGCCCGACTTGTTCAATGAAGTACACTTTCCTTTTGATTTTTTTGTTCTATTCAAAGAAAGTAAACAAGTTGGCAGAAAAATTGCAATCTCCATCTTTTGACGGCACAGGCGCCTATTTGCATTTTGGACACGGGCAGTTAGCCGTCTCGATTATCAAGCTTAGGTGAGTGAGCAGCACCCTAAAAAACCATATTATTCCGCTGTTCACACAAGCAGTCGTTGGCGCTTTGCATGCATGCGCTGACTGAGACCGGTGTATGACGACACAAACGAAAGGCGCGGGAGCCTCCCCAGCGGAGCAGCGCATGGGCTCCCTTCCCATTCCGGTCGGTGGGATTTCATTGCGCCAGTCGTCCCGCCGTTGTCGGTACACGCCCACGTCTGTCTGGCATACGAACTAGGGCACATTGTCATACACGTAGATGCGATTCTGAAATGGCGGCAATGAGAAGTCGTTGGGATTCTCCCGATACTGGTGAGTCAGTTGTTTTCTTATTTCAAACTTTCCTTCAATAGTTTTCATGACATCAAGGGTTCCGAATGCATGTTTAGTTAGTTCAGCACTTTTCTTTGAACAATCTCGTACTGTGTTTTCAAATCTCTTATCACAACAAGCAAATCCTCCGAGAACCTGTGTTTTTTTGACCGAGCATTTTGCATTTGCTCAGATTCTGAATGTCAACTTATCTTCTATCTTTTCTTCGAGCTGACTTTTTTTGTACAGTCCAATTTCATAACCAGACCTCCACGATTGCCCTGTCTGCTCCCAAAAATAGCCATCAAACACAAAATAAACAAAAATAATCACCGTACAAGCTGATTGTTTTTCAGAGCCCAGAAATATCACCTCTCTTCGAACCGTCGAGAAACTTCTTTCCGATGCCATTGAAGCACCTCGACTTGTTCTTTTTGAGAAGAGAGTGAACAGTGAGTTTCTACGTGAAATTTTGTCTTTGAATCAACTTCTTTTAGCAATCGACCCGTCGTTTTTTGATTGCATCTATTCGATTGCCGATTCCTCGGATACAATCACCGAACGATGTTATAGAGACATTGGGTGTTGTGCGAGTGGATGTTGCACTAACACAGAATGGTAGAAACATTTTTCAACATTCAACTCAATTCCATTATTCAGGCGCGAAAAATACGGATGGGCAGTTGCTCTGATCTGCTTATTTTCTCTCGTCGTCATTATTACAGTCGTTTGTTGGATGGGAATTTGGCTTTGCAACCGGAGAAAGGACAAGAATCAACGGAAAGAATTATTGAAGTTCGGAAGCTCTTCCGCTATCTCCAGTGTTTGTTTTTCTATTTTTTGTTTTCCTACGCTCTGAGAAGACAACTAAAGAATACAAAAGTAATTTTGTTTCAGATGTCATTCGCCTACCCAATTGCCAACGGACATTACCACTTTGGAACCGGACCATTCCAATCACCGCCTCTAAATTATCCAACTAAATACTGAAAAACCTCTTTTTTTTGTTATTTTACTCGTAGTCTAGCTTCTCGAAAGTAAAATGAAAAACAAAAAAAACATTTTGACCCCTCCGTTTATGTGCATATTTTGAAATTCGTTCTGTGCAAATTCATATCTACGATGAATAAAGCTGCTTGTTTCTTTTTCCTTTCAAACTGGCTGCATTGTGCTCAGATTGTCTTTTTCGCTGTCACCCTGGGAACATAAGTGTCTCGTTTCATCCGATTCTCATCCGAATTCAACCAAAAAGAAGCAGTGCCCTCTGGCCGACTGGTCTCCCATTGCAACAAGTGCATCCTTTCTGCTTTTTCCACTTTACGGCTTCAGTTTGCTCGTCCTTTTTCTCTTCTTTCGGATATTTCTTCTCAATTTCATTTTGTTTTCCATTTTTTCTCCCATTTGCCCTTAAGGCTCGTTGACCATCACTGATCGATGCGTGGCAATGCTCGAAAATGTGGCAAAGAACGCTGCGCTCTCTTTCTTTCTTCCTCAAATCCCCGACGTGTGCAAACTCTAGATCTTTAGATCTCCATTGATCGTATACTCTCTTGTCTCAAGTTTTTTGACTGTTTGGTTAGCCAAACCATTGGGCACCATCAATCTGTTTGCCCCTCTCCGCTCCGACATAGCGTTCCTTCCCGTACCCTCTACCGACTCTTTCGTCTCTTTTACGGATATTCCTATTCCCTTCCTATTTTCTTACGTTTTTTTTCTAGGTTTCTATTTTTTTACGGACATGCTGGACATTCGGAGGTTTGAGCAAACACTTTTCTAGACACAAGCGTTTTTTGAAATTGTTTTTAGGTTTGATATTTACCGGAAAGTGCCAAAAGACCTGACACAGCCAACAACTGTTGGGGCACTCATTTCAATTTTCTGCGTGTTATTCATCTCGTTCATGATCTTCAATGATGTTCTGGCCTACATTTTCATTGACCTGTAAGTCGAAATATCAAAAATACTCAATAGCAATGGTAATGTTTTAGAAGAAGTGAATTCTTCATCGACGATCCAGGGCGACAAGGCAAAATCGATGTCCAAGTGAACGTGTCGTTTCCCCATATGCGTTGTGAATGTATGTTATGCTTTCGTTTCATCTGATAACTTTCCATATCATCTTTCTCTTCAGATCTTGGAGTGGATATACAAGACGAAAACGGCCGTCACGAGGTCGGATTTGTTGACCATACGAATAAGGTACCGATTGGAGATGATGGGTGTCGGTTTGAGAGCCGCTTCGAGATTAACAAAGTGCCCGGCAACTTTCATCTGTCCACACATTCTGCAGCTACTCAACCAGATACTTATGATATGAAACATATCATACACTCCATTAAGTTTGGTGATGATGTTTCGGTGAGTAGAGCAGCAAAACAATGCAAACGCGGAAAACAAACATCCGTTTCGTTTTTTTTGAATAATCATTTCTTTCAGCACAAACAATTGAAAGGAAGTTTTGACCCTCTTGCTACCAAAGACACTTCTCAAGAAAACGGCCTGAACACTCACGAATACATTTTGAAAATAGTCCCATCCGTCCATGAAGACTACTCGGGCAATATTCTCAACAGTTACCAGTACACATTTGGTCACAAATCATACATCACCTATCATCATTCCGGAAAGATCATTCCTGCAGTGTGGTTCAAATATGAACTTCAACCGATTACTCTCAAGCAAACTGAACAAAGACAGTCGTTTTACATTTTCCTAACTTCAGTGAGTCATTCAGAAAATGGGGGGTAATTTGAGAAATGGGAACGTTTCAGATCTGCGCCGTCGTTGGAGGAACATTTACTGTCGCGGGAATCATCGACTCCACTTTCTTCACGATATCCGAAATGGTCAAAAAACAACAAATAGGAAAACTTACATAAATCGACACATTTCCCAAGTAGACAGACTTGTGCAACAAGCAGTTTTCATTAATTTCCACTTCAAGTTCAGTATCGATCTTCTATAGTTTCCATTCATGGGTTCTAAACTTCTCTCTTATTCCATTCACCGAATCGCACTCGAAATTCTCCGATAAACCACGAAAACGTTAATTAAACTTGTTCTATTGCCTGTTATCATTTCACCGTATGCAAAACAAACCCAGCAGAAATATCCGTGAGAATTACCCGATTTCCGAAGTTGCTATCGCTTGTCGGAATCAATTTGATCACGTATTTTCTTATCGTTTGGATGGACTTCGTGTGGCTTCAGGCGAAAGTTGTCCGCCCAGTGACCTGTATTTCTTGGATCAACAGATATAAAGCTGCGGAACACGAAAGGAATCATATAGGTTCAAAATGAACTCCCTTCTCATTCTCGCCGCTCTCGTTGGGTTCGTTTCTGCGCAATGGAACTTGGATTGCAAAATCCAAGTGAAGTTCCGTAATGATGGACACCAGAAGGTCCGTGTCGACCTCCTCATCCCATCCCTCTCCATCATGTCCGACCCAGTTATTTTGAATGATTGGAAGCAAGAGAAGTCTGTCAACGTAAGTTATTCTCAATTATAATCGGACGTTCATTGGTTCCTGTTAAGATCAAGGGAAAGAACTGCGAGAAGAAGCCGTGGGTCTTCATGATCTACGGATGGGTCAACGACCAGTGGGTGCTCAAGAAGAAGACGCAGTCCAAGTTCACTGGAAACGGATGGTTCTTGACTGCCATCGACGACTCCTACACCCTCAATGTCCTCGATCGCCACGGAATTGCATGCTCGGAAGGAAACTGCGGAAAGTAAACAGACAAATTATCAAACAAACGGTTCTAATAAAGATAATAAATAATGATTTATTATTGCGCTTCATTACTGTAGAGATAGAGAAACTTGTATTACAATATTTGTGGTTCAAAATTTTTAAGGAAGCTTCACATTTTTGTCTGCTCAGTTTCGGTTGCTGGGGGATCGGCGTCAGCGGAGTTTCTCGGGGTGAAAAACTGCTTAGCGTTTTCCGAAATGTAACTAACATCCTCATCAGTCACGTAGAGGTCATTCTGAAATAGTATATCTCTAAAATCATGATTTATAGAACATACCGCCGTAAACTTTTTCGGTGGGTTCAATCGTGATAGTAAATCAGTTTTCTTTACAGAGGAAAAAATGTCGTCTACGAGTTTATCAACATAAGACATGAGAGAAGGTTGTAAATCAGTCTGAAAGCACCAAAATGTTTTTGGTTTGTATAGTATAGCCTTGATTTGTACCTGAGACTCCAGAATTGGCATGTTGTTTAGAGAAGCAGAGTCGAGAAGTTCTTCCTCGGTGACAATTGATAACATTGAGTTCCGACTGGCCTGAAAACACACAAATTGAAAAAGACTGTAGCGCAAACATCAAATAAACTCACCGATGAATGCAACTCGGAGTCGTCGTCATCAAAATCGTAATAGTGCTCGGCAAATTTTCGGCGATTCGCGTTGCGGTCTGTCTTCATATTTTTCTGCAAAATGTAAATTGAGAAAATTGGCAGCGATCGAATAGTGTTTGAAACGTACAAGACGCTCGAGAAACGTGTACTCCTCCGAGCTGTCGGCGACGCTTTGTGTAGACCCCTACAAAGGCAATAAACACACGTTTACGACATGATACCTACTTGATTAGCGACGTCGCGTCCTTCAAATGCCTCATTCTCGTTCTTGGACGCATTTGTGAGACTTTCCGCAAACTTGGCAGGCTGGAAATAGAGGAATGGCATTATGAATAACTGAATACATTTCCTGATGTCTTACGTTCTGAGTGTTCTGGCGCCCTGCTAGAGCGCCTTCCCAGTTTTTTGAATTCCGCGAATCTTCGATTTGGCTGTTTAGCCGGTTGATAAAGTGATTCAATTCGTCGTCATCGTCGTTTTCCGCTAATTGGCAAGTTTCTGGTTCTTCTGGTAGCATTTTCTCTTCGCTTTTTTCTTCTTCGGTGTTCTCATCCATCTTTAACTTCTTTTTTGTTTCCCCAGATTCCATTTTCTGAGCTTCCAGCTTAGTTCTAGTTTCAGCTTCTTGTTTTCTCATGTTCTCAGCCATGATCCGTTGAGCTTCTTCAATCTGTTGTCGTTGCTGCGTAGAATATCCGATGGTAAGGGTTTTGGAACGCATGTTCATGTCCAAGTCGAATTGTGAATTGAGAGACAGAGGTCTTGGATTCGGACCAGATGCCATTTGATAATGAACAGTTTGTGAGCTGATGGGTGGAAGCTGTTGATAAATAGGTGGGCTAATGACAGCTTCTGGTGGTCGTTGGTCTACCTCCACTGGTGTAGGCGCGTGTGATCTCTCCAAAAGTTGAGAGTGGTGTGGTTCAGCCTTGGAGATAGTCGTTTCAGTAGTCTGGAGTGGTGTCGGCAAATGAGATGATAGAGGTGCATGTGGCAGGGAAGTATTCCGAAAGCTATCATCGGAACGGAAAGAGTAAAGAGAGTTTCCGTAACTGGTTGGCATAGTGGTTCTCCAAGAATAGCCAATTGAAGCGGCGTTTGTAACCAAATGGGGGTCTGGGGAGCGTAGAGGGAAGGAAGAAGTTGTCAAGGTGACGTCTTTTGTCGGATGAGAAATTTGAGAAGTGGAGGGCAGCGGAGAGAGTTTTGGAGTTGTGAGATTAACGTTCGTAGTTTCTTTTTGGATTGAGATGCTTGGTGTAGTTGTGTTTCTTGGATTAAACTGAGAGTGAGCGATGCTTGAGGATAAGCCGTTAGGTGCGGAAGCGTTTGGTAAGAGGATGTCAACAGTTGATTGCCTCACTAGTGGTGGTGGATCCTTTACATTCGTAGAAAGACGTGGGCGTGGTGTTACCTCAAGAACCTGGAGTCGACTGTCTCTTCCGGTGTAATCAAAATGTAGTCTGCCACTACCAACTGAAAGACTGGCAGGTTACAAACAATGAAAGATGCGCTTACATGAAGTAGATCTCCTCACAGGCTGGTGTCTTATTGATGGTGGACTCAGGAATTGATTGTTGAGGTTGTTCATTGTGCAGAAACCCAAGATTGAAAAAGCTGGAAACAGAAAAAAATGTTTTCTTAGCAAAAAAAGTTTGAGGCTTTGATCATGAGAAAGTGACGTAAAGAGGTCGACGCCGGAAATAAAACTGACTATAAAATAGTCTGACAATGAAAACAGAAGGCATCGAGAATTACTGGGAGTTGAAGAACGATTGGACATAATATATAAAACACAAAAGAGCCAGCACAGTGACTGATAACGAATGGTGCCCGCGAAAAGTGAGTGACTGACTAATTGTTGGCTTGAGTGGTGGGTGCAGAGAAGGAAAGCGAGCGTCACTGATAAAGTTGGGAACTTGGGGAGACTGCTCAACTGACATTTCCCTATGTACCTGTCAATGTGGTAGCTTAATAAATGAGGGAAATGATTCATGGGTATGAAGGAGAGAGAATGAACCTGGGTAGCAGCCTAATCTAGAGAAAAGATTGGAAGAGAAGTTTGAAAGGTTTATTATAGACGACTGAAAAAAAAGAAGGTAACTTTGAAAATAAGAGAAAATAAGTGAAGCGAAAGTAATGATAGAACTATACAGATTTGTAAAATAAACATTCGGAGTTTTGAAAAAAAAAGTTGATCACGCCTATTATTTCTTGTTGCTATCATTTTTCGGTTGACTGGATAAGTATTGTGCCGCGTCCTCGATTATATCGGGAGTGAACGAAGAAGAAGGCGAACTGAAGTGTATAGTTGAGAAAATATGTGTGAGAAAGAATCTGCACTACCTTTCTGACACAGGTACAAATACGAGTGCTGCTACACAAGCGGTTGTGAGAAGATAAGAGACTTCTTCCACGACCTGCAAAGATACAAACAAGTGAGAACTACTGATACATTTTTCTACCGAAGAAGTTTCGATTGGTTCCGGATGATTGAAACTGCTTTCCGTGGTCAAAGGTTCTTGTAGAGAAGAGTTTTCCGGAACGGCATCAGAGACCGCTAGCGAAGGTTCAGAACTGGTTTCGAAATTAGATGTTGGTACACTGCTCACGTGAAGATTTTGGTCGACCAGATCATTCACTTCTAGAAAAAAGTTATTTTGGATAGAGAAACACATAATCAAGTAAAAGAACACCCACCTATCGTTTGTTTACATGTTGGAAATTGGCAGTGCGCATGAGCTGTGTTTTCATCCTCTAATGTCATCGTCATCTCTGACGGGATGGATCTGGAAATAGAAAGTATAATGTTATAATTATCTTTTTGTCAGTGATTACCTGGTATTTCCTGGTTGAAAAGCAACGTAAGCAGCATCTGGTGTTGGTTGGAGTGTAGCATCGGGAGTGTCAAAACAGGAAGATGCATCACTGCGTGCAAGGGACCGTGAAGATGTCAATTGTGTCTCAGCTTCTTCAGATTTATTCATCATGTCTGGATTGTGATTGCTTTTGTCCAACGATTTTTGCATTTGCCATGAATCACTCGCAGCTTTGCAAAATTCGTCAGAAACAGAAGCGATTTCTTCTCGTTCATCGCTCTCCATCGAGTCCAGAGCCACAGAATTGAAGCTCGGTACTTCGTCTCCGTTCTCCTGAATATCCACCACCACACCCACACCGCATTGATCTAATCCAGTGCGTTCTTCCTCAGAAATTGGAAGACTGTCGACAAGTTCTTCATGGAGTAAAACAGAATCTACTTTGCTTTCCGTTTGACTGTAGCGTACTTCGTTGCTCAGAGAAAAGAAAGCATCGGAAACAATTTGTTCAACCAATGTCTCAATATCTTCTTGGTTTGATCTATTAAACGAAATTTCAGTGTCTTCAGTCAGGGAGTTGCGATGGTTTCCCAAGTATTGCAGAGAACCTGCTTTGTCCAGATTATCAGAGACGACAGGACAACTTGGAGCACCCTCAGATTCCCCATTGTCACAAAGGATAGATTCTCGATCTTTTGCACATTCTGAACTGTGCTCAACTGTTTCATCGACTACGTCGGACAAGGAACTAGAGATGTTGCTTTGCGCATGTTCTTGGGCTTCAGTCCTCTCATTTCCGGGTTCTCTCACGGTGTTATCAACTACTTCCGTTGTTGCAGACTCTTTTGTGCTAATGTTGCCCTCGTCCAAAACACAAACACTAGTAACCAGAGAAAAGTTTGTGGAAGAAATTTGCAATGCTGATAACTCATCAACGTTATCTGAAAAGCATTAATGTATGAAACAAATAACTTTTTGAAACAATGTACCTGAATCTTGAGATGAACGTTGGTTCTGCATGAGCGAGTTTTGTTCACATTCCAATACATCTATTAGATCGTACAGCAAACTGAAAAAAACTCGGTAGCTATGATTCACAAATAAACTGCTTTTTACCAGAAAATATCTGAGTTTTCCAAAACTACATCAGGTTCATCGTCCGTAGAGTTCTCGATTGGCTCGCTTTCAGAAACATCAGCTTTCGAACTAGAACTGTGATGGTCCAGGAGTCCAAGGTAGCAAGATGTTGGCGACAACAGCTGGTCTGGGATGGGTACAGTTGACAGCTCTTCCGTGATTTGACCAGGCGAACAATAAAAAATATTGTCAATTGAGCCGGCTGCTTCCAGAACAGCATTCAATTCGGTATCAGCTACTGTTTCGTAGTCATCTTCGTCAAATGGGTCGTTGCTATCTCCCGAATGTTCTTCTAGAGAAACAGATTCATTGTCGCATTTATTCTCGGAGTCCTCAAGTACTGGTGAATGATAAATGCCTTCCTCATTATTCTCGTCAATGTCCAAAGTGCTATGGATTGAAGATGAGCCTTCGAAAACCGTATTCAGCTCAACGCATGTTTCCAAGTTCTTTTCTTCAGCAGCTCCTTGTTCAGAATCATCCCATTCCTGTTCCTCATCGCGTTGGCTCTGTGAAGTGGGTACCACAAAATCTTCTTCCACTTTCACATAGGTGACATCAGATGTGGGAGCAGGATTGTTGTTCTCCTCAGCATGGGAGATCTCTGTTTCTTCATCTTCAGAATTTCTCACAAGTACTTCTTCTAGTTCAGCCTTTTCGTTGTGATAATGCTCTGGGGAATTAGAACGCAAAGGAAGAACATAAGTGGAGCTGGGGGACGCTTCACGTTGGAGGGCTTTTTTGATCGAAGAAACTGGGACGCCTCGTTTTTCATTGTCCAAATCGATTCGTTCTTTCACATGATCTTCATAGTCTGCGTATTGTTGGACAACAGTTTCACGCTCAGACCGAATTCCAATTTGAACTGTTTCTGCAGCAAACTCCGACGCAAAAGCATCCAACAAGTCAACAAAACTGTTTTCAATTACTTGGAGGTCCTGAGTAGAAGTGGGCAATGACAACATGGAATCTGCAGACGTGCGACGCTCGCTGATCAGCTGCAAATCATCAGGACCGGTTTGTTGCACAGACTCAATTGCGTTCTCAACTACTCCTGCAGCGAGCCTTGACGCAAAATTATTCAACAAATTTGCAAAACTGCTTTCTATCACTTGAACATCTTGAGTTGAAGTCGGCATTGACAACGTAACATCTGTGGACGTAAGGCGCTCGCTCATCAGTTCATCGTTGATTGTATTCAGTTCACTGTCTGCTTCCAGATCTTCACAACAACTCGAAAACGTTTCCGGTTGAAGGAGTGTTCCGATAGAGATCGATATGATCTTCTCCTTGTCTGTCTCGTTGTCGTTTTCTTCCGGAACTTCAGCCTCAACCGTTTCTTGTGCACCGTTTTCATAATCCGGATAATCTTCAACACAAATTCGCTGCACAGACTCCATTGTGATCGCAACTATTTCCGCTGCGAGTTCCGATGCAAAAACATCCAATCTCTCGGCAAAATTACTTTCTATCACTTGAACTTCTGGAACTGCAGTTGGGATCAGTTCGTCTTCATCTGAATTAGCGGACGCATTGTCACTCTCTTCTTCAATTGCATAACAGATTCGATACTTCTGGGGCAAGTCATAATAGTTTGCAAGTGAACCAATAACTTCAGAACTGAACGTATCGACTGCATCATAAATGATCTGATCAGCAACTTCGGAGGCAAAAATGTCCAAAAACAACTCGTCAAAAGTATCATCGGTCGGAGCCTCATCAACTGTTTCGATACTCGGTATCTCAACAATTGCTTCACTATCTCTGATTCCTGTTGGAATATTGGAACTTGGTGTCATATAATCCATGGTAGATTCTTCAGAACAAGAGTGGTATTCTGAGGATTCAAAGAGAGGATCATCGTCAGTAGATTCTGACACTTCTTCGAAGAGATCACTATTCGAGTTCTCATTTGTGGTCACAATTTGAACATCCGAGTCGTCGATTCCGAGAAACTCAATATTAGAAATCACGAAATGAAGAACTTCAAAAACATCGTCGTCATCAGCAGGATCTCCTTTTGCCATATCGACAAACTCTGACATCTCCAAGTTTTCGAGAAGTACAGTTTCTGGTTCAACTTGAACATCTATTTCGCGGGAGTCGACGATTTCGTTGTGATGGATTTGTTCATCTTCATCTGGTTCGCTTAGAAATGCAACTTCTTGGTCGTTTGAAGCAATCATTTTTCTCGTTTCTGCAGCATCGTGTAGTGCAGAAGAATCATTGTCAATATTGTTACTGTTTGCTCGCACATGCTCTGACAGTTCAATTCCTTCTTCCTCTTGGCGTTGGTCTGAATTACCAAACGGCGCAGCAATCAACTTTTCTGTTGGTTCATCACAAGCAATGGTTCCGATTTCCTCTTCTTCAAACACATTCTCTATGGGTAGCGTTTCTGTTCCTTCCTGTTCAAGCTCTGAAAAAAAAGCTGAAAATTGAAAAGATTGAGTGACAAATTACCGAGAATGGTCAGATCGGAATCCGTCAATTCTTTCAAATTTTTCTCAACTTTGTTTTCCGAAATGTTGTTTGAAAAGCCAACACAGTAGCTTTGTCCATCATCTTTCGGCGTGCTGCTTACTGAAAGAGGTAAGTTGTGACAGTCTTTCGTCGTGGTAAATTCTTTTAACTCTGGGAGCAAAACGGTGTTGACCTCATCTGAAAATAATTTTCTTACAGAATGTGTTTCAAATCACTTACCGCGAAAAAACGTATCACTTGGTGCATCGAACCCCGGAGAACTTTCTCGTGATGCTCTTTTCAACGTTTCCGAAGACCATTTCATCAAAACTCCACAGTCAGGTTTAGCGTTCTCATCTTTCATGTTTCCTTCCAGTTCATTTTCTTTGGTTTTGGAACCTTGCTGGAAATTTGACAGTTCAATCGGCTGTTCTCTTTGAATTTCTTCATGAATAGAAGGGTCATAATCTTCTCCCGAAAGACCAGGCTTTGACAAACATGAATCCAATTTTCTTTCTTCTGCGGTCTCTTTGCCGTGTTGTCCAGTTTCATTTTCAGATTGGAGCAATTCAATATGTTCGGCAGCAAATACAGTGTCTTGAACGCTGGTAGTGCTTAGTAAAACGTCCGAATAGCTTGGATTGAAGATGACGGTTTCAAAAGATTCTTCAGAGCTGTCTGAGAGATTGGTATCACTTTGTTGAGACGAAACTGATGGCAGTGAACTTTGCGCATCAAATAGTTGTTCTTCGGATTGTTCCGACTCCTGGAGGTCACTGAATTCAATTTCGTTCGCGATGGACTGATCTTCAATCTCCAATCGGTGCTCGACGTCGTTCGATACGAATGCATCAGAACTCGTATCGGCAGTTGCTTGAAGTTCTTCGTCCTTGGTTTCTGTCATCAAGCTACACGTTTCTGATGTTTCATCTCTCATCCTTGCTGTTTCACTGCTAGTTACCGGAATCGTGTAACAATGTTCGTCTATTTTTCCAAACTTCTTTTCTGTCCCGAAAACGTCATCCGTTTGCTCAACGCTCGCAGAGGTCATAAAAATGATCGAGTCATCGTTATCAGTATCAAACTCCACTCCATTCACGTGATTTGTGCATGAAGAAGCTCCGGCAGTGGTGTCTAAATGAAATTCTTCATTTCTTTGTCCAAAATGCTACGCAACATACCTTCAGAGTCCTCAAGATCTTCTCGAATGTTCGAATGAAATTCTTCTCTTGGAGCATTGATCACTAGTTGCACATAATTTCGGACTAAATCCAGCAGCTCGTCGTTGTTTGATGGCACAGAGTCTTGGATAGTCGTTTCAGCACTGTGACCAGTTGTAACGTCAAGATCCAATCCAGTGAAAGGTGCTTCTGGTTCATAGCACTCTTGTTCTCTTGGTTCTGAGTCTTCATTTGTTGTTTCTTCCACATCTTCTTTCAGAACATCTTCCGATTGCGTGATGGCAGCTGTCAATTTGTCCAGAGCATTCAAACTTTCCTTCCAGTTGTTAAGAAACTCATTCCCAACTTGATCTTCAAAAATAGTTCTTGGTTCTTCGAAGACTGCTGCTACTGGCTCCACAAAACTACCATTATCAAGTTCATACTTTCGTTCACTTGGTGTTGAGTTTACAACTTGGCAATCTAGTTCACTTTCCAACATGAGTTCGGTTGTTTCATCCAATCGCAAAGCTTCAACAACCGACAAGCAGGCCTCATCTTCTTCTTTACTTGTCAAGGAATTTTCATTGTCCAGAACTTCTATCTCGTCTTCTTCTGCATCACATTCAGCGTGATTTGCCTCGTTGACCAATTCATTACGTTCCATTTCTTGGAATGCATCGAACTCATCCATAGAATCATCAAACTTCACATACGAGTCACTTCCAACACTCGCAAACATCTCTTTTTCCGGATCAAAATGTTGGCGGATTTCAGGGGCTTCATCGTCTTCTTCTTCTTCCAGTGCGCTGTCATTGCTGCTTGATTCGAAAGACATGTTGTGAGGATGTTGTTCCTCAGATGCTTCAAACTGACCAACTGCGAATTCTCGTGCCATAATAACTATATCAGAGTCATTGGCGTCACCGAAGAACAAAGGAACAAAAGCGTCTTCCTCAGTTTTGTGCAAAACATTTGAGTGGACAAAGCTGTTTCGATCGACCATTCCAATTTCGTGTCTTACCGGTGTTTCCAGAAACTGCGATAGTACAATAGCCGTTCCAATTTCTTCTTCGGTCACCTCGTAGTCCTCCAGTTCTTCCGTGTAGTCTTCAACTTCTTCAAAAACAGACTCTGATTCCTCTAACACCGATGCGAATTCCTCCATAGCCGCGAATTTCTCGTCAACAACATCGTCCAAGCGCTCAGTATCTCCATAAGCCATAACATCTTCCGTATACTCCTGCTCCAAACGTTCGTTACTGAGATTTGCGTTTTTGTTTTGCAGATTCTCTCGGTTCTTTGGCCGTTCTTGGTTTACTCGAGAGATTCGACGAGCGGCATAACAAGCGGAATCTGGGTAAACAGTGTGAAGATGCTCGCTTCGAGACGTAGAGGGGCGGTAGTGATCTAAAAAATAGATGCGTAGGGAGTGAGAGAAACTTAAATACCTTGGTCAGATTTGTTTATGGCAAGATATTCTTTTGAGGAACGAAGGCAGCAGAGCATTCTTTCTGAAAACAGTTTTCAATTGACAGTTCGGGGAAATTAGTAAAAGTGTGTTCACCTTCAACTTCAGATGGTAAATGAGACAACTGTAGAGGAGGAGCACGTTCAACAGATGCTTCTACGTGCGGTTCCGAGAACACAGTTTCCGTGATGCAATTCTTTTCCGTTTCCGATGATAGGGGCGAGAGACTGATTCCGTAATTTGCAACATTCTCCAGTCGATATGTCAAAGTTTTTCCATTCTTTGTGTGATAATGAATGGAGTCTTCGTCAGTTGTCGAACCTGAAAATTTTACTTCGAACAGTTGAATGTCAGTTCGGTGAAGTACCTGGCAACATTCTCTTTGTTTCTTTTCCGAAAATAATTTTTCTCAATTCTTCCAAATAGTCTAGATACTCGTCACACTGACGGGAAGTGTACACATAATTCAACTTGTTCACGAATTCTGATTGATATTTTCTACTGCTACTCTAAAGCATAATGAATGCGGTAATCTCTCGTAGTTAGGACATTACCTTGATGTTGTCGTCACAGTCAGAATTCATGTGCACAAGTCAAGTTATCATCTGAAAAATAGTTTTTAAAACCTCCGTAAGCTTGTTTTTGTTAGAACACGGATCAATGAAAAAACCGGAAGAAGAAAAATGAGACGGAAACGTTAGAATCGGACAGAAAATTGATAACAGGTGAGGCAACTATGGTTCGCACCATTTCAACTACGCACTTTCAAGGTTTCCCAAAACGCGGCCAAGCTCTTTGACAACAATAAGTGATAACAAACCGCCCTTGAAGGTGACGTACACTTTTATCACCTTACTCAGCTGGAATGGACTGAACGTATTGACAACGCTGAATAAGAGAGTTCCTTTGACTGAGCTAATAGTTAGGAATAACGTTCGTTCTGAATTGCACTAACTGAATTTTATTGAAAATCAAACAGAAAGTATGGAACTTTGAATAGCACAATGTTTATTGTCACCAAAATCGGTATCGAAACTCAGAAGGAAACCGAAGATGGAGAGAGGGAAAGTCGAAAATGAAGAAAAAAAATGTTTGATCAACTGTGAAGGAATTCTGGCGGGTTATCAGTAGTTTTGCTCTACCATCCCAGCACTAGCGCTCTGTAACTTTCGTTCTGTGCTGAATCAAACTTTTTACGACCTTATGACTGACTGCTCTTCTTTAAATCATTGCATACTCATAAATTTCATCAGAATCAAACACTTCAGTGATAAAGCATACAACTTCGACCGACAGACTTCATTGAACAAAACGACAAATTGGGGTTCCGAAAAGCGGAATATGGAGGGAGTGCGTAAGCGATAGAGAGCATGGAAAGAAAGGCAACCAGTTTTGTGGAATATCACATTGATATCTCATAGGAATTCTTGTTTGAAGGACAAAAGTTGTGAGAAGAGTTCCGAGTTGAACATTACTACTGCAAATACCACAAACCAGGTTAGATTATTGGAACTCCTCTGCTGGAACGAATTCACGCCAAAACCATTGCTCGCCAAGTCAGCAGCATTGAGACTGACGAGAAGAAGGAAGGAGACAAGAAGTAGCCAGTCCTCTAGATCACATTGTTCACCAAATAAATGATGACCCGCTTCTTTTTCTTAAACATTTCCCCTAGAACTTCCTTATGAGCACATTTGTTTGGTTTCGTTCTTGTGTTTGTTTGGTCTAGTTCTTGTAGCACTCTGCAGATGTTCTCACCTCGTCAGTTCTTCTTTAGTTTTTTTAAAAGGTAGATGATCTCGACCTGTTTCTCCTTTTTTCAAATGGCCCCTGCACTGTTGCATACCTCCCTAGCAAGCGGTGTCTTTCCTGCTGCGAATGTACTCTTCCACCAGCTAGTCTGGACCACCAGCAAGTCAATAATCAATTGCTGTTGCAAACGCGCCCCACTGAACACATGCCAATAACGACATTCGAAATTGGCGGGAACGCTGTGCGAGACCCCTCATCTAACGGCACTCGTAAACGTTCCATTGTGATTCGCTCTCTCCCGTTTTTTGTCAATTTTATCCTCCAACTTCAAATATTGCATTTTTTTTTCGCATCTTGAGCTTTGTTATCGAATTTCTCCTGTTTCTCAGCTCCTTATTTTAATTTTCACAGTCACCGACAAAAGACAACAACATTCTGAGCTGATTTTTCATTGTTTGATTGTTCTATTTTCAGAATGTCTAAGAAGCAGCCTGAGACCGAAGCGGGACGTCTGCAAAGTACGGAGTGTTCCGTCGGAACGAATCCGGACCCAACTTCTCAGAGAGCAATTCGAATGACGGAACAGCTGGAAGACAGCAAATTGGACGAGCGAAATTCTCCCAAAAGTGATCTAAGTGATAAACCGCGAAGCAGGAAAGCCAAGGATCAACCATCTACTGCTCCACCCGCCAAACGTGATTGCAAACCAGGGAAAACGCCAGCGCAGAAAGACGAAGAGAAGCGAAGTGGTGGGCAACCGCGCCGTTCTGAAAATCACGTCACAGAACAAGAAGAGAAGAAAAGTGAAAAGGAAACGGTTTCAGCAAAAGAAGAAACTTTGTCGTCACAGCAAGAGAAAAGGAAGAAGAAGCTACCTAAAGACGGAATCGTGGAATGTCAAGTGATATTTGGCGACGAACAACCATCGGAGCGGGATCAGGATGGGACATTGGAGTTTTTAAAAGAACTATATCCAGGAGTTCGTCAGGAGTATGACGACGCTGTGAAAGCCGAACTCGCTAAAGACTACCTCCAATCTCTTGAAACTGACAACGATAGCAATAAGTTTCGAGCGAATCTCCTCTTGAAGGGTTTTGTTCCTCCAAAACTGCAGTTTGCCCAAGTAAACAATAGCTCATCTACTACAACGGTGACTTTCATCAAACCCGATGTCAATGAGCACGGTGAGCAGGTAAAGCAAGTGAAGGTTCCTTGCAGTCGCATGGAGATTGGCGATCTCCGTCCCCCGATGGCTTACTGGGTTCCAATCGAGACAAGCATAACAGTAAAAGACCGTCGTCGTCTCACGCATCTTCCTTACTTTGATGACAACCAAGACGACAAAGAACTCAGAGAAGCATTACTCGATAAGTTCCCGGAAGGCATCCACGGACATGCAAACAACTATGATTATATCAACGATTGGATCCTCTACAAAATGATGCGAAAAGCTTTCGAGACGTTCGACGGCAATCCTGATCTTCTATACTACAATTTGTATCGTCTATGGCCTAACAAGTTGACTCAAACAGAACTAAGTGAAGAGTTTCCAAAACTTTGTAAGAGATTCGCCGAGCCTAGTTATAATGTTGGTGATGCTGAAAAATGGAAGCCGGATCCAGAGCAGATAATTGCCTCAAACTTGACTAAAAATGTGGAATGTTACGCGTGTCTGGGCAGATTGTGCGTACTTCATGGTGAGCTGAAAATCTCGTATAAAACTTTCAACTGATAAATTTTCAGGCTTCAACAAGGATCTCGATTGCCGCCGCTTTCCTGATGGTAACTACTATGACGTTACTGTTCCACTTCCAAACCCAACCGACGACAAGTACTGTTCCGAGGATTGCTGGAAGAAGTTTGATTTGGACGAAGCCGTCGGCCGACTCGAACCGACCAAGGAAGAGCTGGAAAAGTTTTCTGTCGCAACACACATGCTCAAGTATAATCTGGCAATACAGGACGGCGAAAAAGGATTACTTCTGCTCGCGTATGCCAAGACTAGTGTCCCTGTGAGTTGACATTTGTAAGGAAATGATGTTATAAATCTTCTTTCAGTCGCTTTGTGAATTCTCTGAAAAGTATGTGGATCCTGACGATGATAGCCTTCAGATCAGAAGTTGTCAAGCGCTCTACGAGTTAATTCTGAATGAAGTAAAACGTCTTGACGAAAGAACACTTCTCGTGGGAAACCCGCAAAAAAAAGAGTAGGGGATGTGTAGCTGATTTTCATCACTCTCATTTTTCAGCGATTTGCAAACTCGGACACAGCGGTACCGAATAAATCAAAAGGCATACAAAAGCGAAAATCTTGGTATCGTAGTCCCGATTCATGGTTGTCTCCACGCTGGACCTTGCAAGAAGGACAACAAAGACTGCACGTGTTCCGAGAACGGTGTCTGCTCGCATCTCTGCAATTGCGACATCAACTGTCCGCAAAGGTTCCTCGGCTGTAACTGTAATCCGGGATTGTGTCGTACCACCGCATGTCAATGTTTCCGTGCTAAATGGGAATGTAACCCGGTCACGTGCAAATCGTGCAACTGTGAAAACCACGACGGAGCAGATGTACGGTGTGGCAACTACTCGATAACACGGATGGTCTCGAAACGACTGATCATTGCACCATCGAAAATTGCCGGGAACGGACTGTTCTTGTTGGATAGTGCAGAGAAAGATGAGTTCATCACTGAGTACGTCGGCGAGCGGATCACTGACGAAGAGGTGGAGCGCCGAGGAGCCGTATACGACCGATACAAATGCAGCTACATTTTCAGTGAGTCACTCGTTCTTTTCTACAGACTGGAAATGTTCTTTTTTCAGATTTGGAATCCGGCGGAGCAATCGATTCGAACAAAGTGGGAAATATGTCTCGTTTTGCAAACCACGACAAGGTCAATCCAACTGTTTACGTCCGAACAATGATGGTTGCCGGAGAGCAACGCATTGGATTCTACGCCAAGAGAAAGCTTGAGCCGAAGGACGAACTTACATTCGATTACGGCTACTCGAGCGAACATGAGAACGATGCTCTGACGTGAGTTTTCCATAAGGCTACTGGCTCTTTTCAGTTTTATCATCTTTTTTTCAGATTTGACACATCGAAAGGTCGTAAAAAGAAGAAAAATGCCAGCAGCGCTGAGAACGTCTGAAATTTTCTCAGAAGAATTTGTAACAAGACAAACAAAACATAATTTCGAGCTTTGAATATACTCACATTTTTGACCATCGCTCGCAGTGTATGACCCATTTCGTTCAGGTTATCATTTCCATCATATCCCCAGTTTTTCGGCTTTCAAACTTTTTGAATAAACAATTCGTGTCACATTCTTTCTAGTTTCAAGCGATATGCAAGATAGTGAAATAACGTTCGTGCTGAATCGCACTAACTGAATTTTATTGAAAATCAAACATCAAATATGAAACTTTGAATAGCACAATGTTTATTGTTACCAAAATCGGTATCGAAACTCAAAAGAAAACCAAAGATAGAAAAAAAGCAAATCGAAAATGAAGAAAAAAATGTTTGATCAACTGTGAATTCTGGTGGATTATCAGTAGTTTTGCTCTACCATTTCAGCACTTGCGCTCTGTAACTTTCGTTTTGTGCTGAATCAAACTTTTTACGACCTTATGACTGACTGCTCTTCATTAAATCATTGCATACTCATAAATTTCATCAGAATCAAACACTTCAGTGATAAAGCATACAACTTCGACCGACAGACTTCATTGAACAAAACGACAAATTGGGGTTCCAAAAAGCGGAATATGGAGGGAGTGCGTAAGCGATAGAGAGCATGGAAAGAAAGGCAACCAGTGTTGTGGAATATCACATTGATATCTCATAGGAAAGGGAAATGGAAACGGATAGCAATTGATAGGAAAGGGTGGAAGTGGAGGTGGAAGCAGCCATTAGAAAGGGGGAAAGAAGTTATCTCATTGAGTGATTTGAGAGATGATGTTTAACCTCTCGCAGTGTGCACCGGCAAGTTCCGCCAATGCATCTGCGAGATGTTCAAGATCAAATTCCGAAAAACTAGGAGAAACGCTGGTACTTCTTTCTGTGTATTCGTGCAACGTGCTGTGGTCAATATCGGTCATGTCGAGACGCGGGATACTGAAACGACTAGAGTCGTGATAGGAATACGGCATATATAGTTCACTTTATAGGCAAAAGACTTTCGGGGTCGGATTCTATCTGAATATTGCCAACTCTCCCCTCGAGTTCCATCAAGTTTTCTTGCAAACGTTCATTGTGCATTCTGAATGATCTGTTAGAACAGCCTAACTACTCAAAACTCACTTCAACGCATCAATTTCCCCGTAAGCTTCTCTCAATTCTTGAGATAGGTCTTCGATTTTAAATTCGTTTCGTTTCTTGACCTCTGTCAAATCTTCTCTCTCCTTTTGCAACGTTTCAAGAGCAGATGTTATCTCAACTGTTTTCTCGACAACTGAACCCTTATTACGATTAGAAAAAAACGAATTGCTTTGCATACCAGCTTTAGAGTTCTCATTCTGTTTCACAAACTCCTCTCCTTTCTTCTTGTTTTTCTCGAGCATGCTGACATAGTTATGTTTGACTTCCTTCAGTCGCTGTTTCAATTTCGCATTTTGTTCCGCGTATTTTTTCGCCAATCTAAACAAGTGATTTTGTTTCATAGTTTTGCCATATCCTTTACTCATTCCTTTCCTTTGTTTTTGCATTAGCACTCGCAGCTACTGGCTTCTCGAAAACATCATCAACTTCGTCATCAGTATTCACCACTGATTCAACGACGGTCGACGCACTCGGTTTCTTGGCGGATTGTTTTTTACTCTCAGTTTTTACAGACTTGGCCAGCTGGTCGGGTTCTGAACTCAATTTAGAGGATTATGAGCAAATGCTTTAATATACCGTCTGGATAATCGGATTCTTCTCCAGATGCAGTAGATGCTGGAGCGTCTGCCAGCGGTGCCGGACTGACCGGTATATCTTTATCTTTCAATAACACACGGAGCCGTCTGTAATTCTCAAGTCAACGTCATTTGTATTCCCATTTTTGCTCACTCTAACTCTTTGTATTGTATATCAATCAAATTTTCCTTCGCCATCTCCTTTCGTTTGATTGCAGTGAGTGTTCTAGCGAGATGTGTATCATTCAATTCCGTTGGATGGTACTAAAAAAGTGCGTTCTCGATTGCTCTTTTCCGTATTTTCATCTCGTTTCCTACCTGAGCAGTCACAATTCTCTCCAGAAACGTTTCTCTTTTTTCTGCGTCTCGCTTTAAACGTTGCATTTCCGTGCTCAGCTTTTTGAAGTCCATTTCATAACCAGCCACTTTCTGAAAAAAATAACACTATACATTTCTCAAAAAGTCTCCAAGGAAGTACTTTTTTGGTTTGAAACAATTCATCTCTCAGGTCTGCCAGCTTCTCACGACTCTCCGACCGGCCGTACTCAATCTTAGGAAGTGCTCTCGTTTCGGAGTTTGATCTTTTTATTGTCAACCGCAAGTTTCTCGAAGCTGTCGGAAGTCTTCCATTTCCGAACGAAGGGAGAGCATATGCTGTAAAACAAAGTTCATGCGCCATTTCCAATATCCGATAACTAACTGGATGTAGGCGGCCGGGAATTTCGATGCGCGGTTTTTGGTCTGTCAAATGCCTGAAAAACGAGTGTGAATTGTGACTTCTAGTCTTTCAAGTTCAGGGTACCTTTTTCACAGCCTCTGCTCGCTCTCGGGATTCTTGCGAAACGACAGGTGGTAGTTTTCCTGGAAACTC
Source organism: Caenorhabditis panamensis (assembly GCA_900883565.2). Lineage (NCBI taxonomy): Eukaryota > Metazoa > Nematoda > Chromadorea > Rhabditida > Rhabditidae > Caenorhabditis > Caenorhabditis panamensis. The sequence continues at coordinate 492,051 of LR537692.1, read as the reverse complement.
AACATGAATTTCTCTTTTTTCATATATATATTTCGTAATAATTCTTATCACTAATTCTCAAAGCGGATGGAATATTCATATCGATAATGTTTTGCTGAATTCTCTGTTTTTCTGCGGTTTTCATAGCCAAGAGAATGATCCTCCGGGACTTAAAAAACTAGCCGGTTACGAAATTCATTACTACCATCAATTTGAAATGAAAAAATTGGCGAATATGTAGGAATCGTTGAAGTTGATACAGGACAACAACAAATGAAAAGAGAACGAACCAATTGCAGAAGAAGTCGATTTTGAGCGACCCGGCTTAGCGCTGGCGATTCTTCCATTTTGCAGTGGCATCAACTAATCGATGCAACAATAAATAAAATCCAAGAATAAAACGTTCTCATAGACCACACAGCAGATTACGATTGAATTATGGAAGAATGCGGGAGAGACCGAGTGCAACAACGTAATGCGGGCTTTCCGTCTCTGTGTAATGAGCAGGTGAAGTGTGGTTGCCTGGGCGACAGCTTTCGTGCGCCTAGCCCCGCCCACGCCACCCTATTTCCTATTTCGCTCGCTGCCCCGACTTTAATTACGCAGCGCACTCGCATGAACAAATCCGATCTTGCCCGGAAGAAGGTGCGAATGACTATGTTATGAGCGTAGTAGAACTAATTTCCGTTCAAGAAAAGTAAAAATGAGTAATTTTCTTGAAAATGGGCAACTAAAGCAATATCTAACTCTCCCTGTTCAAAACAAAGCAGATAATTCACCAAATTTTGTTGTTAGACACTTTCCTCGCTGTCTTTTGCACAAAAACTGAAAAAGTTTCGCTCCCGGGTGGGCTCGAACCACCAACCTTTCGGTTAACAGCCGAACGCGCTGCCTATTGCGCCACGGAAGCCATACATCTCGGCAGGACGTTTCACGATGATGAGATACACAGAATGAAGTGAAGGAAAACACACGAAACGGCTCAACTTGACACGGAGGCAACCGGGCAACACAATCGAAAAATTGCGAGTTCTGTACAAATTCATTCATAGCAGTTATCCCTTTACACTTTTCAGTGTTCGTCTTTTTTTTAAGTTGACGATTTTTCGCTCGAGACTTTCATCATCCCTGTTCAGGCTTCCTAGTCTGAGCCAATGAAGTGACCAGATTATACGCTCAAATTCGAAACAACGATGTATTAAGACCATTTTTCAAAGGTTGCTTCGTCAGCGATTCCAGAACGTATCAATATTTTTCTCGACAACTTTGACATTTCAATAACTGATAACTGCCCGGTTATGACTCTTCATGACGTTTCTCTGAAAAATTTATGAATCATGATGAAATCGTGCTCATCATCATCGTTGTCGGCTCTTCTTCATTTCCCCCACTTTCACACCCAATGCAAAAATTTCGTTATCATCCGAGGGCACATGATAGATAACGGAATGATGTAGGAAAAACGAGAAAATGGCGGACGCGCCCCCTGAAACAAGAGCAAACAGGCCAACGAGAGAGGAGCGAGAGACGGTAAAGAGCACAACAAAAAACGAGGCAGGTCTTGCTTTGTTCATTTCATTCACCCAGTCGTCTCACTTACCCATCCACCATGTCACGCTACCACGTCCCGGTTCCCGATTACGACTTCACCATTCGCCAAAAGAATCCCTATATCCCAACTCCCGACTATACTCTCAAGTACAACAAACAGAAGAATAGACCTTCGCTGAATAATATCGGAACAGAGTTCGCACCGCCAATCGTTCAAATTGAACCAGAGCTACCACCAATCACTATCCCGGTGGAAGTTCCGCCACAACAACCCAAGCAACATTTCGTTCAAAGAGTTCCCAAGTTGGACCGGAAGCCTCTTCCAAGACTTGTCGATGAGAATTCCAACTATCCCGAGGTGAGTCTCGAAGTTGTTATTGTTTTCATTCTCAAATTTTTGTTCCAGATCAAGAAGCATTCCTACATTGAAGACAGAGATGAAGAGGAGAGACATATTACCACAAAGGAACACATCAAGCAGATCGGAGTCCCAGTTCTTCCCGGAATCGCAGCTCCAGTCGTCACAAGCCAGTTTTTCGAAATTTCTGGTGAGTTCATCTTTCGTTCAGTTTACGACCACCCCGAGGGGAATTTGATTCCTTTGTGGAGTTTGAACCATCGGAATTCACCTGCTGATAATATCCAAGAATTTCCTTTTCTTTCCCTTGGCCTGACTTTTCTGTCTTCATGTTTTAGTGGTTGTAAAAATCGGAACTAGTGATAAGATCCCTGCCGTCAGCCTGGCGTCTACCCGTTTCTCTAGTCCTGCCAGTTACCTGTGCTATCACGATAAGGTAGCAGCGTAAAATATTTTGTCTAACTAGCAGTTCAATGACATGTGAAACAGGAGAAACTATTTTTTGAGAAAAGAGAGTGGCATGTTGATACTCAAAAAAAAGAATAAGGTGCACAGATCATTCAGACTCCAATCTTCAACCTTAGATATAAACATCGAATGATTTTGTAACTCGGGGAAGAAAATGTAGTTGTTGACACAATACATGCAGACTCATCATTTGGTGTCCATAATCAATCACTCTAGCACAGTATCATCATCACAAACAACAGTTCTCTCTCTTGGAACATAACAATTTTGCAGCAGCTCCAGTCGCATCTGATCAAAACAGAGCGTTCCTGCGTCACTTGGAGAACCATAAGAAGTTTGACACTCTGCAAGGAGACCGTGGAATTGATGATTGCGAAATATGCCAGATCATGAGGAAACAGTTGGAAGCGGAACAAACCGACGTTCATCCAGGGTATGGTGACTAAATTCCTTCCGGTCTCAATTTGATAGTTGTCAAGTTTGAACTTGATGATAATGACTCAATAATACCAACCAGAACGATCATGTCTCTGTATTTGCATAATCATTTTGGTATGCGACTCTATCGCCCGGAAATGAGACCGCCGGTAGCGACATCTATAATCTTTTGTTAAAACAGAGAGCCATTGTCTAATTGTAAATGACGTGCTCATAATCATCTCGTCCACTACCCCACGCAAAAATCTTGTTTTACCGTGTCTACTTTGATTCCTCATGTTACAGACATCATTCGTGGGAGAAGCAGAGACATTCCTCTACGCAGCCAGCCAATCAAAACTCAAATCCCGGAAGTAGAAAGAAGAGAGGAGATGTGTGAGTTGCAACTTTTGCTCATACGCTTGTTACCAGCTGATTGATAATTATGCAATAATCAAAGTTTAAATTTTTATGACGCGGTAATAAAAAATGTAAAAATTCCCGGCGCCATCGCAGGCATGATGACGAAATCGGTCGAAGGTCTTTTTGGTACCAGTCTTTGCAGTTTTTATGGACTGAAAAAATGAAGAATAGAGTCCATCGTGTTTATCTTTCAGGCGCAACGTATTCTCCCGAATCGAAGAGCAACATGAACCTGAACCGTACTTCCAACCAATCAGTGCCCGTGCCCGTCACAACTTTGAAATGAGAAGAGAGGGAGAGATCAGCATTCGAGCCATGGAGCAAGTTGATGTACGTAAGAGTCTTATTAGTTCCTTAGTGTCCTTAACACCTAATACCCCTTGATAACGTGCATTGTCCATTGCAGATTCTCCAAATGGAACGAGAGTTTTCTTTGTGCCGCAAATCTGATAACAGTGTTGGATGGATACCTTCTTCTGTTTTTGAATTGTAATCCGCTATTCTGTCATCTTATTCAAAGTTCAATAAACAATTGTCATAACAGTAATCACTTTTATTTGCGAAAAAACACGCACAACGGGGTGGGAATCGGGATGGAAGCGGTAGAAAACTCGGGAAACATTCAATGTTTTGCTGTTTACGGTTTTCAATCACGAGCAAAAGAAGTAAGATGGCAAAGACAAAAACTACGGACGAGTTACAGAAAAGCTGAACCAAGTGGTTTTGAGATCAGAACGAGAAGAAGGAAGAAGGAGAAGGTACGAGTTGGAGAGTTGTTAGTCCCACAATCCGCCTAAAACGTGGATGAGGGGTTGTTAGTTGACTAGATTATAGACTCTTCACCGTTGATAGTGAACAATGTTGGCTCGGCTTTGGAGCAGTCGATGAACATTTGCGGCAGTGCTCTTCTGGAAATGAAATGTTGATTCAAAAAAGATACGAAGTTTTTGCTTACCGGGAAATCGATTTCGGAGTCGGGACAGGAGCGGAAGACACAGAGGTTGAGCTAGATGATGTGCTAGCTTGATCATTTTCAATGACAATCACGGTTTCCTGGGGTTTGGGCTGACGTGGGGAGCGACGTGGTCTACGAGCAGGATGCCGACGGACGGGAGACGGAGCACGGACAACGACGGATGCAGGCAGAGGAGAAATGATTGTTGGGACAGGAGATGGGGCGATGGTTTCCGAGGAGAGGTACATGGTGGAGGTCTGAACAGAAGTTCCAAAGAAAGGACTTGGTGGACTGTAGAACGGAGGTGGAGAGAAACTGGCGATGTTGTTGTCCGAGACAAAGTTGGTTCGGTTGTAAGCCGGAGGGGCGTTGGAGTTACTGAAAAAGGTTAAATAAAACATGTTTGTGTGCATTGAAAACTAACTCGGTGACACGACGGTCTTCAATTTCAGCACTTTCTTCGTAGGTTGGTGGGCTTGATGGTGGCGATGGAATGATAACAGTGTTATCTTGTCCGATGATCTGCGGCGGTGGAACTGGGAACGGAGGAACGAATGGTGGCGGATCCGCGAAAACCCCTGCAAAAACGCAGTGAGAACTCTCACTCAGACTTCGTACCCGCCAGAAACCATCAAACTAATTAATCCAATTCCTAATCCACTTAGCTCACTTAATAAGACCAAATAATTGCTGAGGATGGTAGCGGATAGCAGACGGGTGTCAGGTTTTGGTGCAAGATGGCCATTGTTTTATTGTACTGGTGTTCCCCTCCTTCCACCCTCGCTTCCTGTCTTCTTTGTAAACACTTGTGCTCTCTCTCACCCCTTCACGGAAAATAATGCCAGGGGATGATCATTATACAGGCAATGATGCGACCAGATGTCAGAAATTCTGCCAAGGTCGGGAGAGGTTGGACTACAAAGTGCTTCGCGCGCGAAACGCAAATAATACGGTTTTCCCGAGAACAGATGCCAACATGGAAATGTATGTTGCCACTTGGTGACCCGTTCTGAGATGGTCCGTACCATGTGTGTTTGTCAAAAGATTAAGTGCATGGGAAGCACAGGCGAAACACTGTTGCAATAACATAGTCAATAGGATCACGGTTGTATATTGTGTGAGAGAAAATGTATTGCAACTCTAACTGGCTCATGTAAAGGGAAGACGCAAAATTAGAGACTGACCGTTATTCAAAAAGAAAGCAGTCAATCCTATTTCATGGGTTTTCTCTCCCCCTTTGCTCCCTTCCCAATCTTTCATCTTCCCTAGGTCCATTATCTGATGGAATATTCAGAATTTTGTATGTGACGTGTGACCGTGCAAGAGAAGAACAGACGTCCAGCAGCTTGCGCTCCCATGATTCCGTGGCGACAACATCTTAGTCCGCCGACAAGCAAAACGAGGGGCAGATGTTAGAGTGTGTATTGTGGCAGAAAGGATGAAATTACTGTCTTTCTCTCGGACTACTATGCGGCCTACTATGCAATTTTACAATCACTCATCCGATCTCCATCCGCCAACCCGACGATTCTTGTGTCCCCGGGATTAGCTTCGACGAAGCAAGCAGCGAACATGTATGGGTTTCCTTCCGCTCAAGGGAAGAGAAAAATGGGTCTTCGAAAAAGAACCCTTGATTAACGTCAAGTTTCTCTCACTAGCTCAGGCGGATAGAAGAAGTGGAAGCTTCAATGACGTGGATTTATCTGGCGCTTTCCGTCTCGAATGCAAAAGTTTAGTGCTACTTGAAGTTTCTCTTTAATTCGTTTTTGCATGGGTTAGGAAAAAGTACTTGAAATCTCAGCAATATGGAAACAGTTGACAGAGTACCCACTTACATGGAGGAAGCGGTGGTCGATCCGTCATCTCGTGGGTGGGACGGACTGTGTTGAGCACCACGTTTTGTTGAGCAGGACGCTTGTGCTCCGAGATGAAGAAAGTGAGCAGGATAATCCCAATGGCAGAAATTACGATGGCGGTAACTGCAACTTCAAAGTTTTCTGTAACTCTACATTCTAGCTGGCATGACTCTTACCTGACAGGGCAGCTACGGTAGCGTCGTGTCCAAGGCATACAAGACTGAACATGGTACATGTTAGAGCGGCAAGCACCACGATGGTAAGCACCATCGTGCGAGCCGACGGTTGGGCCAACGACATTGCTCACAAGTGACTGAAAAACGAAGAGAATCGATGGAAGAGTGCGGGGATGTAGAGGCTCTTAGGTGGGCGTGACTTACGACGTGGCAAATGGAAGAGTGAAAGACAAAGTGAGAGGGGAAAAGAACTGCATCTCAAAAAGACAAAGTCAAGTGGGCCTGAAGGCTCTCAAAAAGAAAATTCCGATACACAGAAGCAGGAGATGAGCCATAAATCGTCCAGCTACTGTATCCACGGAAACAGAGCATCAGTCACGATTGCTAGCCAGTATAGACAAAGCAAAGGAAATTGGGAAAAAGCTTGAGATGACAGAAATGCTGGATAGTGGCTAGTGATTTCGGGTTGAGAACAAGCGTGATCAAAAACAATATGACAGATTTCAGAAAAGAAAACATCGCGAACAGACTTCCAGAAAACTCTGGTATCTGAATCAGAAGAACATCTCAATTAACGGACGGACAAGAATGGAAAACGGAAGGATCGACTGCGTAGAAGGGAGGAGTCGAAGGGCGCGCGATGAGCAACTGGCCCATTGCACCCGCGAAAACCAAGTCGTCTGATGACAGATGGTCCTTCTGTTTCCCATAAAGAATGTGATACCAAATTCTTGACGCAAATAGTGTCATTGTCGTTTAAGGATTGAACGAAAGGATAAATGAAAAACACGGAACGTACACGCCTGCCTACAGATACAATCCATCATTCAATATGATGCACATCTGCCCTACCGCTGCCCCCGCCGATGATGAATTTTGAAGCATCCTTCCTCCTCGCGTAATGCGTCTTGGCTTTCAAAATCCCATTTGTTCCGTACACACCCAATGACATTATTCCACTATTCCCGTGGCACTAAGTCGTTTTTTATGGTGTGAGAAAAGCAGAGGAGCCGACGAAAAGCACATTACGGTTTTGCGAAGAGTGACGAGCTACAAATGGATTGCGCTGGCGATCCCATTCCATTAGGAGTCGGAACTCTTTGTAGACCCTACGAGAATTCAAAACCATCAAGAACCATTTAGAGAACCAACCATGAAACCAAAAACAAGAGAAATGAGCTGGGCTCCAAAGCGTTTTATGTTATCTGCAAGATTGACACGATCGAACGGGAAGGGACAAGGAACAGAAAGGCGCACAGTGAAAAATGAGGGCAAGCGAGCTAGAAGAATAGATGGAAAGCGCCGGAAATTGGGAAACAAGAATCGTACAAGTTACGTCATTTCTCACATCACATCCGAGTCAAACACATCAAATGGACAGAACAACGGACAATGAGCAAAGTTTATTGGTTCTATCCGACATATTGGTTCTGAAGATGGACATGAAATGTTAATCAATTTGCATAGCACCAAAAAAATGAACAGGAGTTTTCGGACACATGGGGATCAAGTGAGAACTGTTGCAGAGAAACTTCTTCCGCAACGCCAACGTTGGTCAAGTGAGACATATCTGAAAGTGGCCGTAGGAAGATAAGGCTGTATAACTTTCTCATTATCGATGACGAATCGAAACAGTCATTTGGCTTGCTTGTTTTTTCTGCCACGTCATTTCATTTCAAACCCCTCATTCCAACTTTCCCCGTATCTCACTTCCTTTTCTTCGGCTCCTGCAGAAACGAATAACTGAAAATTGCACAAAACCGTCGGTTTGGCTCTCCAAAAAGAGGCAATAACTGGAAAACGAGAGCATTGAGGATAATTGGCATACGAATCCAAGGAAATACATAAAGATTTCACAAATTTATTGCTTGAAAGACATCTGACTAGATTGGTGGGGGCACTCGAATTTAACAAAACTTTTCTCTCCTTCGAGAAAAGAAAACATGAGTGAAAGGGGACCGAATGTAAAGAACCTAGGTATGACGGGGCATCGGAACGAAAACATACAAAATTGTTTCGTATATACAACAAAGCTCGATACTACCCTCGAAACAAACCGCATCAAATTTTATAATAGCTGAAAAGAGAGCACTTGGGGTGGGGTGGGGGACGGAAATGCAAGTTTTGGGGTTGTAAGTGAAATATGGAAACGGTTAGAGGTTTGGGGGCAGGAAATACACGGAAGGGCTTAGAACTGTTTGCTGAAAATGCTAGATGGGGTGAATTGGGATGGGTCGATAACACAGTCACGGGATGATTCAGACTTCTCGGATAATGGCGTTCGTTCGCGAAGATCGGCAAATGATCGTTGATTTCTGAAATGACGATGCTTTGTCAACTCTAGGTCAATTAAGATGTTGACTTACCGAATAGAAAATGGTTGGCTCTTTATGGACAAATCACTGGATGATTGAAGGTGGTGACGTGGCACTGATAGCGGTAAAGCCATCACTGCAACTATCTCGGAAACTTTACATTTCGCTGTCGTTAGACGAGCTTTCAGTCGTCCGATTTCGTTGTGGAGATAAGCATGATCCTGTAATAAGTTATGAAAATATTTTGTTTCTTGTTGCGCTGCTCACTTGACTTATAATAGTTGGAACTGGATCCTCGATGGTCATATTCTTGATGGTTCCACCAACAATTATGTTGAGCTCGTTGATTTTTGGTTCAACTTTAACGCATCGGGAACAAAAACTTGTTGTGGTTCGGTTGCGGGACCCGTTTTTCTCAACACCGAATGTGTTTGGCGATTTCATTTCGCTGTTGTCATTGTGTCTGGAAACAAACTCAAGATGGCTGAGAACACAGGAAAACAAATGTAGTACCTGTATTTCTCGAATAAGGAATACAGCCGTGTTGAAGATTCTTCAGAGTTCTGCATCTGTGAAAGTTTTCTTGTGAGATTGAGAATTTGTCCTTCGTACATTTGTTTCTGTGCTGCTATCGACGAGTGTAGCATCTGGAAAATAAGGTTCGATCTAGCTAGTCAATAACTTTTTTGGATATACCTTAATCTCAACCTCATAATCATTCACATGTGGGATTTCATCAAATGCTGTTGTTGACTTTTTTGTTCGGTCCGTATTCTGAAAATACTTTACTGTATTCCTGGATAACACTATCAGGCTTTGTTTTGTTAGGGTTTGTGGTTTATTCTACAAACGTAACAGTAACTGAATGCTTAACGAAATGAAATGACCGATGAAATAGGGGGAGTAAGCGGAATCTCGAAGAGTGAAAGGCAGCAGAGCTCGTGCGGAAATCCAAAGGAAAGCATATTCAGCTAATTCCACTATACAATCTCAAAAACGACAACAAGCGGGACGAACGGTAGCTAATCGTGTCACTTGCCTCAACCTACTTTTCGAGTAATGACTGAAGTGTGTCAGGTTGTTTTCGAAAAGTTCTGATTTGTTTCACATACCTTGGCCCGATTGATGAGTAATCGGTCGCTGGAGAGATTCTGCTCGTTGTCATTGAGAGACATCAACATTCCTCGATTTCTGGGAGACAGTCTGAACATATCTATTTCATAACTTTCTTTGTCTTGCGAAACACTTACATCGATTTTCTACTATTGTCACTATAAGCTGTCAGTGAACCATCGTCATTTGTATTTGTATTTCCTAAACCAGCTACTTTATTATTTCCGAAACCCCCAACAACTAACGATTTGAACCCGATTGTAAGTTATGAATGTTCTCATATCGACGCATTCGATCCCGTTTCTTGTGCAACCGTTTCCTTCGTCGTCTGTAGAATATTGACTCTGGTTCACTGTCCATTTCAGATAACGTGTCTCCTTTTTGAACCCGGCGTTTTCTTATGAGAAGAAGCTGAATGAAACCCTTACGAATTAGAAAAGGAACAGTATGATTTACCTGACTCCGGAAAGGAGGTGTCCATTGAATGTAGGTCTCAGAGGAGTGATCGTACTTGGAGTTTTTGGATATGTCTCGCAGCTTTTCTCGTAACCTCTTATTGTGTGCAACCATCAACTCCACTTTCTGTTTCCATGCCATTATCTTAGCATTGTCTTCAGAAACTCTGAACTGCTGCTTTTTCCTCAACTCTGCTCTGAGTTCTCTGTTCTCTTGTTCCAACACGTTCACAGCATCAGTTTGGTCTTCCAGTTCTGTACTGATCCGTTTGTTGTGTCGCTCAACGAGTTGCAACTTGTTCTTCAGAGATGTTTCGTTGTGTCGAACCAATGAAAGGTCTTTCTCAATCTGTAATACCGTTTGAATTATTGTTTATGGACGAAGAATGATGCATACGATTTCAATTTCTTTCTGCATCTCGAGTCTTTCTATTCGGAACTTCTCCTCCATCGCAACTATCCTCCCTCGACATCGTTCTTCCATTTCTCTGAAAACAACAAAGTTAATTAAAAATTCGTAGAGTTACTGAATGACTCACTTTAATCTATTGTTGTAACTGGCTTCAATGCTCTGTTGATTCTGGTCCAATTCTTCTATTAAAAGTGTTCGTCGTTGGTTGGCGATGTGGATTTGTTTTTGCAAATGCTCACATCGCAATTCGAATTCACGGACTGTACATCTGGAATGATTATGATAAGCATTAGAAAACTTCAGGTGGCTCATTTACCGATAGTTTTCTAACAGAGATTTCATGCAGAAGAAAGCAGCTTTGGCAGTGACTGGAGATGAATTGAGCAAGTGAGACAATGTCGTTTCGAGGTAGTTCCCGAGGCCCACAAGTCCAATCATAGCTGATGTTGGCTGGCCGAATTCCTGGAACAAAAGATGCTCATGGAGGCATGAAATGCAAGCTGTACCTTCAACAATGAGATTGCCTCTTCCAACTTTAAGCCGGAAGTAGTTAGATATTCAATGACGGCTGAGTGATCCGCTTCTCTAGAATTGACACTAATTATTCATCAGTTTCTTGGTTGTGGATAGCTTTTTCTTGTTGTAATATTATTTGGAGGCTCTTCTCATGCTTTTAAAAAACTTGCGCAATGAGAAATATGCGAGACTTTTTGGGAAACGATTGAGGAAACTGAAGTGGTCAGAAATACTCACCCAGTGTGGTTGACATCCAATGTTTCGAACAAGTTAACAGAAGATATCCGGTAGGCATCGGCAATGAAATGAATCTGTAGAAAATGACATTGATGATACATTAGACGCGCTTTCTAATTAACTCACTTCTTCCGACATCTTCTGTCTTGCCCTGTACTGCGAAACGAAATCAACCAAAGACACTTTCCCAGATATTGCACACTTGTCGAATATTCCATTCACATCTCCCATGGACAGCAAATCCAGCTCCGACGTTGACTCGCAGATCGTATGAACGTCATAACGTGTCAGTCTGCAACTATCCGCTCATCAATCTAATAGCAAAACAATTACGCCACACACCGTTGCGTGTCTTTGATGCCTAGTGCCGAACTGGATTTGTAGGCAGCAATCAGCAGTTCATCTTGGTTTCCGGAAGCCAAGTCAATGATTTCCGGCAGAAATAGTAGGAAGCGGTCTTTGAATTGCTGCAAATAGTACTGTTGAGAAAGGGAAAAAAGAAAAGTGTTCCGTACCTTGAAATTAATAGCATGATCGTTCAGAAGCACTCGTTCGACAATGCTGCCTGCGAAAACTGACAAACTCAGCTTTTCGCAGAGAATCAGCAAGCCGTCCTTGTCTAACAAGCCATTCCTATCCGAGTTACAGCAATTGAACAACTGCAAACTTGAGAATACTCTCGTTTTTATAATCAAAGAAAAAAAACTCACGCGTTTCAGTTCCTTTACGTGTACGTTTTCGTCGCTCAAACCGTCATCTTGTTGAGCCATCGACTGCATTCAAACCATTTCGAGAAAAATCTGAAAAGCAAAGTAAAATAAACAGAATAAACTGTGAGAAGTGAGAATTCAACAGTCGGAACTGTTAAAATCAACGATCAACCACATAACGACACGTCGAAAAAGAAAAAAAGACAAAAAAAAAGTTAATGGTCAGTAGTCTAAACAGTTTTCCAATCAGTTCTCCGTTTTGTCTAAATGTTGGTTCGAAAAATCAAAAAAAAACTGTAAAGAACCGGAAATAATTGAAATTTGTGTGGAGAACTCAACAGAATTGAAGAATTCCAAAAATTTGAAAGAAGTGGGGGGAAAGTGGCTGAGAAAGGCAGAAAGTTATGTCAAATAGCGAATCAGAATATATGGTCCCAAGAGATTAACTCAGAATTTGATGAACGTGTCGAGACGCAGAGAAAAATGCAAATGAGTGAGAGAAGACTGGGTAGCTGGAGAGTGCTGCAGAACAAGCAATCCCCGTACACCAGTGGACGGACGAGTGCTAGTGTGTGTGTGTTGTGCGTCTTTGTGAGCGGCCAGAGTAGTCAAAACGGGAATACTGGGCTGTAAAAGGATCACCTGTCACCGTATCGGATCTGCGGACGGTTTGGCGCTCGCCGAGGACTTAGTGTAAAAAGTGTATCAAGTCGAAGCTAGGTTTTGGTTTTGAAACCAAACCGAGGAACTTGTATGGCTACTGACGGCGCTCCTAGCCTCTTGTGAGAATCTTCTTCTCATTTTCTTCTCTTCCTTCCTATTTCCCAAATCCAGACACCCGTGGGCCATAAAACAAGAGAAGAAAATTGAGGAAATAGTAGGTTTTGGTGTGTGGCGGTGGGCCTTGGACAAAATGACAGCTTGGTGCCAGCGTGTAATTACTACCAACACTACCACTCGGAGCGCTTTTGAATTATTCAGTTCGAGGTCAATAGACGTGAGAGACTTGCTACTTGTGACCAACTTCCAAGGAACCAAACCTCAGTTTTTACGCATTTCCAGGAATAAATCCTAGTGGTGTTTCGCGGTTTAGTAGCGCGTTTTTAGAATCAGGTTTGACCGATTTTTCATGGATAAGAATTTGAGGTCGGTTCGCTGACGCAATCCGCTTTGTCACCCACTTTGGTGATAGTTTTGAAATTCTCAACTTCGACAGAAGGCAGTAAAACTGACGGAGAATTAACTTCACAAAACACAAACGTTTCGCCTGCCCAACTACAGAACCCTAGCCTCGACCCTCAAAACTAGACAGAACAGCCATGAAGCGTTTTACAACACAAGTGGTTGTGAATTGAACTTTAGAATGGAAGAAGGGGGAACGGATCAATCGATTTCCGACATTACGTAACGCCACGTCTTCCAAGAAATGGTAAAAAGAAGACGAGTTTTTTATTCTCATCTGCCCATGAAAAATCGGCAAGCGATGTCTATCAAGCGAATGCGAGGAGGCAATCGGTCGACAGGGGAAAGTGCTATTTTGAACCTGCCGAAACGTTGGAAAAAAGTGAGAACTAGTTTTAGCGCGGGCCGCTGACTGACAAATTTGCTCGATGTTAGGGGGAGAGAAAAACAGAATGACGAACAAACGTTCGATGTCTGAAAGATCAGTTCGAATGGGCTGGAAATCAATGAGATGGACAGTGTAAAACACATAAAATCGAGTGGACATCAGAGCGAGGGTTCGAGCTTCATTCTTTACACATCGATCGCGTGAGCGTATGTGTATGAGCAACGCAATCGTTCCGAGGCCGATTTGTATCAAGTTGAAAAATTTTGATTCTCATGTTTCACACACATGCCGGCACAGCACACTGACCAGCTGGGCCAGCGCCATGGGCCGTGCGATTAGTTACAACGGCTGTAAACCGATTGAACGGCGAATGAGTCAAAGTAGAGTCGATAGGGGTGAAGCGAAGGCTAGTACGAATATTGTTGAGAAAAGGAAAACGACAAGACGTACAAAAGAAGAAAAAGAGATGTTTGGGTTTTGTTGTGCGTTGCGGCGAGATGAAACACAGAAATCAGGGTTTCGTGCGAGAAACAGGGAGCAGCAGCATACATCGGTGTTCGTTCGGAGCTGGACAACCTTCAGCGGCCAACAATGGACTAGGAAAAAAGCGAGAGTAACCGGAGTATTGAAAAGGCACAGTGGGCATCTGCCTGCTCCTCTCGAAATGAGAACGTTTGTTTGATTCGGTACAAAAGATCCCCCGCCGACAGTCGGTCGGCACATTGTGAGCCTTTGCTTGCACTTATTCTCATGTAAACACGCACGGAAGGGGTGACCACAACGAGTGACTACCCACTTTAATCACTGACGACAGGCAAACATTTCATTGTACTGAACTGATGAAAAGTGAAGGAAAAGAGCCTTACGACGGGGTGTAAGGATCTTTGGCATCGGATTATCAGTGTCTTCCGATTCCTCTCTATCATCCATCAAGAAAATGAAATGGAAAACACATTTTGATTAGATTTGATTCAATTCCGTTTCATTTTTTTTCATCTCAACTCCATTTTCCCTCCTTTCATTTCATCTCGATTTGATTTGCTTCCGTTTGGATGATGGAAAGAAGAAATTAAAAAGCAGGCTGACAGAATCAAATGAAGAAAGAAGGGGCGATTCATGAGTAAGGAAGGAAAGTTTTTCGTTACTTTGCAATGCATAGAAGAGGGTGACGAATGAGGTTAGGACGAATATGAATATGAATTAGTCAAGGACAGAACCACACTCCGAACCGACGAGAAGACAAACACTGATTGAAAGGGAACGGTTACAAGTAGCAATAGGTTATGAGGAACAGAGAAAAACGATGAATAAAACAGCAGGCTGTTATTGGTAGAATTTTCAAAAAACTTTGAATAGAAACATCAAATGATGAGTGGTCTAGTCTTCCTTTGCTTTCTATTCCGGAAAATATCTATTTGATTTTGTCGGGATGGATTACTATATGCATATCACTAACTTCCAATATTTGGAGACACTCCACTGCTTGCGCTCGGCAAAAATAACTAGCGCGCACAGTGCGCATGGGCGCGGTTCACAACTGGCACGTTTTTTCCGCTGTGATCTCTCTGCGAACGCGGGCGCGCGCCAAAACGAACACCTCGCATCGTTGACCGTCAATTGGTCGCTATCCACTCGTTTCGCATTTGTTCCTGTTTACTTTTTTTTTGCTTGGTTATCATTCCGTCTTTCTGTTTTAAACCTTTTCTACTCCATTTGCACATGTTTGGTCTGTTCCGTACTCAGTAGCTGTGTAGAGTTTGAACAACTCCTCAAAAATTGAGGTTTGGTTTGCTTGGCTCGCCGTGCATCCCACCACAATAAAGTTTTCTCTGTCTTCCCAATGCAGCTAAGCTCGCCAAACAAAACCCTTAACAAATAAAGTAGCTTTCAACCCGATTTGCTTCTGCAAATCGGGGACGGAAGCCATCCTCAGCGCAAAAAATACACTTCGCTCTGCTTGCATCACCACTCGCACGTGGCGGGAAGTGAAAACGAGAGAAAACATCTACAAACTATTTCGCCCCGTCATCTTCAGTCATCACCCACACGTGGGCCCTTTCGCCACTTTACCTCGTGTGTAACTCTTGACTCGTCTGCTCATTCCGCTTACTGCCAGCTTACCCTATCTACTTTTCCCTGTCCAGGCGAATGCGCATTTAATTATTTTCCGCGGTTGTCCTTCCTCAGATCCCTTTGATTGTTTCCTCTCCGTTTTTCTCATTTTTATTCTCCACGCCTCCCTCCCACTCCCATTCTCTTCCCTGATTTGCTGTTGTTTCTCATGGAAAATGAAAAAGCAAAACCAGGTTGAATGAAAAACCAAGCGATAGTGTCGCGTCGAATTTTATGCTAGTTGGTCGATGTACCTTCCACCGTCTTTTCCCGCTTCGAAATGCAACAAAGCGCCTTCTCACCGCAAAATTGTTGGTTTTTCTTTCTCCCACGTGCTATATTTTCTTTTTCTTCTGTCTGTCTCCTCTGATAGTTGAAGCGAGTGCACGAAACACTCTTATCATATTACATCATTCACCAACCTAGAGAACACGCCATCTACAACTATCTTGCCCCCTTTATCGTCTATCTTGCTGTTTTCTCTACTTCGCAACAATTTTTATTTGATCCAAACCATTTGCAGAACATGTCGGAACTCGTCAAGACACTTGTTCTTCGTCCGGATATCTCCAAGCCAAAATGGGATCAGTCGACTTTCGAGGGAAGAGCCAAGGTTTGTGGTTTAGACTTCGGTATCGTTGAACATTTGATCTCAACTTATCTTTTTGCAGCATTTCTTCGCAGTCACCAACCCGCTCAACCTTTTCTACAACGGAAACCAGCTTGATGACTTCAAGAAGATTGTCGAAGATTACAGGTACGTTCTGGTGTCTAGAATAGACAGCATTTCTCCACTACCGTCAGTTTACGGCCCTGAGTCATAGATTTTCTAATATTTTTTCTTTCTCCAAGCCATTTTTATCGACTAACTCCTATTGTTTCAGAAAAGGATCCGTCTCGAACGACCTCACACTCAATCAGCTGTGGAAAGCAAAGCATGTTGTCGATTCTGCCTTCCACCCATCCACCGGCGAGAAGATGTTCATGGTCGGGAGAATGTCGGCGCAGGTTCCGATGAACATGGCCATCACCGGAGGAATGCTCACTTTCTACAAGTCTCCAATGGCAGTCATCTTCTGGCAATGGCTCAATCAGTCGTTCAACGCCGTCGTCAACTACACAAACCGTTCCGGAGACGGTGGATCCGTCAGTCAGCTGCTCGTTTCGTACTGTGCCGCCACCGGAGGAGCTCTCACAGCTGCTCTTGGATTGAACTCTCTTGTCAAGGTGAGTGATCATTGCAATCTTCCTTCTATCCGTTCAAGTGTAAAGAACTTGCATGCGGACCCACACCCAAAAAACACAACAGGGGTTAGAAATGAAATGACATCACTTTCCTTCAGAAAGCTCCACCACTTGTCGGCCGACTCGTGCCCTTCGTCGCCGTCTGTGTGGCCAATGCAATCAACATTCCAATGATGAGACGCGGCGAGCTGACTGACGGAATTGAGATCCTTGACGAGAACGGACAGGTCATCGGAAAGTCGCCAGCAGTTGCCACGTCAGCAATCAGTCAGGTCGTTGTGTCGAGAGTCTTCATGGCTACACCAACCTTCGGTGAGACAAATAACAAAGAATACCAACATAAAGAAACCATCTTTCAGCTTTCATCCCAATCGTGGTGAATGCTCTCGAAAAGAGACCGTACTTCAAGGCCAACCCGAAGATGTTCCTTCCGCTTCAAACCATTCTCTGCGGACTGGTCCTATCGGTGTCTACTCCAGTCGGATGTGCCCTCTTCCCACAGCTCACGCCCGTCTCCTTCGACCAAATCGAGCCCGAACTTGCTCAGAAGCTCAAGAACTTGCCGAACGCTCCCAAGCAACTGTATTGCAACAAAGGATTGTAAAATTCAACAACTGAAACTACCCGAAATTGATATGACTTATTGTCCCTCTCCGATTATATTTTCATCCATTCGGTTTTCTCAAAATTGTGACTTACGTGTGTTTTTATAGCCCAAAAAATGTTTCTTGTCATATAGGTTGTAATAGTTTTTTTTCCAATTAGACACATATATCTCCACAAAATCCGAGATTCCCAAAATAAATCCTTTCCAAAATTTTCCAAGACTTGTTGTTCAACAAAAAGACAAGGCCAATAGCTTTTACTACAGACATGAATGATGGCTAATTTGAGTTGTAGAATCTTGCTGGATTGACCCAATTGACCCTTTTTGTCTATTCCCCTTTGCTCCATCGGGCCTTTTCGATAAAAGTTCACCCAAAAGGCTTTGTTACAGAATGTCACGACAGGTGATTCCCATTTTCTTCGCAGCGGCTATTCTCTTCAAGAAATGTCAGGGAATGTGTCAACCTTTTACTTAAAAAAAATTTCGTGGAAAATCGTTGAGAAAAAGAAGAGAAGGATATCGTAATCAAATAGAGAAAAAAGAGATTTTTTGTTTTAACTTTTTACAACGACGGAGAGTAGAAGCACGCTACTTGCGTCCTTCAAGATTTGTTCTCCTCGCCTTCCTCGTCTTTGCTGTGGATTGTGTCATAGGTGACTTGCATCTGAACGTGACCTTTATGATTTTTGACGTATTTTGGTACTTACGCGAACGATTTCTTCGTGTTCGATGCCAACCTTGTTGCAAGTCTCGTCGTCGAAGATTTCTTTGTCGTTGAAGAACATGCTGGAAAGAAGTGTGTCTTGGTCGTAACTTTTCCTTTGGACTTACTCAATTTCGTGTGGAAAGATGTTCTGCTTGGCTGCGTACTTCTCGCGAAGCTTGCTCAGCGGCGAGTTAACATGGATCCTTATGACCGAAGCGCGGACGACGGTCTGAAAGGTTTTCAAAACGTTTCGGATTTCTGGTCCGACAAACTAACTCCCTTGCTATCGGTTTCATAGGCATAGACACAGATTGTGTTGTCGACGATTTGGAAGCATTTTCCTTCGATGATCACAGGAACTTTCATATCTGTAGAAAAAGTTGTTCGAAGTTTGCTAAGAGGCGGTATGAGTAAGAAATGTTAGTTGAAGCTTAGCGCTGTCAATGGGAATAATGAGGCGTAGAAACGGAAAGGAAATAAGCTCGCTGTCTCTTTAAAACTGGGCACAAGAAACAGAACCAAAAAAGGGACAAGACAGCTGAGGGCACTGAGCCATGTGCGGGGCCGTCTAACATCTCTCGATTTGCAGTATAATCTAATGAATGTGTCTGGCTTGGGCCACGCGACTGAATGGGGCGTTTGTCTGCGCTTCTAGAACACGGCGTTCTTTTTTGAGGCGCAGGCGACCGCCCCTTGTCGCCACCAGGGTACCACGAGAGCTCGGAATCAATAAAGAACAACGAAGCCGATGCCGAGCTGCTGGCACCGCGGTCTTCCTTTTCTGGTCACGCTTGAAGCGTGAGTGGAGCAAAACAACAGCTCCTTCTAGAAATGGAGCATAACGAAAACATTGTGAAAGAGGTGGAGAGAGAACATTTCATGCGGACATTAGGCTTCACTTTTGAATGGCTTCCACCAGCTACCACTGAGTGTCGGGGGTGTTGAAGAAAACATAACTGACAGGAAATGAGAAAAAGAAAACAACGAAGAACAAAATGTTCGTGGAAACTTTGCTGTCACTCACGAATGAATCAGACAAACGAATTCTCGCTCTATTGAAATATTAAAACTATAGAAATCAAAAAAATTTCAGCTTGCAAAACGAGACTAGAAAAAATTGGGTCAGGTCAGAAATGTTATGTTTTGTTTCAGAGACGAGGAGACAGCTAAATCTTCTCCGAGAGGTTTTGCCAAAGCATCCTAACAGAAATCCATTTAGTTGATGATGTTTTTGAGATGCACATATCCATCTGGAAAAAAAGCTGTAGAGCCAATGCGCCACCAAATAAGCCACCCCTGGCTCAAAGACTCATTTCCCGCTTGTAATTGAGTTTCCGTTCTTTCCTCTCCTTTTCTGTCTTTTTGAGAGCGAAATCGTGTTTGTCATGCCTATTCCGACCTACCTCGCTGAAAATAGAAATAGAAAGATAATCTGTTCGTTTTTCATCAGTGCTCCAGTCATTCAACTCTATATTTCTCACAGTTCATTTTGAACAACCTAAAAACTTGCTTTTCACCAAGATTCCCCAGTTTTTTCTTTCTTCGAGATACCAATCAGCGTACTGTTCACACGGAAGGAAATTCAAATGTAAAATTCCAAGTGAAAGTAGTCGTTAGACTAATTATTACACCAATTCCCGTCGTCGACGAGAAGACAGTCAACACTGCTGTAGAAAGTGCGCTCCAATCGCATTGTAGTGCTTTGTCTGCCCCTCCACCAGACCTCCACTATTTCTCCAATATTAAGGGAGCCTCCTCTCATTTCCTTCTATTATTCTTCGCCCAACCATTGTCAAAATGAAAAACTCGTGTTGGAAATGTGTCAATCAATCCTATTGACGCTTTCATGAATAGGTTTTGTACGTTTTTTGCAAAAAATTCGATCGTTTCCCTATTTTTCGAGTGCTTTTTGCTCGGCCCTTCCGCAATATCGTTTTTTTCTGGAGTCATGGGGGATTTTCAATGAAAACTGTACATTTTCAGAATGTCATAGCTATGATGCCGCCATGGATTCATGTTGTGGTGGTCCTCTTATTTGGAATACACTTGATCGACTGTGCACATATACAAGGTACCATTCATTTCGTAACAATAACATGTATCGATTTTTCAGGAACATGGAACCCATCAGAACAGAAGGTGTTGGTGGTGACCAAGTTCGGCTATCAACAGACAAAAATGAAGAATGAAAAGGATTCTCGTGGATTTCTATACGGACATTTCCTACCAAAAGACACATACAACTATTCGAGTGAGACTTTACGAAATATCGAGTGAACATGACTCATGACATTTTCTTGCAGATCCAGTTCTGTTGGCGATCGTTTCATCAGAGAACATCAACGTTTTTCGACGGAATACCGACTATGGAATGCCATGCTCCTCAATGCTGCAGGTAACATTGTCGAAGGGGAGCAAAAATAAGAATACTGTTTATTCAGAATCTGTCAACGAAAGGATTCGAGCCAAGGTGTTTTCCGAACGGGACCAGTGATGTTTTCCGATGGATTCCCTGCCCAGATGGACATTTGTGCAAAGGAGAGGACAATGCTGCAAATGTGATTCCAGGATATCAGATGACAATGCAGATTCAGGAACCTTACAATCCGGAGCATTGGTGAGGGACTGCCATTTTTCTGATGATAATAATATTCTTCCAGGTTTGTGCTGCTTCTTGCCTGCAACCTCGACACCAACTGCGAATGGAAGGACTCGGCTCCGAGTGTTCCCATCAACTACGACATCTGGTTGACTAACGGGCGGCCGAATAGTGCAGCAGTCAGCTTCTTCACCTTCAACTTTTCCTTCGATGAACAGGTATCTGGAAACAACGAATAAACACGCCAAATTGTCATCAATTCTAGAACAGCGTCCAATTATTCCTCCTCAGTGTCGTCGCATACGCAATTTTGTCGATCATTCAATCTGGAGCAAACTTCAAGAACAGACAAGTACCACCTAGGAGCATGTGAGGATCAAGTAACATGTATCAGAATTAGAAAATCTTTATCTCAGATTGTTATCCCGTATCATCACGATGAAACTAATCGGATTCAGTCTGCAATGTTTCAACGTGTTGCTGTTTGCTTATGACGGTCAAGGATTCTTCATCGCGAGAGTTGCTGGAGAAGTTTTGCGGTAAGCGAAACTTTTTCGCAAACCCTCAATGAGACGATGTTCCAGAAATACTTCTGTCCAAGTCCACTGCTTCCTGCTTATCATGCTTGCTAAAGGATGGGACATTTCGTATCCTGGAAACGAGTACCCGAAGAAGTGTTTGTACATGTGGGGAACATTAGCTGGTCTTGACACCATTCTCTTTTTCTACAATTGCGTAAGTTTTCGGTTTCTGGCACCGTAATATTAGGTGATTTCAGACGTTTGTCTATGATGCGCTGCACGACGTTGACATCTACTCCGCTTGGCCTGGACATGGAATGATTCTGATCAGGATCATCTACGCTGTTTGGTTCTTGATTGAAATCAGAAAACTCATCGACAGTGAGCAAAACCGTCAGAAAGCAGAGTTTCTCGCCCACTTCGGAGCTGGATTCCTTGTGTGGTTTGTCTCTCTGCCAATGATTGGTATTGTTGCTTCGTTCGTCTCACAACTGTGGAGGTTCTCGATGATTCTCGGTGAGTGTAACTGCATACTTTAAGTTTGTAAACATAACAACTTTTCCAGCACTGACAACATTCTCCAACTTTGTCGCTCTTTCGATTCTGGTCCATCAGTTTTGGCCAAAGTCGTCGTACCGCAAATTCTTTGCAGACTACACCAAGTGAGAACTTTTGAGACGAAAATTATTACAAGCGAACTATTTTCAGTGGTCATCGGAGGCTGGGGCGTGACGACTCGCACGAATTCAGCGACTACGACAACTTCTTGTTTTACGATGGGGATACCGACTCAGAAACAGACTTTCCCGATTGTGAAGATGTCATTCGAACGCAGATCTAACGGAATGCCATAATACCATCAAAATCTCTTAGGTCGTTACCAACTCGTTCACTTTTCTTGTATATTTCGCTTTCCCTGTCAGCCATGTATCATTTTCTGGTAACATATCAACAATTATCTGAAAATGACCAACTTCCAAATTTGGATAGTACAACTATCAAAGCTTCGCTTGTCAAATGCAACATTTTTAGAAATCTGCCTTCTCTTCTCCAGTTTTACGTCCTGTGCTCAACGGGACTCTCACGAAAAACAAACCCAGCCATTTTCCTAAATCATTTTGAAATCAAGTCGCCAAATAAAACTGATTTTCTTCGTCTATCCTTGTTTTCATCTGTTCCCGGAACTGTTGGACCGAATCAACAGGCCAATTTGTATAATACCTGCCCTTCGACTAATCATTAAGCTACCTGTATGCCCTGTGCAGCAGATGTTTCAATACAAGCTCGGTGACCAGGTATAATTGACACTGTCATAGCTGACCATACAGTCGGCAACCTATTTACCTGGCGCGCCTCTCCGCCCCAACCCCCGATTCGAACAGCTGGCTCTGCACATTCATCCGAGCAGCTCAACACTAATTGACATGACACAAATTCAGTTTCCCTGTACGCCCACGTACTGTCAAGGATACAGTTGTTGTTTCTCCCGGCAATCCATCATTTTCCTACAAGATTGTCTCTCTTTCCACCCAACCGTACCTTTATAATTCGTTCAAAAAGTGAATGTGAAATGTGTCCCGTCTCTCCATGTACTTTTGTCAACATTTTTCGTTTCTTTTTCGAGACGTGACGGTAATTACACGTTTCATACAAGTCACACGCCCCAGATCATTCTGAGAACCAACCGTCTCAAAAAATTGTTCATGAGACATCTTTTCGCCTGAGTGATTCTCCACCTGCCTCCTGGATCATGTTTCGTTCTGTTTCCATTACGCTTCTCCCTTCTTTCCATGTCTGGAACTAACACAAATGGCCGGTAGACAACTTCCAGATGTTACTCGTAAAATTTGTTTTTTCAGTCGGTTACTTTCCAGTTTTGAGTTATTTGAATGGAAGACTGTCACGGTCAGCGTGTCAATTATTGTTCCAAAATGTGTCATGACTTGTTCCGGAATTTCTCAAATCAAAAAAAAGGTTGAGGTCATCAAAAAAATTGACTCCGAAGAAGTTCACGACCATACACTAGTTTCGAAAAACTAGGTTCGGTACTTGACACACAGAAATCTATCCTGAATTTGAAATACAGTACAACCCCGCGGAATCGTTCTGGTTCCCATGAACTTGACATGATTTTTTTTGTAACCAAGTCCATTCCTCCGAGGGAGTGTGCCAACAAATCAAGTGAGACGACGCAACGCGCTAAAAACCGTATGCAGCAATTTGTTAGCCCTCCTAACCTTTCTTTGTCATGCCCATTTCCGTCCAAGTTTTCGGTTCTCGCGGAGGGGTCACTCACTCGGGGTTCGAACTTAATGACACCCCCAAACACTCACTCCCGCCCCTCTTCACCTTTTCTCCCGCTCTCGGTCTTCCGTCATCGACGCGGCAAAGATTCTTACTCTATTACATAATTGGAACAGACACTGAAATTCAAGCCTCTTCTTGTATATAGTATTGTTACTCCATTCCCGCTCACAATGCCACTTCAGCGCCTCGGTGTCAACAAAACAGCAGACAAAGCGCTCAGCTCTGACTTGTAATTGACACCATCTACAGAAGAGGACCGCCTCCGACCAAACCCCGTCTCGGCCTTCAGCTAAAAACCAACAAATTCCAGGGCATGCGAGTTCTTGGTTTCATTCTCCGGTTGACCACTCGACAGTTCTCCGTTCCTCCATTCTTTCTTTCTTGTAATCCATGTTGTAAACCCATTTCCGTCTTTAATCCTCTTTACTACCGCATCTTTTGTCTCCGGAGCCTGCCAACAATAGCCGTACAAACATATTGAGACCTTCAAGTCTTCTCGCCCACTACCAATTTCTTCACCGCCACCTTCCATTCTAATTAGGCGTGAACATCCACATCTCACCTTCCCCTCCGTTTTGTTATTCCGACAGCGTTCCTTTGGTTTCCTGTTCAATGACAAAAGTTTCTTTCAGAAAATGATCAGATCCTCATCCGAACTTATATTCTTCTTGGTAAGTCTGCGCTTTCTCATTTTTTAATCGAGTTCGAAAGTGAAACCAATACGGTTGCGCATATGCGCTTCCCTTCTTTTCATAATTACCATTCTCCCGTCACTTCGATTGGATCCCATCCGATTGCATAACCAGTAATTTTTCCAACCTTACCAAAGGTGTTCATTTCGGAATCACAGCTGTGCAAAAGAGTAAGAACCATTTGAAATCAAAATTTTGCAGCTGTTCGGATACATATTGGCTATTCAAGATGACAATGAACTCATTGGACAGCCCGAAATTCAATGTAATGCGGATACAATCGACATGCAATTCAAAACTGTAAAGCAGTTCAATGGTTATTCCAATGACAGTTCACTCTGAAAAACTATGTTTTTTTTCAGGAAAAGTCTATGTGAAAGGAAGTTATAATCGACCGGACTGTCGCGTGGATTACAGTAGAAAAGATCAGTACGGTAGACCTGTCGGTGGTATCAAATTGAACCATGGTGCATGTAACATGGACCGGCAAAGAATGGTAATAAGATGTCTGCAAACTTGAAACACGCCATCTGTTTTTCAGATTGCTCCTGAAGGAATGATGTTTTCCACTGTTATCATTGTCAGTTTCCATCCACTGTTTCTTACAAGGATGGACAAAGCGTATCATATCCGGTGCATGTACAAGGAAGCCGAAAGGACAGTTACTGCGGCTATCGATGTCAGGTAGGTGACACATATTTCGCGTCTGTATTGTTTTGTGGAGACTAGTTTTGGTTGCAAAATGAGATTGAAATCCTCTACAAAACAGAAAAACCAAAACCAACCCAAATTTCTATTCATTTTGTAACAGTTTGGCATTGTGAATTTCGTAATATCCTGTCTGCCATGCGGCATTCAAGAGTATTGCTTCTGATTGTGCTTAGGTGAACTAAAACAATTCGGATCAGTCATAGCAGAAATGATAATGTTTCAGCAATCTTCCAACAGAAGCTGTTCAAGCAGACCTACCAATGCCAACATGCAGCTATACAATCCGTAGAGATCAGCTGGATGGGCCTATCTTGAAATACGCAAAAGTCGGAGACCAAGTGGTGCATAGATGGGAATGTGATTCGGGCAAGTCTCCTCTCACTTTCCCGTTTTCTAATTTTTCTTCTTTTCAGAAGATTATGGTTTGTTAGTTCACAGTTGTTACGTCGAAGACGGTCAAGGAGAGAAACAAATGATAATTGATGAGAGAGGGTGAGAGATTGTCGAGAGACGGGGAATGATGACGTTGAACATTCAGATGTCACACTGATCGACTACTTCTTGGAGACCCAACATACGTGGAAGCCCTAAACATGGCATACCGGGAATCATTCGTGTTCAAATTCGCAGACAGAATTGCAGTCAGATTCCAGTGCGAAATAAGACTTTGCTTGAAAAATGATGGTGGTTGTGATGGGATAACGGTATGATAAGACATCAACAAAACAAAAGATCATGAATTCATTTCAGCCGCCAATGTGTTCTTTCAAGGATACCAACACTATTGAGAAACAAATTGTAAGAGAATCAATTTCACAATTTTGATTGCCAACTGTCACTTTCAATTTCCAAATTTTCAGGTGAAACGTAACGCGAAAACTTTCAAACCGAAGGATGCTGATATGTTCTCACAAACGGTTTACGTCATGGATAAGGACAACGAGGACAATTCGTCGTCTTCAACACAAGCAGAACTCCGAGAACTGGACCCTCAAGCCATTTGCATTGCTCCTAAGGTTCTCGTGGCTGGAGTCACATTCTTCACACTCATTTTTGTTTTATTCGTTACAACTATTCTTGTTATTGTTTACCATCGTTTTTGTAAGAACGAAATTAAGAACGTAGTTCGAGACTACTACGACTAGCCAAGTTCTCCTCACTCCTTCCATTCTCTTTTTCTTCCTTTCTATTCTTTCCGGGTTTTCAAATGCTTACTGTACTTACTATCACTAGGTACCTAATTTTCTCTCTTTCTTTATCTGTTTCTATTATTCGCTTGATTTGTTTCAATCAATTCGATCCGAATCACCTTGAATCCAAGTGGTCAATAAACAGAACAGAACTAACTCGTACGAGACAAGACAGAACAAATCAGTCTTCATTTTTCATTTTTGTCAAGGAAAAAGGGTTTATACAGAGAGAATCGCAAGTTGTCCGAATCAAAAATCACTTTCCGTATGGCCTGACGTAGCTGTTTTTTGGTGGCGGTGGTGGTGGTGGAGCGTAGGAGTTGTATGGCTTGACGATTGGTTCCGGGGCTGGCTCTGGGGCTGGCTCTGGGGCCGGTTCTGGGGCTGGCTCTGGGGCTGGTTCTGGAGCCGGTTCTGGTGCTGGCTCTGGAGCTGGCTCCGGATGTGGCTCTGGTTCTGGCTCTGGCTGTGGTGGCGGCGGTGGTGGCGGTGGTGGAGCTCCGTAAGATGGTCTTCCGTATCCTCCACCTCCTCCTCCATAAGGCCTGTTGAATCCTCCATCGAATGGTGGTGGGCCGTTGTTGTAGTTGTTTCCTGAAGTTAATTCGGTTTACTGTGTTCTTGAACTAACAAAAAACTCACCTCCGAAACCTCCTCCATTATTGTAATTGTTGAACCCTCCTCCATTATTGTATCCTCCACCGTTGTTGTACCCGTTTCCGTAAGAGTTCATTGGACGACCATAGCCCCCACCTCCGTACACTGGGGCGCCGTACCCTCCGCTGAAGATTCATAGGTTAGGAATTGGAAAGTGAAACTGAACTTACCAATAGGCAACTCCGACAAGAGCGGCAAGCCCAAGAAGTACTGTTGTCCGCATTATAGATCAAGGAAGTAAAGTACTGAATTGTGGAAAGTCAGAGATTTCCTTATATACCTGGTCATTACTGAACATTGCCCCGCCCACGTTTTGACCTGCGAACGATATCAGTGCGCGAGAAGATGGCGAGAGAAGAGGAAATCAGTGGTTTTTCGTCTTCTCTCTGAATTGTAACAGTACGCTGTCCAGTGACCGAGAGATTTATTCGCTCAATAGAAACCGCGTATAGAAAAGATGTGGGTTTTTCAAAAAGTGTGTTTCGGCTAAGACAATGCTTCTGAGTCATGAGAGATTCGTCACTTTAAGGTAGATCTTACGAGTATATGAAATGGGGGAAAGAAGAAGTTCACAGGAAATGGGGGGAGAAATCTATGGTAACGAACGCCAGTCTTTGTTTTGGTCGAGATGTTTGGAGAAAAGTACATTGATAATCACGCGGCGGCAGATTGAATGAACTTGGCAATCAGTTCAGTTGGGAATGGGAAGATGATCGTGTTGTTCTTCTCCGAACTGAAACAAAGTGTTATAGATCAGAACTTTAGTTTTCAAAATGTTATGATTAAATCAGTTTACCTGATACTGTTCAATGTTTGTAGATATCGTAGTTGAATGGCACATGGAGACATAGCAATCTGAAACAGAGGATGTTGTGAAAAACGAGCCCTCCTGAATAATTCATCCGTACCACATCGGCCGCATCGGCTAAAGCTTTCGACGCAAGTTGTTCTCCTTCAGCGGCGATTATCTGCAAACAATACATTATGCAGTTTCACGCATGGTGTCATAAGATACTTTGGCCCCGGCGGCTCTCGCAGCTTCTGCTTCAGCTGCCATAGCCCTTTGAAGTTGTATCGGCAGACGAACATCTTTGATCTCGACTCTCTCCACCTGGAACTTTGGCGTTCAGAGCAGTTCTCGGAAAGGATAATCTCACTTTTACGCCCCATGGATCAGTTGCCTCATCAAGTGCGGCTTGCATTTGCATAGAGATCGCATCTCTTGAGGACAACATCTCTGCTAATGTCCTGGTTCCCAGAAAATTTCTCAATGTTGTTTGTGCTAATAGTTTAGTGGATCTAGCTGCGTCTTCTACATTGATAACCTGCAATTACAAAACGTTTAATGAAAACCACACTTTAGAAAAAGTTTCGCTCCCGGGTGGGCTCGAACCACCAACCTTTCGGTTAACAGCCGAACGCGCTGCCTATTGCGCCACGGAAGCAGACAAAATTGTCATGCATTCCAAAGAAGATAAGATGAGAGAAGAAGCAATAGAAACGGAAAAAGAGGAGAGACGCCGAACAATGGACACTCTTTCACGAAAACAGAAAAAAGAACCGATGTGGTGTGGCCGAAGAGGAATGTTTGTGACAAAAAGAAGGAGCCGAAAAAGAGAAAAAAAGAGCAAAGGACGGGTGTCAATGAAATTTGATGGAATTCCGTCTTGAAAATAATGAAATACCCTTCTTCTTTCCTTTTTGTTTTTCTCATTCTTTCTTTTCCATTTTTTATGAGTAACTGGGGAAAAAGGAAGATTGACCTACCGAAACAGTTGCATTGGATATTCGGAAATAAATTACAGCATCTACAGATACCGTGACAGAATCTTTTGACAAAATCTGAATGTGATTATATTGTTTTCATGACATCAAAACAAAGATGAATTCACCTCTTGTGGAGGGACGTCAAAGGAAACGACACGCAAATCTATTTTCTTGAAAGATTCTATGCATGGGATAATGAAAAATATGCCAGGACCGCGTGCTCCGCCGTGTTTTAGACGACCCAATCGAAATATAACTGCTCGTTCATATTCTTGAACGACCTGGAAAAGGAAACAGACAGTTTGTTTTCAAACTACACAAGTAAGGTTGTATTCAGTTCAGTGACCCACTAAACAATTCAAAACAAAGACCCAGCCGCTTAGTGGTTTCCACATGAATAATACAATGTGTCCCGAGTCTTCCTCACCTTCAAACAAAAAAATGCTGAGAATGGAAGAGTAAATAGTACGACGAGATAACTGATGATGGTGATAACCCAGCCACAAGCAGTATAGTGAACTTTCTGATGTGCTGAAAAGAAGATCAATTCATTTTTGTGTCCCGTGATTCCGTTTTTTGGTCATTCCGTGCCAACGTGTCCCCTGACTATAATTTGTCTGCTATACGCAAGACATTTATCCACGGCATCTATCTCGGCGGCATCTTTCGGCTGCCGCCCGGCAAACACTAACATTTGGGGACGTGGAACAGCTCTATCTAACATAATTACGAATTTGCAGCCGTCGAGGCATTTGACATTTGACGGTTAGTCGTTGCGACAGCGGGCAGAGCCCAATTAACAGGCCATTCTTGAACAGCTTCTTCTGACAAAACAAAAACTTGTTTTGACACCACAGCGAATTGTATGTTTTTTTCGTTATTCGCCTCTACAAACTGACGTGGGGCAGTGGACAGAAAGATGCATCAGTGAGACTAGAACCAGATGGAATGCCCTTATGTTTGGAGACTTACGATCAACAATACGGGAACACGGAGCTCGGACAGTGCCTTGACGGATCATGTCTTGCGAGTGGCACTTAGAAATTTGACATGAAGATGACAGCCTGCATCTGCATTTCTTTGTTGGTTCCCTTCCTGGAAAAAGAAAACGGAAATATGAAAAAATTAGACAGAATAAGAACAGAATAACGGCAGAAAACAACTTGATTTTTGAAAAGTGGATAGATAAGATTAACGTGTGAAGTGAGAAAGAACATCTCCTGAAGCAAGAATGGAAGAATAACACACTTTGCAAAAAGAAACGCACAGAAAACCACTGCGGAAGCCGTAGAAAGGCTCTCTGGCTATGATTCTTGGATGCTTATCCCTCTTGGAAATGAGAAAACCGAGTAGGGCGTAAGACGAACTGGGCCGGAGGTGTGTATGTGTGCCAGTATTTGCGCGTGCTTGCTCGACGAGTGCCAAAAGAGAAGGACCTATTGGATATAATTAGGGCCAACATGAAAAAAGGAGATGGGTGGCCGGGGGGCTAGCTCACTTCGCCTTCTGACTCAACTTTTTTGTTTGCCATTACGCAGTAATAGCGGGAGTTTAGCTTTCTGCTTCTGCCCCCGACTCTCTTAGATGCATATGTCAGATGTTGTTGAAACTAAATGAAATATGTCAGTTACAGCGATTCAAGTAGTCTGGTTCAGAAGTTTTGCCTCGAAGAAGTTTATAAGTGGCTCAAAAAGAGAATAAAGCTAATAAATTATACTGGAGGGAAAGAAATCTACCCGTGTTGTCCAGTCCAGTCTATCCTATCCATCCTGTGCTCCACTACACTCATTGCTTATTAATAGTTCATTGGAAATTCTCTTTTCACATCAGTCTGAACCATCATGGGAGAGGAAAGGCTACTTGTGACCAATGAAAAATCTGAAAAGATTTGAGTTCAGTACGAAATGGAACATAGAATGGGACAGATTTGTGAAGGAAGGCGTGAAGAAGACGAGTGGAGCGAAAGAGAGGAAGGCAAGACGAGAGAGCGGGTAGTTCTGGATTCGAAATTCGAAAATTCGCAATGCGAAATTCGAAATCTCAAAGGGAAAATTGTGTCTATTTATTGCGATTTCACTCGTTTACCACATCAAATTGAGCGAATGCGCAAAAGAGTCTCAAAACTTTTACGGGGCAGAGCACTAAAAATGAGGAAACTGAAAAACGGAACAGAAGGGACAAAATTAACACTGGACCACGGGACCCAGAGTGTCCGAATCCGAGGCGGAGTCAACCAAGCTGGCCAGAAATGTGCGGGCAGTTGAAAGGAGGGGGCTCAAATAGAATTTGAGGGGAGAAGAGTGGGGGGAGGCAAAAAGCACCAGTATTATCTTTTTTGTGAACTGAATACGGATGCCGAAACGAGGAAAGGGGGCAGGCTGCTTGTGACGAAATGACGAAGACGAGGCAAGACGCTCGACAGGAAGAGAATTTGATTCGTGGGCCGCCTATCCTCTCATTTTCTAATATGATCTACTTTGTGTGTCATTTGAGGTCAAATGCCTGAGGTCCGATCATCTTCTACTTTTAATTGGAACTTGCTTCTTCAAATTCCAAACATCAAATTGACCAAGTCTTTCATAAATTTGGTTTGTCCACCCTCTGCCGTCACCGCCACCGCAGTCGCATCTTTAAAATATACCCCTCTTTTGACAAATGTGCCAAAATGTGTGACACTTGATATTTGGAACTTGGTCGTATTCTTCTGCCCGCCGGCGCTCTCCCCCATCTCTCGGTGACTTCTTTGTTTTCAGCCGTCCTCCAAGAAAAAAACATCCTGTCACTCACTCATACAGCTGAAGTGAGCATCTTTCGTGAGATCTGTATTTGTATTTCTCTCACCCTTCCCTTCCCATCTTTCAGCTGACACTACCATCTTCAAAAAGAAATGAAAGATTTTGTTTTTCCATCATCACTACTGCTACCTTGCCAGTTTTGAGTTGAGTTGTGACGGGTGAAAAAGCAAAACGAAAGAGTTTTGTCCTGGCAGCCCACCGGCGACGGCGGAAAAAGGAAAAGAAAACGGCAAGCGTCAAGAATAAAAGTGCGGTAAATTGAATTGAATTTTTTACGCACTCGGCCGCCGCAACTCGCAAGAACTCACAAAAACTTCAATACATCAAGCTGCCGAGAGCAATAAAGTAAGATAGAAAGAGAGGGTGAGCGATGGAAAAAAGAGAATATATTTTCTGTCACATAAACATTTGATGTGACTGAGTACTTCTCAGAGGGAAAAGTGGGAGAGAAGGAGAGAGGGGGTGAGCAGAAATGCTCAATTCCATTCCGTAGATTGCTCTGTCAATCAGATCTCTTCCCCACGAATGTCAGAATGGGATCGTCGTTTTCTTTTTTCCTTTTTCATTTGTGATCGCTTACCACGATTCATTCCCCCGTCCATCCCAAAGTCGTGCAACTAAAAAATATAATCTCAAAACAAATCCAGGGGTGATTGGAGAGGAAGAAAGATGGGAGCAGCAGGACGAAAGGTCACATTAAGCAGATTAACTTCAGGGGGCAATTCATCCAGTGTCAACAAAAATACGCAGAAACGGAAGTGGCTCTGAAAAACTGAGACGAGCGACCTTGGATGAGAAGGATTAGGTCAGAGGAAGGGGTCGGTTTTTACGATCAAGTGTCTTTGTGGCATACGAACACAAGTGAAGTGGAAGAAAAGGAGCCACCAGAGCAATTTATCCTTCTTCTGGCAGAGCAGAGCAGGCTGGACCACAACAGAGCAGAACGATGTCGGAAGGTGGTCTCAGAAGAAAGAAAGATGGACCAAGTACTTGATGAGGTTATGTGCTCTCCGAGGAGTGCGACTCACGACGTCGTAGAAGCAGAAGGCAATAGGCAGCATGTAAATTTGTTTAATTGAATTGTCCAGAAGAGCAGAAATGAGGAATAAGAAATAAGAAATAAAGTGAGAGGAGGAGCAGCGAGAGGAGGAAGGAAGATGAAGAATCAAGTGTAATTTGTAACAAAGGTTCGAGTCGCAAGCAGCAGCCCGCTTGTGGTTTCAATATGTTTCCTTTCTTCTGATGAATCAGGAAGATAGAGAAGATGACGTAAGGATTCAGAAATTAAATAAACAGCTGGGCTACAAGACAAGTGGGTGTTTCCTGTAACATCACAATTCCAAGAAAGAACCATTGGGGTCCAACCTCTTGGATGTTACAAAAACTCAAGTAGATTTTTTCTTTCATTTAGGTATTCCAGCGTCTTCTGAATCAACGCTATGCCAAAAACAGATCTTTGATAGAATCTTCTTTCAAAATCAGAGAATCATCATGAAATTGTATTGTTCTTTTTCCGAATTTCATCTAATAACAATAAAAATGGAACATAACTCACAAGTTTGTCTCTTCTGCGCTACTAAATTTCACCCACTTAGCTCAGGTGTGATCATTATTCTATTGTGCTCACGTTTCGTCGGAATGTGTAAACTTCGGGAGGACTCAAATAACCTGAGAAGATGAAAAGAAACGGGGGCCATTTTGCGTTTTGAAAAGCGAGAAGTTCAGCGGTTTTGTGTATGTGGCTGGCTAGAGCCAAAATGATTTTTCTTTCAGGAACGTGCGAGAGCTGTGGTGACGAAAAACGACGATGGAGAAGCAGCGGCAGCAGTAAATAAGCACGTTCTTCAGATGTTTATCGTCGTTCAGCAGACCCAAAAAGGGGTCAGTCACGGAATTTTGGGGAGGCAACGCGGGGTGTGGATGCTTGTTTGGATGGCTGATTCTGGGGGAGAGCAGCGAATTGAATTTTCAATTAATCAACAAACTAACCGGATGAGACCACGACTCGGACGACCCGACGCCTACTGGACAACACTACTTTTTTCAAGTTTGAGTGAGAAAGAAAACATTTGGAAAACACGTCGAGAGGAGTTGGGTTTTGCTTATTTTATTGCCAAGAACGCTTTATATAATCGGAAAAGACCGGGAAGGGAAGACGGAAGACGAGGAAGAGCGGGCGGACGAATGAATACATGCACACAAAGAAGAAGAAGTTTGACAGAAGGGAAGTAGAAAGATTGACACATTCATTGAAGGGATGGCGTGTTAGTGCGTTTCGCATCGGAGTTTCATATTTAGCTGTACTTGAGAGCACTCATTCTGTAAAGAAAAGAATATTCAATGCTGAATGGGGCAGATTGCGCGAGAAAAAACCTTTTCATGACGTGCTTCTTCTGATTCTTGATGAATCTCGACATCATCTCCATCGGGAATGGGAATACTATAGTGTTATTTTTCTCCGAGCTGAAAATTTTAAATTTCTAACTGAAACTGATCATTTTCTTCATGTTTTTTTTTGGTTTCGGCTGTCCAGTTTTGGCAATTATGGTACCGTACCTGATGCTGTTCAGAGTTTGCAAGTACCGAAGTTGTATAGCACATGGAGATGTAGAAATCTGAAAATTTCCTTCAATTTCTCAGCCATTCACTCTCTTTTTGGTTACCACATCAGCTGCCTCAGCCAATGCTCTCGATGCATTTTGCTCTCCTTCGGCGGCAATTATCTGGAAAATTTGTTCCGGCATTTTATGCGAGACCCCATGCAATCATGACCAACTTTAGCCATCGCATCCCTGGTCGCTTCTGCTTCAGCGGCCATCACGCGTTGCAATTGGTACGGAAGACGAACATCTTTCATCTCGACGCGTTCGACTTTCACACCCCAAGGGATTGTGGTTTCGTCGAGTGATGCCTGCAAGAATGATGTTTTTGTAAGCGATGTGTTTGGCGATTCCCTCCAGACACCGACCTGCATTTGGATAGAGATCATGTCACGGTCGGAGAGCATTTCCGTCAGAGTTTTGGTTCCGAGGATGTTTCGGAGTGTAGTTTGAGCAAGAAGTTTGGTTGAGCGGGCGGCATCTTCAATGTTGATGACCTGGAAGAAAAGTACTGAGGAATATATCTTTTTCAGATTGCATTTGTTAACTTTTTAGATCCAAAAATGTAAAGAGCGTTTTCTAGATTCAACGGAAGTATGTGCTGAAGGTACTTTTCTATTCTAGTTCACACTCTAGTTCCTTCTGTTCTCCCCGAAGAGTGTGGTCTACCTTCTTTTTTTTCAAGTTTTCTTTCTCAAGATTTTTAGTGAAAAACTAGAAAAATCAAAGAAAAACTGTACCGAGATAGTAGCATTTGAAATTCTAAAGAAAACCACTGCATCGACTGCTACAGTCACAGCATCCTTTGACAACAACTCTTGTGGTGGAACTTCGAATGACAATGTCCGCAAGTCAATCTTTTTGTACGAATCTATGCAAGGGACTACAAAGAACAATCCGGGACCTTTGGCCCCTCCCGGTTTCACTCGACCCAATCTGAATATCACTGCACGTTCGTACTCCTGAACGACCTGCAAAGTAATCTCGGGTGAGCCCTATGCAAAATTCATGACATTGGAAACCTTTACACAAAGAAAGATTGATACTGGGAGTGTGAGAACTGCCAGTATATATGAGAAGATGGTGAGTATCCAGCCACACGCCGTAAAGTCCACTTTCTGTGACACTGCAAAGTGGGAGAATTCATAAGATCACTTCCCAGAAAGGTAAGAAAACTCACTCTCCAGGAATTTGGGAGCCGCACGGCCTCTGGTCGGTTTACGGGGTTGTGGTTGGTTTGGCATGTTCTCTCCTGGAAACGACGCCGTTTTTGACGAGATAAATCTTCCGAGACAAGAAAATAAGAGAAGGTCATTGTGAGAACAAGCTCCGTCGGACATTTATCCCATTTCTCCTCTTCTCATGGCAAAAAAAAGCCGAGGAACTCGTCAGTGAATAACTTCAAATTCCAACAACGGAAATGAAATGAATCCGGAACCCAGAAAAAGAAGAAGCAGTGAAACTTGGCGAGAGCCGGAAAAAAGAAAACATGCGAAAAGTAGAAAAAAGACGGGAAAACAGAAACAGATAAGTGGAGGAAGATTCGTTTCCCAACTGGGTGCAACAAACAATTCCCGTTGGAAAAGACATAACTGGGCACGGCAGGGGACTACTTGAAAACTTTCGAGCCTGTTTATGTAATTGCTGTTTGCACATCTTCATTTGAGGATTGGATGAATAGAATGAGTACGAGAATGTTTCTGGCACAGTTTTCTGGTTAAGAATCCCAACTAGGGCCAGACACACAACACCATCAAAGTTCAGAACATCACTCTAACACGGAGTTATGTTTGGATGCATCCAGTCCATCCCCAAAAAAACTTTTTCGGAGCGCACGATGCATAGAAAATGATTACCATAAAGCGGACAAGGTCACGTTTTGACTGCACTGCACATCGTGAGTTTCACAACAATTACTTGCAACCAGAGTTGGTAGGACAATAGAAACTGGGAAGTAGTAGCTAAACAAGGAAAGAAGTGGAAGAAACAGCAGAAGAAAGTTGGAAACAAGGCGCCTCCTCTGCATAAAAAGTTCAAAAGTGCCAGAGTGCTCATGGCAAGCAACTGACTGCTATCAGCGGATCAGGCCTAGAGAATGTTGGCAGCTAAGAGAGTTTTGCATAGAAGGGGAGGCATCTGGGAAAGAAAGTGTGCGTTGGCTCTGTAAATTCCTCAGGGAGCCACGTTTCACGGCTCCCTCCAACCATTGGCTCCTTTATCTTCAACGCCTTTGGCTTTTTTTAAGCTTATTGACATAACATACACATAAAATACGCACCCAAACCACCATAGGGGAAAGGGAAGAAGGAATGTAAAGCTCATCCAACAACAATGAAATACACACACAACACAATCGAACGGAAACAAAGCGGAGATCTAATTATGCCTCTTGACGTGTGAAAGAGTGGCCATCGGATAAGGAAAAGAGAGAGGAGTCGAGTTGAAACAAGTGAATAACTGTTTTTCGATTTATCTTTGCTGCTCTACATCCAACTGAATATTGGGTGTCCGTCGGCGGAAGGGAAATACATTTCCGAAACGCATGGTGAAATTTGATAGCAACGAACCAGCCAACACTGCTCAACTCGCACCGGCCCGGCCCGGCGCCTCACTATTCTGAAATTGAAATGGAATGGAATTCGTATTCTTATCTCCTCTCTGTCTCGAGTCTTCAGTCTTGTAGCTAATTTTGAAGTCAGGATGAAACAGTGGAAATTAGAAGGAAGAAGATGGAATAAGATAGGAGCCAGTGGGACTTGTTGTCTCCTCGTGTCGTCCCACTCCAATTGAGGACAAAACTTCGATAAAAAAAGGGGAAGAGAGTTGTTTTAAAAAAAGAGTTGGCACAGAACATATACGATAGACCAAAGCTGTCAATCAGATTATTTTGTCATTAAATTTTTTAGGTTCCCACATAGAAATGAAGATCAATTCCAACGATAAAACACGTCATCGTTCTTTTCAATGCTGATTGTTGTTTTACAATTTTTCAACGAAGAACAACTAGTAAACATCAAGCATTCCCAAGGCTGATAACGTTGTTTGTTTCTAGAGAACGTATCGATAAAGAAAATGGAAACGTTGCACAACACATATCTTGACATTTCTCAACACAACAAAACCTGTTTACATGTTCATGTTTCAATTAGGGTGGTTTTTCAGAAAAGCAGTCACACATGCATCTCGCAACACTCTTCATTATCATATTCGCTTTCAGTCTAACAGAGGTGAACGTGTTCCATTGATTTTCTCTAATTGACAGTTATTTCAAGAGCATGACAGCGGACAAGTGTGAAATGTGTGTAAAGGTTCTGAGATGTCTATATGGAAGTTTTGGAGGGAATATTGGAAGCAGACGTCAATTCAAAAACAAGCTGGACGGACTATGCAGGCGATACCCACACGTGAGTTGCGCCACCTTTTGTTCACACTTTTTGAGGCGTTGGAAGTTGTTGGGAGTGGAGTTACTTGTTTCTTTTCTGTTTTTGCTTGTGTGTAGGAGTTTGACAGCATGTTCTATTTGTTGCAGTACAAACTACGATGCTTTCGATTCACGAAATCCAACCTAGCCAAGCTCTTCTCCGACCTTCAACCTGGAAAATACAATCCTGAACAAACGTGCATTGACGTCCAGGTGAGTAATAGTGTGTTTGATTGTAAACCAGATGTGTTTGTGGGTTGTGGCCTCTCTCGATTGCAAACTTTCAGGAGTGCGTTTGAAAACCTATCACTTCTCAGCCTGCCGACATCTCCTACACAACCCCTTGATCCCACTGATAACAGTTCCTGTACATTCTTGAAATTGTACTAACACTTCCATATGCTATATTTTTTTTTTTATTCTGCTACCCACACTTTTGTCATATCTCTCACCACTTCTCTCGCCCACCATTTTACCACTTGAATGTGTACAGAAACATGAAGAT
Organism: Caenorhabditis panamensis; assembly: GCA_900883565.2. NCBI lineage: Eukaryota > Metazoa > Nematoda > Chromadorea > Rhabditida > Rhabditidae > Caenorhabditis > Caenorhabditis panamensis. The sequence continues at coordinate 454,105 of LR537692.1, read as the reverse complement.
GAGCTGCGCAATAATGAGAAATGTATGCGGTTTTCTAAATACAATTATCAAAACAGAGCACAATCCTAGGGCTCACTGGCCCCTCAACCACCCGCGGATTCAGAATTTCTTCCATTTTGCTTAATGTTTCTGGTTGAGCACGTGATCATAGGATTACCACAATGTTGCATTTTTGTCTCCTCGAATAAACAAATTCATTACACTTTGTCTCTTTTTTCAAAGTAAATTGACTTTCATCTCTTGATTTCTGGTCCGTTTAAGTACATTGTTGCAAAGAGATCCTTTCAGATATACCGCCAGGTAAGAAAAAGCAAGTGTCTTTTTCGGTGACCAATGGGAACGAATCTCCACCGATAGTTGTGGTTGTAGACACTTCAGAAATGAACGGTCCCGCACAACTCAGTTATCCATTCGTACGCCGAAGAGATACGATTGTAGATGAGAATGCTATGCAGGTAAGTTAGGCCAAGTCTGAAACCTAACAACAACCGAAAACAATCAAAAACGCAAAATACATTCAGCATCTCCTTCTACACGAGAGTATCTGGAGTCATGCGTTCCGGAAACGACGGCGGCGAGGATCAGATGAAGTTCAACCGTCTAAACTGAAGCAGTTTGTAGCTCTTTTACAAGTTTGTTTCGTTGAACTTTACATTACTTTTACCAATTCCGGTTCCAGATCATCTATGACAAGTCACGAGTACACTACATAGTTCCAATTATACTTCTTATCGCGTATTCGGTTCTTGGTGGGTTGATATTCTGGTCGATAGAACGTCCAAATGAAGAAGTTATGTTAGCTGATAAAGTAAGAAACGGTTCGTGTTTCAAAAACCAGTTGACAAAACGGTTCCAGAGAAACTACATAGCTGCATTAACAGATGATTTAGTGGAAGTTCTCATGCAGATTCACAACCGGTTAATAGATTTCAATAGGGCATACAGCAATAACACCTACTTGTTGATGATTCATTATCGAGGGTATCGGAAGTTCGCTTTGAATCAAATTCATAAAGTTTGAATGTGGGAAAAAGTCTGTGAAACTTGAATTTGCATTCAGAGCGTTTACTGGTACACGTTATCAACCTTTTATCTGACTGAGCATGAAATGCACAAAGTTGTTGCATTGCGCCCGAGGAATCCCGAACAATTGTGGAAGAGACATTTCGAAAGCAACTTTGGGAGGATTCGGGCGCTGAAGAATTACACTGAACAGGTTTGTTCCAAATGAATTGTTGCTCTTCAACTGTTTTGTTCAGTTGTGTTTGCGATGCTGGGAGTTAGGAGTGGAAGGTGCAAATCACGGGTGGACTAGGTACAATTACAGTTTGATGGTAATCGTTTCTAGAAATCTGCCTAATGTCAAAGATTATGCCCAGGTGAACCAAAGTGTGGAGGAATACAACAACTCCGTTGGCCTCGGCCATGTGCTCACCCCAGTTTGGACTTTCTGGAATGCAATGTTCCTCGCAGTTACCACATACACCACCATTGGGTATGGAAACATCACCGCCAAAACGAAACTTGGTAAACTAGCAGCGATGGTGTATGCTGTTGTCGGAATTCCTCTAGTCCTCATGATACTTCATAAATCAGGTCGAATATTTTTGATGGGCCTCGAGCATCTGTGGGATTTCATTCTGAGGTGACTTTGAACCCTTATTTCTCTCAATTCTCAATGAATCGCAGGATCACTGACAATCTTTGCGTGGGGTCAGGTAAACAGCGAGTTCGAGTGGCCGGAGAAGATCGGATATCCGAAATGCCTTTGATTCTGGCTATTGGTATGAACACAATCGGGGGAAAATCAAATCAGAAAACTAACAACTAACAAGTATTCAGGTGTGGCATTTGGATGGATGTTTTTGTGCGCAGCTATATTTCTTCGATTTGAGAAAGACTGGGATTACTTCAAAAGTTTTTATTTCTTCTTCTGTTCACTTACAACAATCGGATACGGTTTGTGAAAAATTGTTTTCAGCTTTTTGCATGTTTTTTAGTTCTTCAGGTGATGTTACTCCTACAAATAGTGAGGATATGTTTATCATTTTCGGTTTGATTATAATAGGACTGTCATTAGTTTCCATGTGCATCAATGTAATCCAATTGAAGCTCGAGAAACTGTTCGAGGTTTCCTTGTCTCCTTTCGACTTGTTCATCTTCCTAATATTTCAGGAGCTTCTCTTGACTCTCATGGAGGAGTATAATGCCGATCCGGATGGCACTCATCTCAAGGCTGGTACTATTGGTGAGGATGAGAAACGAGTGCACATGACGAAGAATAATGTGTGTGTGTCATTTTAGGAATGCGGGAAATGTGGAGAGCCTGGAAGAAGAGACGGGACAAACTGGGCGATGGGCTCGAGAAAGCCAAGAGTGCCAGGAATGCGGCGAACAAAGCTAGCGAAAATTTCGTCAAGGTTCAAAAAAGAATAAAAAAGGAAGAGACATTAAATTCTTCAGATGTTACCATTCTCTAGGAAAAGAGAACGCCAGAATTTGATAGCTGAACTCCAGAAACAACTGCAGCGGAAAGAGAAGAGCACGCAGACGGATTATAGTTATCCACATTGTGAGGAAGCTTACACAGAAACCAGTGACGTTGACAGCTGTGTTACAGACTTCCGCAACTCGGTCATCTCTGATAAATGTGAATACAAGATTGCTGGATCCATAACTCTTTATTTTTACAGCGCAACACTTACTTCTGATTCCGGATGGTCCGATTTGTGGGCCTTCTCGTTGTGAGAGTCGCCCTGTCGTTGCCATGGCAGAAGCTTCGCTATGCTCTTCATCGTCTATTCACCCATCCTCTTACCCGTCATCACATCGGCCGAGTTCAACAATTCCGTCGTCTTCTCCGGGTTCAAGGGTTTCGGCTCCATCCGCTGCAAGTTCCGCAAAGTCCGCACCAGCAGCAAGTCCGAGTCGACAACCTCCATTTGTTGACTTCGATCCAAACCGGCGTTGGACATTTGTGGCAACCAACAGAGTGAGTATCACTGCGCGGACTAGAATCCGCAATCGATATAGCTGCTGTTGACCAGTATTTTTCATTATCCGTTTGCTATCCCATATTTCGCGTGCTTCTTGTCCGTCGTCTTTGCTCTCTCGCTTCATTCCCATTCATTTATTCCCTTGGTTTGGCTTGTTATGCGTGCCTGAAGCCGTGAAATGTCGGGTGCTGACAAGGCAGCGGGTATATAAACTGAAGCAAACTCGTCACTCTCTCGTTCACATCAGAACATATACCAAGTGGGAGCCGGGTGCGACAACGGCCGACCCGTCGCTTTCGTGCTGGAAATTTCAATCGAGCTGGTCTCGGTAGCCCATGTACATATAATCCCCTTAAATTTAGTTAGTTAGAAGCAGATGCGACGGGGAAATGGTTTCCCAAGTTTTAAACTTTTTATTATTTCAGAATCAACGTGGATTCCCCCGAGGACTAGTCGTTCCGTATATGTACACGCGACCGATGGTAAGAGCAGAACTTCTGAACTGGTAATGTTCATGTTTTTAGAATTCTGTGGTCCATACAAACGAAGTTTCACGACTAATCCATGAAATTGACGCACGTCTACAGGTTTCCCCTTTTTGAGTTGATTGATTAAGCGCGGGTTATTTTCAGGATTGTCGGTCACTCGCCACCCCAACAAACTCAATACGTGGAACTGTATCAGGAAGTTCTTTCTCTAGAAGTGTGATATCCGATTCGTCAATCCCAGAGGAATACTGAAGGATCAACTAATCGATTGAATCTTTGAAAGATTGATTTCAAAAAACCATCTCTTGTACATTTGAATACCTCTCCCCTTTCTGCTAACTTTGAAACTGATCCGAATAGTTCAATAATTGTGTTACCTCCTCTTCTGATCGTGTCTTTCTGTTTTTACCTATGAGCTTTCATAAGAATGAATATTTGAAATTGTGAAATCTTCTCTCATGGACTACTGGCCACAGAACTGGGACCACCTACAACAAAGACTTATTATTTCATCATCGGGCTGTAGCAAAAGTGTTTCCGGTGAACACAAACCACCTAATAGAAGAAAACAAACTCGGCAAACATTCTGAACGCTTTCCTGCTCTCTGTTACACCAGGAAGCTGGTTTTCAACTTGTTCGAATCCCGGGTACATCCATGCAAAAAGACATTTTGTAACTAGGGCCTAAGCACTTTTACGAAGGCCACGAAGAAAATAAAAACCACCGAACTTAATGGATGTCTTCTAATAAAACGTCTTCCCATTTTCTCATCCTTTTCTTTCTGGCCTGACCGACTTCTTCTTCATTTTAGTCTTCTTTTCCTAAAGTTAAAACCCGAAAAAGCTAAAAAGGCAGTGCGGTTCTGCGTTGAACGTGTGTATTCAGCCCGAGGGCAACATTCTGTCGTCCCAAGTCCTTTCCTTCATCAAATTATTACTTTTTGGGCTGTAGTTTGCTTTGTTTCGCACATCCTCCCATCCCCGATAAAGATAAACCTTCGCACTTTTCCCTTGCTCTTTCTTACTTTTTTCTTCCACCAACCTCTTTGTCGTAGTCTTATTTCTATTATTGGGGTGAAGATTCTGATGCTTTCCTTGCCATTTTATATCTATTGTTCCAGCCGAGGCGTGTGAACTATCCATCAAGAATAAGAAGAGCGACTTTTTCGGCAAAGGACCCTCATTGAATAATACTCTGTCTCTCTTTTTTTCTGGCGCAGTTTGGCTTATGATTGGCAGAGAGTATCAGAAGTACCACACACCTACCCTCTCCGACTTTATTGCACTGATATGCTCCTGGGCATTTCTACTTGTGACATTTCCTGTGTCCATTTTCTTCTGCGTCAAGATTGTCAAAGAATATGATCGAATGGTAAGTTAGTTTTCACTTTGAACTTCAGACCCCTTCATTTTTAGGTTATATTCCGTCTCGGTCGAGTATGGCACGACAATCCAAAAGGACCCGGAATCGTATTAGTCCTTCCTTTTATTGATGCACATAAAACGGTCGATTTGAGGTAATTTTTATGCTTTAGTCCGGTTGTTTTTATTTCTGTTTTTGTTGAAAAGGAGAAACGTAAAAGAAAACCATCCGAGATATCTTTCAGAGTAATGTCTTATGATGTACCAACTCAAGAAATGCTAACAAGAGACAGTGTGACGATTGGAGTGGATGCTGCAGTTTACTACAGGACAAGGTACAAAAGTTTACCAATAAAACAAAGTCACTGTGTTTTCAGTGATCCAATTGCAACACTGTCTCGAGTAAATGATGCTCATTTGTCTACTCGCCAACTCGCACAATCCTCTCTTCGAAACGTAGTTGGAACAAGGACGTTAGCAGAGTTAATGACAGACCGACATGGGATTGCAGTGCAAGTCAAACATATTTTAGATAGTGGTGAGTAATCATAAACATTCATTCCCTCTCATACTTCCTTTCCAGCCACCCTGTTTTGGGGAATCCATGTAGAGCGAGTCGAAATCAAGGATATCCGTCTTCCGCGGGAAATGTGTCGGGCGATGGCAGCCGAAGCCGAAGCTCAACGCGAGAGTGACGCAAAAGTTGTGACTGCCCGAGGAGAGCTCGACGTAATCTTTGCCTCTCGTCCAGTTCATCGTGTATTTACCCTTGTTCCAGGCATCGACGGCTTTTCAGAAAGCAGCGGATGAGCTGGCAGGTTCACCGACAGCTTTGCAGTTACGGTATCTACAGACTCTGGTCAAAATATCGGCTCATGATAATCATACAATAGTGATACCTTTTCCAATTGAGTCTTTGAAGAAAAAATTTTGCAAGTGAAAATCAAATAAAAATGAATTGATTTATTTTCACTATTTTGCAAAAGAAAAATCATATGAAAAACCATGACAGAACAGAGATCCCATAGAAATGGTGAGAACATGTGACAGGAAGATAAGACTGAGGAAAAGGGAAGGGGGAATATTACAATACAAAAAGAGTATTGAATTTACATAATTATATGAGTAGGATATTCAAAATAAATAGGCCAAAATGTAAAGCAATACTTGTCAAGTGAAAAAGTTATGAAATGAGAGGCAGGACATCAAAGATTGATCCGCAATTGATCATTGTTTCCTAAACCGGGTTAGAAGTGGATGATGGCATCATTGGCTGCATTTCGAAGGTCTCTTCTTCTGAGGATTGGTTTTCAAACTCCACATCAGGGATCAGAAGCAGCTTGTCTCCAGCTAACGCTTTTCCGATGCTCAAAACTTGTTCGGCGTGTTGAGCAACAAGCTGACGATGTCTTTGACGGATTCGTTTCAGCCTAATATCAATGAATGATCGTGTGATTGAATCTGACTGTTTTTTGCTTTACCTTCTAGTTTCGAACGCTGATTTTACAACGACAAACACAAAGGAATTGGTGGCAGAGTTGAGCAAGAGAAAGAAACGAGACAAGTAGGTTGGGAGGAAGTTGGCAGAGTTGGCACCCATGAACATCTGGAAAATCGTGTGTGACTCATGATAACATGATTTGCGACTGGAGATTAGAAAGGCTTTTCAACCTAAACAGAAGAGGGATAACCAAAAACCAACCTGAATCGTTGCCATGGCCGTCGGAAAACAGCGCAAAAACAAAAACTTTCCCAGAAGCATGGTGGAAATCGCCTGAAAACAAAGGTGTCTTTTATTCTTCCATACCCGATTGTTCTATACCTGCAAACTCTTTGTCTTGTCTCGATCAGCTTGGAAAAGGTGGTTCTGTCCCTGGGCGATAAGAATGGATGCTCGGCTGTCCATGCTTTTTCTCATGCTTTTCAAAGTTGAGATCGTGAGAACACTGATGATGAAGAATGGGCCGAATGTTTTCCCAATTGACAGAAAAACAGTTCGATAGATGATTTTGTAAGCCATGTTTCGCATGAGCGGTGTTTCAAGCATCTGAAACCAGAAGTTCTAATATTTCGTCTTGCAGTCAGTCCCGACCTGTTGTGACTCTCGTCCCTTGTACATGCACGGCTCCAATGTGTATTCCGCCGTGCATGGTAAGCAGATGAAGCAGGCAGCCACCGTCATCATTAGCGGGATGCGTATGAGTCCTGTAAACGTCTCAGATATACGACACATCTTGTAATTCGTCACCTCCAACGACTCTAGCGTAGCTCTTCCTTCTCTGCTTTCGATGAACCGGAGCAAATTGGAATGGTCTTGTGACTGCAATGAATCTCTCTGCAGTGACTTCAATGAGCATCCACGTCTGAAGAATAGTTGTTATAAAAGTGAAAACGACTTCAAAACATGCCGATGTGATGTGTCCACATTCAACGAGCGCATTCATGGCGACCATTTCGGTGTCCCATGGCTCGTCCCGGAGGGAGAAGTAGTGCATTGTCGCCCACAGAGAATGATGCCAGAGGGCAGCGATCAGCAGGACCTGAGAGTTAAGTTTATAGTAGAATTGGGTGAAAAGATGTGAAAAACTCACAATATCCCAGATTGCTAGGCCAGTCAGTGAGACCAACATTGATGTGTTGATAGAACGGGAAAAGAGTTGTTTCAGAGAGTAGATATTACCAAGGATGCCTCCAACAATCACTACAAACGAAATTGGACCATCGAATGCCAACGCCCATGATGATGGAGGGTTGGGACATTCCACGGACATTCGCTCCGAAGTGGTACACTGGAAGATCAAAAATGAAAAGGTTCGCAGGCGGGAGACAAGAAAAAACGTTTGCAATAACGGACAAAACAGAAGGAGAGGTGGTCGCGGAGATTGATGAAGAATTGAATGCGATATGAGTTTTTTCTAGTGAGGAGAGTTCTCGAAAGGACGAGGGTACTGGAAATGACACACTGGTGGTAGTGGCGGCCTCCATGTTTCAGTAGACATAGACTGAGAGTTACGTGGAGAGCGTGAAAAAAAGAGGGAAAAAACAAATAAAACAAGGAAGAACAAAACGACTCAATTCGTAGCTTCAGACTAATTGCATGCTGGGGGATGATGACTTTCCTTTTCCTACGTACGCTTGGAGAGCAGTACACGAGAACGAAATTCGAGTGGGAGAACAGTACAAAATTTTGATTCCCAAATGATTTTAGAACATTATAGATCAGTTTAGATCACATTGTATATAGTATGATCAGTACCAAAAGTCAGTACACTTGTTCTATTCTAAGAAGGTCCTTAACGTAAGCCTAGAATATTTTCACAAGCGCGGAGGTGTGCACTTTGTCGGATATTCTCGTCCTTGAATTCTGAGAATTCCCGAGCACTGAGAGAGGCGAAAAACTTAGAAACATTCAAATTAGTTTAGTCAAGACGACGGGAAATGTGGAAAATGAGGAAAAAATAAATTTAATTTTGGCTAGCCGCTAATGAACGCCCGGTGTGTCAGTGTCGGTTCACTCGTCCAGGAAGTTGCCGACAAAACGGAACTGATAGTTCGAGAGAGCGAGAAGAAAAGAAAATGGAGAGGTGTGTTGTTGGCAGAGAATATGGATTTGATAGTGGCTGGATGGATATCGGCAAAATTGAATAATCTAGGATTTTTAGATTTTCGCACAGATTATTGAGGACTCAACTGCTGTCTTGACATTCGTCGTTTAGCTCATAGTCAGATATGAGATATGACTCGTTGGGTTGGATCATGGATCAGATGTAGGATTTAGGAAAGGCAAAGGGAGAAAGAGAATAATAACAGTATCAATGGTTCTATGGCCGTTTGAGCGACGATCTTCAGATGACGCCAGCAGGATCTGAGAAAGAGCCTTTGTTCGAGCGGTATTTATTTCCTTATTTCCCCATAGAGGTTGGTTCGTTAAGAAATGCTAATCACAAAAAAAAACAGAATTCTCAGTTTCACAAAACGTCAGCTAGACAGGCAAGTGGGGAAATGGAAAACGTTCCAATTTTTCATAGAACGTTTTTAGTAATTATGAATTTTCATTGAAAATTAACAGATAATTGAAGAGCATGAGCATGAGAACCTAAAACAAAAGACCAAGAACTCAGTCTGGACTGTGGTATTTCTGGACCAAGTGCTTGTCATTGGCATATGCATATAAAACGAAAGAAATGTTTCATCTTTCACATATCAAGCTTAACGACCAACTTGAAAACGAAACTCGGGAATTTTAGAAATGTTTCTGAAGTGAGTGGAAAAGAAAAGAGAGGCCCACGTGGAAAAAGTGGGGATGTAATGTATGGAAAAGAGAAATGGAGAATGATGGTTTCGAGTGGGAGGAGGAGAGGGAGGCTCTGCCCTACATCGTTGCTTAGAACGAAAGTGTCCTAACGACATGACCGGAGGGAAAGTCAGAAATGACAGAAAATGTGTTGAGGACTAATACAAGAACTTTGTTTTTGGTGTTTTCAGATTCAAAATAAGATTACAGATGAAATGAACTGAAGTAACCACAAATCCTTCTAGAAATCGAAGTCAGAAACAAAATGCAAAACTCTTTCCTGGCAAACAGTAAGCAAATGCAGGCCTAAGAGTCATGGTGAGAGAGTTAGACCAGACAGTACGGAGGGTAATTGAGAAAGAACGGATGAGTCAGCGGAAAGCAAGAACTTTGTTCGGTTGCATGTTAGAATAAAGGATATTGCATGATAACATGCTTATGAAGAAGGATAATGGATAATGAATGTGTGCCCAAAAACCAGAGAAGCCCGCTCTTTCCCCTTTCCTTCCGTCTACAATGTTCTAGACTCTCGGACTAGGGGAGTTGAAAAATCGGAGGAAAAATATGAAGGAAGAATAAAACGCTCGAGGTGGGGTCGTTGAGGAATAAGTCCTAGTTGAAGAAGATTGGGCAATAAAATGTGGTAACGGATGATGAGGGGTGGTATGGCTCCATAATCCAGAAGAGCCCAAAGTCCCTTGACAAATCTGGATTAGAAGAAGAACTGGGCCGGGCCGGAATTGGAGCAAACAAGAGGACAAGGAGAGGGGAATTTTAGAATTTAAGAAGGAAAAAAGAGATAAACAGGGGATATAGAAGAGATAAGATACAAATGGCATCAGACATTCAAGAAGTGTTTCTCTCGGAAGAGTGCCCGAGCAGAGAAGCTCAAGGTGTTCATGATTATGATAAAGTGGTTCTAGAGGGATGGGGGAGTCAAGGAAGAAGTGGGACCATCTGACTAGGAAAGACAAATGAGATAGGGGAACTAGAATTAATTTGTTCGTAGACTAGACTGACTCCGTTTGAATTTGTTTATTTATTTTTGAGATTGGAGAAAAAATGAAAGAAAAAGGAAAAGCGACGAATGAAAAATGAAGTTACCCTAATGATTAAACAAATTTATTCAACTCGAATAATTAGGTTGTGGTCAATCAGAGATACGTAGTCAGAGATCTGCGAAAAACCGTCAGAACCTTCAAAACTTTAGCATTTCTAGTCTGGTTCTACTGAAAAACACCAAAAAAATTCATCAGACCGGTAGGTATGCATGTTTTGTTTGTTGATCAGAATCAGAAGGAGGTTGCTATGAAAAAAATTATAAAATTGAGTTTGAGACCCGGTGAAGCGGAAACAGAAACGAACTCAGGTTTCTCTGAAAACCACGCTGAATCATACTAAAAATCAGAGAAAAACAGAGTGATTTTGCAGTAAAGAGGGAGGAAACGAACAAGGAACAGCTTACAAGAGGGTCAGAGAAGATTGCATTTCCAGAAGTTGCATGAGACGTGAAGTGATTTGATTTGAAATTTGTAGGCATCAGAACACAATATGAACATTGAGATTGGAACTTTCTTATGGAAAAAAAAGTGTATAAATGTCAGTAAACGTGCCGTTCTTCACTTTGTCATGGCAAATAAGGCTTGTCTCACTAGTAGTAACGTGGTAACGAAACGCGAAAAACGGCAGATTGGATGAGGCACATGCACATTTTCCCCTCCGTGACACCTCGATAATCCTCTTCTTAGACAAAATCCATATCAGTTTGGTCTGTGGAACAAAAAACAGAAGAGTCGACCGGAAATGAAGGAGCAGGAGCAAAGAAGGCAATTTGATGAATTGGAAAAAGAAAGAAGTCAGAACACTCGTTCTTGCAATCATCTTTGGATTGGTCTACAAGACATATTCTAGTGATAATACATTTCATCTCTAAAAGGCTGCGGATAAAGGATTATTGCACTCTCTTTTATTGCTTTCTCAAGGATCTAAGAACGTGGTCTGGAAACACCCTGAGTTCAGACAATGACTAACCCGAGATAACCTGAGAAATTGAATTTTGAAATCCGAAATCTGAAACTTATTTTTCACGAGATTATCAGAGTTTATCATAGTTCCGGTGACACTCCTAGTGACAGGAAGTGAGAAATAAAGAGTTGTTAATGGATGCTGCTGACGTCAGGTAAACATCATCAAAAAATCATTCATATTAATCTAGAACCACGGGAAACGGGAAAATAAAGAGTTCATTCATATCTTTGAAGGAAAGAAAAGAAAAGAGATTCATTGTGAGGATACTGGAGTTTGAAGTGGATCAACCAACATCACTCTCAAAAATTCAGAAGACAATCACACAATTGGAGAATAGAGCGTTTTGTTCTGTGGTTCAATAGAAGAAAAGATAATCATTTGTTGATTTTCTCACGTTTTTTCAAGAATCAGGAAGCTGGGAATAAATGAATTGCATTCATCAAATCTTCATGAACTTCCAATGCTTTCCGTTTTCTTCAGGGCTGCTAACTTTGAATGATAAATGATCATGAGACGTTTTTTCTCAGGTTGTTATGAATGGAAATTGGTTAACCACACGCGAAGCTGCTTTGATACTCAGATGCTCACTTCATTATGCAAATGAAGCAAGTGAGAAAAGTGGGCAAGAATGTGAAGAAGGAAACTAGAAACGTCTAAAGTTCAGTGCGAAAGAGTATCAAATTAGAATACGTGACACTATGCACATGTGTAGTTGTAGGAGGGCAAGTGTGGGAAAAAACATCTTCCAGGAAAGAAAGGAATCTGAGTAGGACATAACATCAGCATAAATTCACACTTATTCACAATAATTTTCAGGATATGAGAAACCGGGCATTTTGTATTGTCGAAATTTCTTCTGAACTTTCTTGTTTTGGCAGAACTCCGGTGAAGACACTGAAGGCAGAATCGTGTGCCGGATATGACCGTAGAGCCAGAAAAACTCAACCTTTGATATCTGCTGCCTGGAACAGTTCAAATAATCATGATTCTAAAAATCTTGTCTCGAAAAATATTGTTTTCGGGTGAGCAAAATCAGCAATTCACAGTGCATCAAAGCCCACTTTACGATTAACATCACTTCATTTTTATTTTTAGATCACCATAGTACAGGCTGCCTTCCGATCGGTGTTTTCGTTTCCAGGAACTCTGTCGAGAGCGTTTTTTGTGAAAACACAGAAAAGCTTTCTCGGTTTTTTGACGGAATGAAGAACCTTTCTGTTTCCGTATTACAAATTTATGTTCAACCAATTCCTCTTGCCCGATTCCGTCCTCACCACTGAAAAAAAAATCAAAGAGTTATGTTGGATACAGGAAAAGCTTACGAATGTTGAATTGCGCTTCGAACTTTCTCATGTTGACTAAAATTGTGTTGCTTCTTCTGCATTTCTAGGTTTCTTGTTGCATTTTCTATTGTTTCGATGTTGGAAAAGGTCTTTTCCTTCAGAACAACAATTGATTTGCACAGTTTGCTCGCATTCAGTTCTTCCCAGTCCACGAGGAATCTAACAACCAGTCACTATACAACTTTTTCAACAGTCTTGTACCACTCCGACTATACCAGTTGATTGTATATGAGTCATTGCATCCCGCGAGTCTCCAACCCTTCCATCATAACGCCTGCCTGTGTTCATATCTGAAATACAATCGCCAAATGACTTATCGGATAGTTATTTTCGTCCGTTCCGTGCCCACATACGCGCGATGCGTCAATCATATTTTCAATTATACACAACGTCTATTTTCCATTCTCGGTTTTCAATGTTGTGCTGAATGAAATGAAAACCCCTCGCGGTTTCTTATCTTTCCGTTTTCCTTCCAGAAACTAAAAATGAAAAGAAAAAAAGCGAAGATGGCATGTCATTTAATTGGAGCAAGATGGAAAATGTCACAGCACGCATCCATGCGCAGCGCAGTCCCGACAGAATAAAGTCGAATAGCCCTGACATAATTCGTACAGCGGACCGAAATCTTATCAAGCCAATTAGCCAAAAGAGGCCGTGCGCGCGTCGTTCGTTCCGTCCTCGGTACACTAATCCGGCCCGAAACGCGGCATAATCTACTGGAGAGCCTATTGTAATAGGAAGACAAACATGATGGACAGAAATGAGCTTCGCAAGCCTGCTTAAGTGTTTCATTTCAAATTTACGATGCGTAGTAGTCGAGTATTTGAGGTTATTTGTGTGTTTGCCGGCCAGGAATCAAACGACGCCCTTCAAGGCAGAAGGTGCAGGTGGTCTTCCGACCTCGGCGCGATACGACTCGCATTTATTTCTTATTTCTTGATTCTTTCCATCAAAGAGTCGGTCAACAGTCAGGGCACATGACCAGGGAAGACCTCTGTGCTGTTGTATCATTCGTAACTTATGACGTTTGGTAAACAAAAGGGAAAACTGGAATGAGACAAGACCTGGAGAACGATTTTGAGGTTGAGGTGTGTGTTCGAAGGGGAACAGTCAATTGGACTGTTTTCCAATAGCAATTACATCATTTTCACCAGAGCGGAGTCGGAATTCGCAACCAAATCGGAAATTTTTTCTGCCCCGTTCGCAATTTCCATAGTTATTTCCAGTAACAATTTTCATGCGATTGCCCGTTCTGTCCATTTGACGGGCGCCGTTCAATAGTCAACGATGATTGCGAAAGAGATGATTAAAAAAAAACCAATTTTGTTTTTTCCCATGGCATATTGTTTATTCATAGATGTGTAGGGTATACTGTATTGTTGTTTTCTATTTCCAGACAATGTTCAGCTTTGTTGTTCAGTTAGAATCGAATGTGGCAGTGTTTCAAATGTTTCCAGATTTTGTTGCAGGATTCGTTGCAAGATCGACAAGCTATTCCAAAATTCGTATCGTGGAGTGGAGTCGAGTGAAGTGGGAACCAATGATTAGCCTCATGAATTTAACATCGAGTGGATTGAATGAGAAGACCCTGAAAGTGTATTGCCCTTCCTCATTCTAGGTTTCATTTGAGCACTTGCGCGCACGACTCATTGGAATTGGCATCGCATTTCAATGAGATAGCTCAGAATCAGGAAGTGAAATTGGCTAGCCAGAGAAATGAAAGTAGAGAATAGTTGTAAAGAAAGTTGAAGCGGCAAATTGTAAAGTCAGCGTAATCCTTGCGTAAACGTGCTCTTTCTCGTAGTTCACCTCAGTCCATCACTCACTACTAGCCTTGAGCCTTCAAAGAAGAAAGAACTCTGAGGAATTGGTCAGCGGGATACGAAGCAGGCAGGTGCTGTGTCTCCAACAATTACGAGCAATGGGACCAAACATCTCTGCCAATTGGCACGGCTCTCACGACTAGCCGTTGGTCCAACGTTAATCCACAGAAGGCCAGTCCAATGAGTAATTACGTCTGGAGATCAACAGACAAAGGTTTCGAAATAGGATGGTTTTTGAATCGTTGCGCAAAATCTGTTTGATGAGTGAACCACCCCAGGAGATACCTCACACTGAGGAGAAGACGATGCGGAATAGATAAAGACCCAAATTGCGTTGAAGGTCTCCGTACTGTTGTTCGTTGCGCACATGCCGATGTTGCGAGGAATTACAATCTTATGAAATTTCCGATGTTCGGGAGGAAGGAAGTAACCAATCGGAAGGGCATGTTAGGGAAGATCAAAAGAGGGAAAGACTAAAACACACTAGTTGAAATGCAAAGGTTCTCATGATCGGGGTAACTTGGAAAGTACGAACTCTGTGCAAAAAATCTGGCTGAAAAACTGATATGCAAGTTTCATGCCCAACAGGAAATGAAAATAGTTGCCGAGTTTAGTAAGGCTGCCCACCCAACCAAAAAAACAAAATCGCGGTAGCAGGTTCATTCGTATCTCTTTTTGCACTGATTTTGCTGTTATCACTGACCGTACGCTTTTGACCCGCTCACTGTGTACTCAAACTCTTTTTTTATCATTTGGTGATGAGTTGGTCAATGCTCATAGCCTGGGGCTAGTGCATTTCTTTCACGCAACAAGATTATCAGTCTATTTTTGCCTGCGTGTTTACGCGCCCTGCATATTGGATCCGAGGCTGTTGTGAAGAAGAGAGCCAATTCTTCGTTCGCCCCATCAGCTCCGAGCCCTCTGCCGCTGGTCATTGATTTAGAGCAAGTCTGCAGCGGCCAGTGGAGCAGCCCCCGATGTGCTGCCGCAATGTTTGGAATTGCTCCAAGAACGTTTCAGATACTACCGAACCCGTCAGAACCTTCAAAATTTGGCTACGCCTTGGCCCCAACATCAGAATGATGATGATCAGTTGATCTGGAATTTCAGGCTGTTCTCCTTTCAGTTATGGTCCTGTGAGCAATGGTGTGCGCTCTTTCTATTTGAATAACAGAGTGCCTTTGAATGACGGCCGAGCGCCTAGAGAGAGGCAGGCAAAACGTCCCCCGTCTACCCCCGCAAATCAAATGTTTTTCGAAAATTTAGCACAGTGAAACTTTTGTTTTAGCTCGAATAATTTCCAAACTTATATCATTCTACGGCCTCCGGTGAGCTGAATTCGAAGATGTAATTTTCAAAACCGGGAAAAATTCTGAAAGCACTTTATCTCGCTCTTTTGAGTGGTGCGCGCTCTTGTTGACATATCGCAGTAGAAACCCTTTATGAGTCGAAAGAGGCGGAGGTTTTGCGCTGGACAGCCCCCCTTATGCCTCCGCATTTTTCGGATTGTCGTGTTCCCGGATGGCCGTTTTTTGGCAGTTTTCATTGGATTTTGCCAGAAATTCACCAGTTGAAAGCCCCTTTCTAGTTGAGTACAACAATGTAACTTTCATAACGGATTTCCCACTGCAAACAGGTTTAATTCACCGGTAAAGAGTGGTGCGCGCTCCCAGGGAAAAGTGGGCAGGCCCACACAAAACGAGAGGGAGGGCTGAGAGGGGTGCCGCTCACTCTGTTCAACATTACTCGCTCGACAACGTCCTTCTCGTTTCTTCTTGATGCATTGTGTATACTTCTACAAGGGCTCAGCCAGACGAACACCTCCGGTCTGATCAGTAGATGAGCAGCTCTTCAACCCTTTTCAGTTATCGTGTTAACGCTTCTTCCTCTCAAGCACTCGTCTCAACTTCTACTACTCGAAACATAACTTGATATATTTCAGTGAATCAACCCACTTCAAGCGTTCTAAACAACCATGTCTGACGTCAAGGAAGAGATCGTGAACCGCGCCAAGCTCGCTGAGCAGGTACAGTAACTTTTTCAAAAGTTTTGAAACATTATGTTTCTTTCCAGGCTGAGCGTTACGACGATATGGCCGCTTCCATGAAGAAGGTCACCGAGCTCGGATCTGAGCTTTCCAACGAAGAGCGCAACTTGCTCTCGGTCGCCTACAAGAACGTCGTCGGAGCTCGCCGTTCCTCGTGGAGAGTAATCTCCTCGATCGAGCAGAAGACCGAGGGATCTGAGAAGAAGCAGCAGATGGCCAAGGAATACCGCGAGAAGGTCGAGACTGAGCTCCGCGACATCTGCCAGGACGTCCTCATGCTCCTCGACAAATACCTCATCCCAAAGGCCGGAGCCGCCGAGTCCAAGGTGTTCTACCTCAAGATGAAGGGAGATTACTACCGCTACCTCGCCGAGGTTGCCTCCGGAGACGACAGAAACTGTAAGTGACCAGTAGGCCGATGTTATTGGGACTTAACCTTGCACTCGTTACTAACTGATCATTCGTAAGCTATGCATCCTTGTGTGAAGTGTGGAAAGATATCATAGAAAGACAGAGAACGAGAGTCAAGGCGCGGTCCCATTTCCCACATCGATGCGTAGTTTCAGAATAGGCTCTGTCGCCTCCGTCGCCGGTCTTCTCCTCCCAAGGGAGTTGCCCTCGACGGATGGCTTTGCCCCTCTTTCTTTTCTCGAGAAGAAATTGAAATGCCCACTTTGCAGCGGTTGTCGAGAAGTCGCAGCAAAGCTACCAAGAGGCGTTCGACATCGCCAAGGATAAGATGCAGCCAACTCACCCAATCCGCCTGGGACTTGCTCTCAACTTCTCTGTCTTCTTCTATGAGATCTTGAACGCTCCGGACAAGGCTTGCCAACTCGCCAAGCAGGTGTGTTTCATGTCTCTTTCTTTTTAGCCGTCGCCAACACTGGACAATCGGCCTACGCGGAGGCACTTGAAATCGCCAATAGAGACCTGTCACCGACGAACTGCGTTCGTCTCGGGCTCGCTCTTAACTACTCGGTCTTTTTCTATGAAGTAGCCGCGAGCCCAGACAGAGCGTGCCAGCTATCTCAACAGGTGCCATCCCAGAAACTCTAGAAGCCGCAAACCCTAAAACATAAAATCCCTCAAACAAATGTTATTTTCAGGCCTTCGACGACGCCATCGCTGAGCTCGACACCCTCAACGAGGACTCCTACAAGGACTCGACCCTCATCATGCAGCTCCTCCGTGACAACCTCACTCTCTGGACATCTGACGCCGCCACCGACGACACTGACGCCAACGAGCCAGAGGGAGCCAACTAATTCCTTCATTCCGCCGTGTACCCCACCCCTCCCCTCGATCTATTATGTCAAATAATACTATTTGTCATAACCTATTTATTACCATATACGACTAGCAAGCACACACTTCCCTTCCTCGAACCAAATCTAAAACAGCTTCTGTCTCCTGTCTTCTTTTTTTCCTTCTTCCTTCTTTCTCCCCTCTTCACAACAATTTAATGTTCCGTTTTGTTACGGCTTTTCCCTTTCAAATCTCGAAGATTCATCCTCCCCCCAAGCTTTTGGAATCATAATAAAATTTGCTATTCCGGATCATGCGGTTCGAGATTAATATATATTGTTGGAGGATTGAGAGCAAAGTGAAAAGAAATGTAAACGGATTTGGGAAAGAATGAAGAGAGTTTGTTTATCCGCCAGATCTCATGATTCAAAGAAAAGTGCATTCCGATCAAAGGCTTTTGGTATGCGGGGGATTTGTTTCGCAATAAGAGAGAAGCTTGCAATATTGGAATGTCGATGATTCACTTGAAAGGAACCTGAAGAATTGAAAAATTATTGAAATGAGAGAAGAAAAGATGATTCAGAACAAAATGAAACGAATCGGATATCGAAAATAATTGAAAAAAAAAACTATGAAACCGGATATAAAGGTTTTGGAAATTTTCTGGAAGTTATGCAATTATAATTTCCAGTCGAATATTCACTTCAATCCAGAAGACCTGAATGTATCCATTCGAGACCTTACCTAACGGTACAATTCATTGCGCTTCTTTAGCATTCTTCCACGGACAACTGTTCTTTTTTTGTTTTGTATTCCCGCTTTTCTCTGGACAAAAATCGATAGAAACACGCAACGCGCTCTCGGTTTGAATCGAACCGCATCGCGCCCGCGTCGCGTCAACTCTCTTCGGTTGCTACGGCCTGCCACACCACACGAGTGTTTCCGTGCAATCGATTGCTACTTTTCATGCGTTTCTATGTTTTTTGTGATTATTTTAGGAACTATTCCGTCGAATGAATATTATTGTTGATATAAAGACCGGAAAAGAACTTTATTTCAGGGTTTTTACCTCAATAAACGGAGAATAATGAATAAAACCTCTGTGAACGTCAAAAATCATATCAAAGAGGAGGGCGACGATGACAAAGAAAAAGTGAAAGGCAAACTACGCACTGAGTTGGTGAGTTCTTTTTATGAAATTACTTGTTTTGGTTTACCTCTCTTTCTCAGAAACAAATCCCGGGTTCACGTCAAATTGGAAGCAGTGGCGCGTCCCAACAAACCGTGAAACCAAACGCCCCGAAAACCGAACAGAAAGAAGAACGCTTGTTCTACAGAAGACCCATAATTGTAAGTTCTTACTTTTGAACATAAAAAATCCACGTTTTTTGTAGAAAAGTGTTACATTCCGACCAAGGACGGGCAGTAGGCCCCCTGATTGTCCTACTAATGAGACAGAGTCACCCAAAATAGTGGTTGTGAGAAAAAAACTAGTTGCACCAACTCCAACTCTATTAACGAAACCGATGCCAAAACCAATAGCCGTTGATCAGCTCCCGATTGAAAAAAACAAAAACGAAGCTCAGAAAAACCGAGGAATAAAGGTAGTTCTCAATTGAATAAAAGCAAATTGACCCATTTTTCCCATTTTCAGAGACCATTGAAGACTACGGACCCTGGGCCAAATGCACTTCGGGATCAGAAAATGCCGTTTCCAGTGAAAAACAATGCTCCTTCGACGCAGGGACCTCGCGTGGCTTACAGAGTCGAGTACGAATATATTAGTCCGCCGACTTCGTTCAATTCAATTGGATCAGAAGTGGGCAAGATGCTCGAAGAGTTGAACCAAGAATTTGCAACGGATTACGCAAATCGTATCTTTTCCTTAATCATGCGGAACCCATTAACATGCTTTCAGAGTCACGTCATGATTGGTTGACCGGTTCAGCATCCGAACGCAAGGAAATCATCGAATACTTCACGGGGAACAAGCATCCGTCAGCAAAGCAACTTCAGGAGATGGCTGAGAAGATGGAAGTTACCTATCGCAGTTTGTTCTACAACTTTGATCGTCTTCGCATCAACCACAAAATTAAATGTGAATCATACGACAACTGCAGACGCATCAAACGATATTTTAATTGTGGATCCGATGCCGAAGTCCCGTGGTCTCTGGTTCCTCAGGACACTCGCGACCTTCTGGAGCACGAAATGAACAAGCTATTAGTGAAGGATACCGCTATCTCAGTTGGACGGGTTCATATGGTAACTGAATTTTCTACATAAAAATTGAGATTGTTTGTTTTTTTAGTTGTGTGACGTGACAGGACTGCCTCCATCGATGGTCCGCTCGCAGGTCAATCCTATTCGCAAAAAATTTCTTGAAGAGACGTTACCACGAGACAAAGAGAGGGCTAAGATTGCATTGGTGGCCGAAGTTGAGAGAGAACCGTTTCCGAAACCGGAGAAATATCAACAGTTTGCTAAACAATTCGACATGTCTTACCAAGAAGTTCAAGCAGTTTACAACGATGAGCGACTGAAATACGTAAAACAAAACGGACCATATGAGCACTTTGAAGAAGCTCTCCCTGAAGGCACTGCCGATGCTATTTTGGACCTAGCAAAGCAAGGAAAAAAGTATACGCACGAAAGTATGCAAAAAGTGAGTTTATTGTTTGTTATCAGGTAGTCAACGTTTATTGTTTCAGTTTGCAAAACGTTTGGGTATCTCCTACACCACAGCAGTCTTCTGGCTTGACAACTACACCTCCCAGATCAACGGCGCAATGGAGAAACTGAAATCCACAACAAAGAAGCCATCGCCATCTCCGTCTACCAAGTCCAACTGAAACTTCAAATCTCAAATATTCAATCCATCTATCAGTTTCAACTGATTTCTCATCGTTTTTTCCTGTGAACTAGAATTTGTGGTAGTATTTCTCGTTGACTGACCGGTCCCTGCTCTTCCTCTGGGAAACAAGATTTATTATCACTGAAAATGAATTATTTTGAACTTTCAAACCGTAAAGTAAACTAAAACATAATAAGATAAACCCAATTTCATCAGAGAACCGCTAACACAATCGGTTACTCCCAAACTTCAGAAAACGTTCTTTTGAAAAATTGCCTGACAACCTTCAATGCCATCAATCAATCGCATTAACTTACTAGAAACTGATCGTCAGTAGTTTCTTTTCTTACCTCTCTCTCAAACGGAAACCAACCCGAAGCAGCGGTGATCGATGTTCCGAAATGATGAATCGCAGACATTATTGAAGATACCTGTACGGCAGCTATCACGTATGCCACACACGGAAAGTTCTCCCGTCGACTGTCTTCTCTATTCTAACTTTCTTGCAACACGCCTTTTGACTGGCAAACGGTGAAACACTTGTTTATTGTTTCGCTAGCCCGTCTCATTTTCTTCGTTCAGTTCTTCTTATCCGTTCCTAAAATCTTACGTTACCATTTTTACTTGTTGTTTTCACAGTTTCTATTTGAAATTTGAATGTTGAGGTTTTCTAGTGAACATGTCTGGTGAGCAGTCACCCGCTCCAAACATTCCAACGTCAAAGAGAACGTTTTTGTTTCCTGTCAAACTGGTGATTTTTTAATAAACTCTGCAAATGCCAGAGTGCATTGTTTCAGAGAAGTTGGAAGTATCAGAAACGAAACCCAATGTCTGCAGCATTCCGGTGGAATTTGAAGGCGCCACTACTGATGTCGAAGAAGAGAGGTCACGTTATAGAGGATAATGGAATTGTCGACAATGACTTGAATTATCTGAAGAGATTGAAAGAAGTTGATGTGAAAAAGGAATTGGATAAACTTGCTGAAGAGTATGCTGTAGAGTGTGAAAAAAGTGAGCGATCTTGGTTTTCTCAAAATAAAAATGAGTTGTTCCAGAGTTCAAAACAGAACGCTTGGGTGGACCTCCTGCCGTCCGAAAAGAATGCATACGTAAATATAGGGTAAACCCGCATCCTTCCCCAGAAGAGATACTTTCAATGTCGGAGCAATTGAACATTAAGTATCGGTTAATCTTCAATAACTTTAAACGACTTCGAGAACATTACAAAGTAGAATGCCAGCCAGGAGATGGTTGTGAAAGGATTCGACAGTATTTTGAAGCAAAACCTCCAAAATCGAGTTATAATCGACTGACAGCCCAGCAAAGAAACGTTCTGGAGAAGGCGATGAACAAATACTTCGAGGAAAATCTCAAGTTAAGCGTTGGGCAGATACATGTGGTAACAATCCAACAAGCATTCGGACAAACGTTTTCTATTTTCTATTTGCAGCTTGCCGAGTTGGTCGGGCTTCCAGCTTACGTGGTCCGATCTCAGTCAATCATAATGCGCAGACGATTTATAGCAGCAGCAAATCCAACCGAAACTGAACAAAGAAACTTGGTTTTAGAAGCAAACTTCAAAGAGAACCCATTTCCAAATCCGAAAAAATACCAAACCATTGCTTCACAATTAAAAATCAGCTTCGCAGACGTTCAACTGTACTTCAACAATGCACGTGTAGACCATATCAAAACGAATGGTTCTTATGAAAACTTGATACATAATATCAATCAAAAAACGGCCGATAGTCTGTGGGCAGTTGCGTTAAATGGGAAACACCCTACTGCGGAGAAACTAATCGACGTGAGAGAGATTTCGGTTCGTATCAAAACTGTTCACGTTATAGCTAGCACACAAACTCTCCGAATCTTACACTACCGTTGCATTCTGGCTCGATAATTTCATGTGTCAGCTCCGTTTTGGGATCGGTCAACACCTAACACATCCAATTGAAAGCGAGAAAGAAAAAGGAAACGCATGAGAACGTTGATAATATACAGATACCTCATTATTTTCAGTAAGTTTGATCATTAGGTCTCCGTTTGCATTCGTAAGTATTGAACAATAAAAATTTGAACCATAGTCCGAGAGTCCAAAGTTTTGCTCTCACTTCTGCTGTCTACAATCAAGTTTTCCAAGTGGAATCGGGCAGAAAGTGCTAACCTTTCATTATCTGAATGTGCACTTCGTTTGCAACAGACGGAAAGTATGAATGCACATTTGTTCATCAGCTGAACATTCGTTTTCCACAGCTCTCAGTGCAAACGTCAGATTTTCATTTCTTTTCAATGAACTACACAGTTCTTCTTATTTCTATAGCGTAGTAGTAGGTAGTTACATGTATTCATTGTTTGAGCAGTATGCTATCGGTAAGTTGTTCATAGCTGGTTCTGGTAAGTTCACAAAAGTTGGAAGTTTCTGCCAAGAAAAAGGTCAGGAGAAACAATAGCAAGAAACACCTTTTTGTGGCGCAGCGGTCACCTGCTGTGCCGAAGACAATGGAGTCGGTCGGAACGTGAATAGGGAGCTTCTAGTAGAGTCTTTTTTCAATTCACTTCCTACGAATTTCCATTGAAAAGTTTTTGTTGAAAAGAAACGCTACGGCCCGCTGTACTTTTTTGTTGTTGGAAGGAGTTGTACAAAGAGGAAATACATGACATATTCCATGGGAACGTCAGTATTCGACCGCTTTTCTCCGTTCGCGCCAAGAAATTGTACGTTTTCCATTATCCAAATACTTTTCTCAATTTAAAATGGTTCTCAAGCAATTATTTCTTATCTGACATGACTTAAATGTGCGACTACTCAAAACTGTTTGGTTCACAGTAGAGTTTGTTCTATTATTTTGACTGTTTTATTTCGCTCCTTCAGTGCCAATTCTTCTCCTTGCCATGTTGCATTTGAACAAACAAAACATTTCAATACTCCGCACCGAAATATCGAAGGTTCGAACGTAACGGAGCGCGGCTCAGCGGCAGCTAACCCTTTCGCCGAACGCATGCCGGTCCGCCGCGCGCGCGGCCATTCCGTTGTTTTGTCCGACCGGCCCTGCACAGTGTGTCTCTGTGTCTGCGCCCTCTCGCTGGTCCACTCTCTACAGGGGTTACCTCTGCACAGTGCGTTCCACTCTCTGCGCACTATGTCCGTTGCACTTACTCGCATTCCCTCCATCATTCCTCCATCTTACCCATTTCGGCGTCCGCATAACAGCGTGTTTCATTTCATTGTACGGCTATTGTTTCTTTTTCGCTTTCTCATCGTACGCTGTCGGTTTTTGAATCTGTTTGAGATTGAAACTGTTGCGCCGCCTGTTTTTCAAACTCAGCTCTCATTTTCTGTTCCCTTCGTACGTTGCGTAAGAAGTTTATAGGAGCGCAAGTGTGTGAACAAGATGGGGCATTCGAAAAAGATAACCATCTCCTGAAATGCGCGAAAATTTATGAGTGCCATATCGGGAGAAGATTACCATCTGCGTATCGCTTTCTTTTCCAGTCGGTCACATTATTATTGCCGTAAATAATTATAATCGACCCTAAGTCTGCCGCATTTCAAGATTCCTGATTATTCCACGCTCTCTTTCTGATTCCTAATTTTGAATACCTTTCGATGAGACACGCAAGTTCAGTTATTCAAAAAATTCCGCAGCAGAACGCTACAAAACTACTTCGTGTCCAAATGGCATTAGTATCTCTCTAAATTATATCCACACGCGAACAACTGTGCGACAGCGGTCGGATGATGTATGCATCTGCGGATTCTTCCCATAATTATTGTTCTCCAACTTACCGTGAAGCGTCGTCAATTCATACATTCCAGCAAATTTGTCGGTCTCCTTCACAAATATGACGTGTGTATGCGTATACTCATTGTACATATATACCTCTTTCCTTTTCCGCGCGCCAAACGTCTTCTCAATTCTCGGTTTCCACTTTCTCATGAAACATTCTGCTCGTCAATGTTGGCATTTAGCCACATTTATCCACGTTTGGATAATTCATGAACAAGTTTCCGGAATTCCTCTGTCCTTTTTTTGATTCTGTTCTTATCGAGTCCATCTAAAGAACAACGGAAATCTCTTTGCAAGTGGCTCTCGTGCGTAGCTTCTTCTCTTGCACACGCAATAATTCGTTTTTCGGTTGGTTCTATAGAAGAAAGAGGACCGAGAACTTAGAAACTCGGACTTCGAACCTACTTGACTCGCTCCAGACTCTCATCAGACTCAATCTCGCACTCCGTCGTTTCTTTGATGTGTAGAGACGACCCAGCGGGACCTCGTTTCGTTTCTCCTCTATCCAATCCTTCCAAATGCCAATAAGTTATTATCGAGCCATCCGATACATTTGACCTTGCGGCGCACGTCGGCGTCGGTGGCTGCGTAGGCGCCTGCGCAACAATATCCAGCAATCGTCCATTCTTTCTCCCGTTTTCTTCTCTTTTTGATGCGCATATTGGATCGGATACTAAAGATATCTTTACTATTACCCGCTGCTACGGAAGAATGGGGGTTGTCAAATGTACTATACACATACACATCTGCTGTTTAGTGTGTGTATAAGTTGATATAAAAAACAGAGTAAACGGGTCGCATCTCCCTCATCTTCATCGTTTCTTCTTCACAGAGAACGGCACATTATGCCGGACGGACCACTTTTTTTCTTATTTCGTTTTCCCGGTGTCTAGCCGTTCCTCTCGAACGTCATCTAACTTGTTGTGAAGTGTGAACCGACTAAAGGGCATTCTAGATTCCACCCCCTTGGTGGTTGTTTTCTGTTTTGTGCTCAGCTCAGGCCCAGGCTCAGACACTCGGACTCGACGACGACTAATTTAGTCTATCTCTGAAATTTTTATTGCCTACCACAGCCATTCCTTCTTTCCTCTCCCTTCGACTGCCCTTCCGTCCCTCGGTAACTTTCTGTGCGTTGTGAGTTCTGTCATTTGGTTTGCCACTAAATGATTGCGGTTCTGCCTGTGATCGCGCGAAAAGAAAGAAGAAAGAAAGAAAGTGTTTGAGAAAAACGCATGTGCGTATTTTCTTGGAGACACCCAACACACACACACAGAAGATTTTCAACCGGCTCCGCGCTTGCCGCTTGCGCAGAGCAGCGCAAACCAAGGTGAGATGTGCCGCGCGGAAGAGCATGGAGGCACACAGTGAGCCCTGTGTGTGTCTCTTGACTGTGCTGTTCCACGACAGCTTTCAAGCAGATGCGAATGAGAAAGAGAGTGAAGTTGACCAGATCACAGCTCGATCCTACGCCCGCGCAGCTTTGTGCGCTGCACGTCATATCACCAGACCATTCCCCCCACTCCCGACACTTTTTCCGCCACCCATGATATGCCATTTGAAGCTGTCAAAAACAATCTGTGATCTCCGTCTCCGTCATGACCGTGTCGTCCTTTTCCTCAAAACTTGAACTTTCCATTCATCCTCTTATCGTCCCCCAATTGAACTGAACCTCTTGTAAGTTAGTGTCAACAACTCTCGAGATTTCTTTCTTCCCGCTTGAAGATTGCAACTTTCGCGCTTGCAATGATTCTTCTTCTCGCCTTATTTTGACTTTCTCCGATAGATGACATCAGTTTTCATTTGAGTTGGTTCAACTCACCTTTTCTTCCTAGTAATGAAATGAAATGAAATTCCGAATACATAGAAATAGAACTAGGAATAAAAACAGAAACAGAAATCGAAGTCAACATCGAAATTGAAAGAGAAGCGGAAAAATAGAGAAGGAATGAAAATGAAAAATGACAACCAAATGAAGGGAATAAAGTGTGCAGTACATGTGGCACACAAAGTTGGTGAATCCTTGACACCCAACAGACACCCTTTCTTCTATTTTCTGTTTTTGCTCCTTCTCACCCTGTTCCGTTCTGTTCTCATCTGGAATTCAGCTCCTCATTGTGTCACATTCTCTTCCTAATACCCCTTTAACTCTTTTTTTGTTTTCGAGTTCGTCACCTCTGCTAGTGACTGCAATTTCGTGGCAATGAGTTGGATAGAAAACAAAATAAGACAACAGTAGAGTTC
Organism: Caenorhabditis panamensis; assembly: GCA_900883565.2. Classification (NCBI taxonomy): domain Eukaryota; kingdom Metazoa; phylum Nematoda; class Chromadorea; order Rhabditida; family Rhabditidae; genus Caenorhabditis; species Caenorhabditis panamensis. The sequence continues at coordinate 427,596 of LR537692.1, read as the reverse complement.
ATCAGCGCACTTTCTAATTAGTTCTGTGATGATTATTATGTCTGTCTTGTGCATCAGATAGGACCAGTTGATCCCTGGGAACATTTTTTACATACCAAACATCTCCGATGTACTCAGACTCTGTCTTCCGCTCTGACCATTATTGTAGTTCTCGAGGAAATTGCTCTTGAACAACAAAATAATGTATCTGTTTTCCCTTCGATTCCTACAAGTCTCTGTTTCTCAGAATCGTTTCAAAATTCTCTTATAAGGTGTGAAGAAGAGAGAAATAGTGTGAAAATACATAATGGAAGAGCCATAATTGCTTCCACATGACCTGTTTCAAACCTTTTACAAAACGGATATCTGTCATTTTCCACCCCTATTTCTTCCTTCTCCACATCTACTTCTAACTGTGCTGACTGCTTCCCTGTGAGTGTTACTTGCAGCCATTTTTTTCAGTTTTTGTCTCGAAGCCAGCAGGGTTGAAATATTGAGAAATTCAGGTTTTCGATAAGACAATAGGTAGTTTTTGCAAGTGTGAGAATCGGATTGCTGCAAATTTGAGATGGCTGGGTGGTTTTTTTCCATTCTCCCCCGTTACCAGTATTTGCAGTCAGTTTTCTTGATCTCCCGTTCAATAAATAGGATCTAGAGGTCAATTCTCGGGATTACTTCTAGGATTTCCTTGTTGTGTGACGTTCCCTTTCCCACAACAATCATCTCTAGAAAACTTACAAAAACGACGGCATCATAGCTGCTAACCAGTTTGGTTACGGAGGTTTACAATTATCTATTTTCTTCCTTCCTTCCTTCGTTCTCCACCCGTGTTTTGTTTGCACTCGCCAACACAGTCCGTCCACTTTGTCCATCCCACACACCACAAGCTCTCCCTTCCGCTACTATCACTCATATCTTTGAAATATGTATGTATATCAATAGGAATTTTGGGCCTACACATGTATACCTAAGAACTAGATATCATTAGTGCGAGAAAGAATGGGTTGTTTGCGTCGAGACAGTGTTAGGCCCGCTGCCTGACTACTTTGCTCCCGGGGCGTACAGATTAGAGCCTTGTTTCTTGCGTAAGCCCATTTGCAAGGGCGAAAAAAGAAGAATAAGACTACTGCATTCTGGTTGGTTGCATGGTTGGTCGGTTCATCAGAGTTCAGCAGTGACTTCCATTTTTTGTGTTCCATCTTCACGTATCTCTTGCCAGTTGATAGTTGCCCGCAACGACTGGTCGTTTCCATGCATTTCCAACCATTTCCTTGTTTTGCCTCGTTTCCCGACAGATCTATCATCAACTTGATGCAAATGTTTTTCGACCGTTCGCGTCGTTTCCGCGGACCGTCACTCTGGCGTTTTTTCTTAATGTTTTCTCTTCTAGAAGAGATATCTTGATGGTAAACGAATGACTGACTGCCTTCTGTCTGACTCATCGCTTCCTTTTACGAGTGCAGTGGTGTGGTCCATTTTGATGTCTTCTTCTCCGTTTCCCTTTTTTCAATACAAACTTCACATTCTCCAGACTACACTAATTGATAATGAAGGGGATGAACCACTGAGAAATGCAGTTAGAATTCAAAATCCAAGGCTGAAGTGTTTGTTGGTAGCTGTTTTTTTCTGTTTTTGAGTTTTCTTCTGTTTCTGACTTGAGAAAGCAATGAGCAAAGTTCCGGATAGATGTCATCTTTCATGTCTGATGTCTGTCATTTCATTGTCACTTTTGGAAATTCATATCTTGGAACTGGAACTGCAAATCAAAGTTCTATGAATCCGAACTTTCTCAAAGTCTCTTCCAAATTGTCAGGTTCATGTGATGAAGTGGGAAGCCTCCGGAAGAGAAGCACCGCGTCACTTCCCTGTAAAAAATGAGCTGGTTCCTTTTCACGTCTCAGTTTTGCTCCGTTTCAAAAAACGCGACTGCTCTCCAAGCGTGAATGCGTCTTGAAGTGCGACAGGGTGGGCCCACATTTTTTGAGTGTGCGAGTACCCAATTTTTTCACTTTTTTCTCAATCACAACCAACCGCAACCAAACCACGTTTCATTCTGCTAAGGCGGGTTGGTTGCGATTAGGAGGAGTGAAGGGAAGGAACAAATGTGAACCGACAGTAGTCAGCAGATCCCTCAGTGACAGACCCCGATGATACGGTTCGTCTCCTTATTCTTCTTCTTTTTCCTGCTTCCGCTGATGGTTGCAATTACAATTCAAGATTCCACAACGACCATCTTCTCAGTTCCCAGCAATTTTTTACTCAGTCTAGATGAAGAGACGCTTTCTTTTCAAACAAAACAGAGTGATCAATACGTTGAAAAACCGAACAATCCTTTACTTTCACCCGTCCTCGCACCCCGATGTGTGTGTTTTTTCTTGGTCTGCCCTGTGATGACAGATACTTCCTCTAGAACCATATGATATTGGTGATACGTCTTCTATCAGTTTTAGTGTAACATTTGATACTGTCGTGATGCAAGTCCATCCACACTCCACTCACTTTCAGAAATATCACTTTTCTCCTCAGGTGTCGTTTCTTCGAAGATTCCTATTTTTAGTTGCACACATGTTCTTTGCATCTAGGTATTTACACAGAAAAGTTTTAATATCTTTCCGGTGCTAAACTGCTGAACTGCCAGCCATCTCGTGTCCAAAGTTCAATTTCATAACACGATAGGGAAAAATTGTAGGTTTCCGAGTGGCTACGATTCTAGAGAACCTATGGCAACCGGAAGAGCATCAGACATTCTGACACTTGTTATTCTTTCGCTTATCGATGTTCTGACCAGCCACCCCAGACGGCAGACGGTCGGAAATTGAAGAAAGTACGCGAGTCCAGATCGGATTCCTACTACTGTAGATTGAGATGTCTGTCTCCTTCTCCGCCCACTTTTTCCTGTTATTTGTTTCTGATCGCGTAGCTCAATCTTGATCCCCAGCCTTATCCCTGTCTATGTTTTCATTCCAACACCAGCACATAGGCCTAGACAGTCTCGCCACTGTAGAGACCGCGACATGAGTCCAGAGTCAGAGCGAGAGCCGATCCCAAGACCTGTCAAAACTTTTTCCTTTCCACAGGATGGATTTTTTCTGTCTACGGCTTTGAAATTTTTCTCGATTGTACACACAAAAAGATTTACGATATGGCCACTGCCTCGCTTCTTCACCCCTATCCAAATCGGATGGTAGAACTGGGATAGTCTCGCCTTCCTCTCGTTGCCGTCACCCTTGCGAATGCGCATCCTGCCCCTCTTCTCACTTCCTGCCTCTCGGAATCAATCCGAATCCGCGCATCCATCCGATTCGTTTCCCGCGCTCGCTCTCGTTGGTCGCTTCCATCTGTTTTTTCGCTTCTCTTTCCCCTTCATCCGGAAATTCATAGTTTTGGCAGAGTGGGGTGCCTGCCATTCCTTCCCCATTCCATCCTACTCCGATTCAATTCGGATATCCCGGCAGCCAACTTTGGCAGCTATCGGAATAAATTTCAAGAAGATGAACATTAGGAAGAGAGTAGGAGAGGGTGGTTGCGGTTAACGGCGCAAAACAGACATTTGGAATGAATTGACCGGAGGGAAAGGAAAACGGAGGAGAAGTTTTGGTGAGGGTTAATGGATAACAGATGTCTCTGTCAACTTTTCACGTGAATCGATTAGTGAGCGGTATAAGAGGGAAGGGGTAGGCACGATACAAATGATGTCATCCTCGCATTCATCCGATTTTCCATACCTCGCCCGTTGACTTCTCGCACCCCCC
>LR537692.1:305003-423850 GCA_900883565.2 Caenorhabditis panamensis | reverse complement strand
TCATGCTAAACCCCCGGTCTTTTCTTCGGCGCCGTTTCCATTCCTATTCAGATGGAAAAATGTTGAAATTCAATTGCAGAAGCAAGGGGTTTCTCAGTTCTCACCAGAACATCCGTGAACGTACAAAAACTAATAAGCAAAAACTACAGCTTGAACGGACAGTCAGACTGTCGGAACAGTTTTAATATTCGTCTCGTTTCAATTTCCATTTCCACTTCTCCGTTTTTGAACAAACAATCGGCGTCTTCTATACTTTCTCACTTGAATCTTCCCCTTCTTCCCCTTCCTTCTTTCCTTGTGTTCAGGTCCAGTCGGTATGTCAACAAACGAGTGTTCCCATCTTTGTTCTAGGCGTTGTACTTGCAATCGCTTTTGCCGCCTCGCTGGAGCAAATGGGGCACATTATTCTCGTTTTGGCTGTACTCCGAGTGCACCTTCCCCTCGTTTTGTTCACTATCACTTGAATTTCATCCTAAACTGTACAGTCTCAAACATCGTCCCTTTCTGCCTTCTTCAATCGCGTCCATTTCCCGAATCTGTTCTGGTTCTCAAAAATCAGCCGTTTTTCTTTTTTTCCCGAAGAATGTGTTTCTAATTAAATTAGGACCCTCCCTCTCTGCCGTGAAACGTCCGCCTGTTCCGCTTGTTTCTATTTTCAGTCATTGTCTTTTCCCTTTCCGTCCACAAATTACTGTTTTCAGACATGCCGTTTCTGAGTAGCACTGCATCGTCAGCCTCGAACTTCTTTACGTTGCCGTTCAGAAAGAAGAAACAAAGGTAAGTGTTCATTTGCCAACCATAGCCCATTCTGACAGTCTTTCGTTCTGGTTTATTGTGTTTTGTTGTTACAACACACTGTTTTTGTGTCTGGGTCTGCATCTGATGCTGATGATGCATCAATTACCGAAAGAAAAGCAAAATAAACGCGTTCCCCTTGTTTCAGGTACACTATCAACCCGCCCGAGGAATCGTACAATGTTATCTACCTGGGCAACGTGTTGACCATCATGGCTCGCGGAGAGAACTGCTACGAGAAACCGTTGTCCCTGATTTGGAAGGCGTACTGTTCGCGTGCTCGCAATGACTTGGGAATGAACTTGGAGGTAATAAAAATAACAGATGCCGAACACAAGAACCATCAATCTCTTTCAGATAACTCGTTCTGGACTGAAAGCAGAGACAAAGCAGCAAGGTCTCACGGAATACTGGGCCCATCGGATTACCTTCAGTGCTGCCCCTCCAGAGTACCCAAAAGTCTTCTGCTGGATCTACAAGCACGACGGAAAGAGGTCAGTGTTGTTATCAGTTAGTTTTTCATTCCATTCATTGTTTGTTTTCAGGCTGAAACCAGAGCTTCGATGCCATGCCGTTTTGTGCAAGAAGAGTGCCGAGCCAGGAATCATCCACACCAGACTGCAAAACTTCCTCCACGCCGCCCTCCAGGAATACAAACGAGAGAAACTGTCTGCCCAGAACGCTCGTCTCACTGGTTCTGCCGGATGTCCACGTCGCAAGCTCATTCTCCAGACAGGAACTCTCAACTTCCGCCCGCCAGTCAGCAGATCGAAGTCGGCGCCTCGTCTGGGGAGCATTGACGAAGAACAAGAAGTGAGTAATAGTTTTGATTTCCTCCCATATCAAATGGAATCATTTCAAATCATACAAATTATGCAGCGGTTTTTTGGTTTAACGCGTTAATCTAATTCAAAATCATCTAGACTCGAATTCAATGATCTCTCAACTATCCATTTTTCAGGAAGAGGAAGAGCCATTCGCATCCGACGACAATGAGTCAGTGTGCTACCGAGCGGCTCCGGATGTCGACTCCAACTCTTCGTTCCCAGTCAGTGATGCCTACAAGTCAGAAGCCGGACCGAGCAGTTCTTCAACGACTGGTGCAAGCTCGGTCTGTTCCGACGACGAGCGAGCGACTCTTCGACTACCCAAGACGGACCCGGACAGTCTCTCCGAAGAAAGCGGTGAGTTATCAATCAACAAAGAGCATATAGTTTATGTTAAAGAAATTTCAGGTTACCACGAGGAGGGCAAACTGGTGCGTGAGTCGAGTGAAGAGATCTATGCCTCCGACAACGATCTGGTCATCCTCGAAGAAGATTACGAGGACGAAGAAGAGGTCGAGCAAGTGACGTCGCTTTGAACTGGTATTCCCAGTGATTCATACATACAAATTCTCATCAGAGAAATCATTCTCCAAAAGATATTCGACTCTTTTTGCGGGTCATTGTTTCATTATTCACTCTTCAATTTTTGTGACTAGAAACGTTTCGCAACTCTCAGCAATCTTTCTCCCCCTGTCTCTCATCCCAACCCAGCCATAATTTGAACCACCCATCCAAAAATCTGTTTCTGTTCTGCCACACATGAAAAACGCACAAGTTCATTTATCCCCTCCAGAAACGAATTGAATCAACAAATTTTGTCATACGGTGTACTTTCTAGACACGACACTCTTGCACTCATTCTCTCGGGAGAGTAGTCTGTATTATTCTCAGTTGAGCAAGACTCTTTCCTATTGTTTCTTTATCGTTGTTCTGTATTTTATTAGTAACTTTTTCTCTAGCCATTCTATCGCTGTCATGAAGAGCCGGGTCATGAATAGACATGACTCGTAGTTCTGGTGCAATCAATGATGCAATTATATGATGAGTTTTGAATCGGATAAAAAAATACGCAAATAAAGATGCTTCATGTTTTGTTATGGTTAATGATGTATGATTATTAGTATTTGAAACTGTTTTTTCTATCGGTTTCAGTGCTTCCCATCGATTGCTTCCAAGTATTGCTTTCGGATAAATAGCGGGAGAATGAAGTGTCTGAACGGAATGAACGCTGCGATGACAATGGGGAAAACCATCTCGACGTAGTGGTATTGTGCAAAACCAATGATCACTAGGATAGCAAGTTGAATGAACTCAATGATCGTGAACTTGTGAACGATTCGTTGTGGGACTCGGCGAATGTAGTGGGTCGGTGGATAAGCGCGCTGAAGGAGAAACGATTATCGAATCACCAGGTCAAACATGTACCTGTTCAGTGAATATCAACAGGATCCGCTCCCAGAACTCGTTTCCGGTCAAACTACTGAATGCCATGAAGAGGAACACACCTGAACTAACAATAGTATCATACGTTTTTTGCGCAGTTACCGTTGAAAATGGATGTAGGGATGAAGACAGTGATGTATGGAACCAAGAAAAAGTAAATTGGGATCATGATGACGTGAGCAATCAGAGTCGCCAAGCGGGTTTCACGGACGTGGACAATCCTAAACTTTGCACATGCCTCTTGTTTCATTGTTTCCTACATACACTGTCTGAATGTAACCGTTATGTAGTCTGTCCTCCACATCTGAAAGTGCTTTCAAGTGCAAGAAGGCAGATGGCAGTGCTCCGTGCATCCATGGTAAACCGAAAAGAGACAAAAGAATGTTCAGAATTCCCACAACAAAGAGGTCCCAGTGATGGGCCGATCCTTTCTTCAGTCTACAAGGAAATGATTTCTGATTGCGGCTATAAATCTTGACCGACTTATTGTCTTTGTTGTCAACAGTATTGGTAACCAGAAGTTGATCCATAAAAAAGAGAATGGCCAGCGGAATCGACAGACCAAGGGCCGGGAGTTGAGCTTCTGCAGGGAGATAGAAGAACGGGATGAAGAAGGCATCAGTCTCTCTTGGATAGATTTGGAAATGTTCCTCTGAAAACAAAACAAACAGTTTATCTGGTTACAAACCGGTTTCTTGATTTTTTGATACTTCTGACATCGCTGAAGGCAAAAAACGAAATGAAGGCAAACACAAGAACTGCAATGGGTAGAGCGTAGTCGGATACCAGGTCACGTTTCCATCTAAATAGAATGAATAGTTTGTAGTTTGGAAGTTTGTATTCAAACCTAGAGAGGTATGGGGAACTGCGGAAGGAAATGATAGTCATACTCAACCAAGTAGTTCCAAAAAGCAGGAATATAAAAAGCAGTGGCTCCGCGGGATCACACAAGTCCCCAGCAACTCCATTTATGCAACCGAGATATCCGTGAGTGTAGACATGAACAATCGCCATGATTGCTTTGATAACAAGAGCTAACGCGATGAAGAATGAGAATATTTCCTCAGTGGATCTACAAAGGATTTGCAGAATGTATTATTTGTTGGTGTTACCGTGTTGTGAACTTCATCAGAGAAGCCAGCTGAAATACCGCAGACAAAATGACGAAACCCATTGCATAGATTCCAACTGTGGAGTACATTTGGAAGAAGTCCCAGCCATTCGAAATAGCGACTTGGTATATCACTGAACAGATCATTTTTTTTCAGAAATACTATTAGTTGACTGATGTACCAGCAATGTATATGCTCAAAGGTGCAGTTGTTGAAAGAATAAGAAGCTGTTGACCGCCAAAGATTCCGAATAGCAGACTTCCAATCCATTGTCCCAGTATCACTTTTTGAACATCTACAACCCTCAACTATCTAAACATGTTGTTTCCTTTGCTCACTGATCGCTCCGTTTGTGTTATTTTCATTAAGCATTCCATATGCGATTGATGTCGGTAAAATGGTAAAAATCAGGAAAACAGCTGTCGAGATCACTTTAGAAATGGATCTTCGGTCTTTGATGCCTGGAATAGCGGAGAGTACTGTAGTTGTTTTGTCTTTGTTACTTACCATCAAAATAATCCGATTTGTAGTGTGCCCAACGACGTTTGAAGTCTTTGATCAGTCCTCGGAACGGGTAATATGGGCAGATTTTCTGGAATCATGAAATTGAGTTGACAGGTTTTTCAAAACTGACTTACGCATGTTTTCGAATCTTCTTCCTCGTCCTCCTCCTCATTGTCAGTTTTCAAAATACCATTCACGTTGATAGCCATTTGATCAGACAGCTGTTTAGCGTACTCGGTCAGAGAATCTCGGATCTGAAACAAAACTCCATTTGATACTACTACTACTGAAAACCTGATCATCATCAGCGGAGTCATTTAGGGACTGACGAAGAGTGTCATTCATCAAAAGAGTGCCGAAGGTTCGCGCAATTTCCGCTGCTGATTTAGTGTGCTTCTGTAAGGAAATTGAGTCGATAAACCAAAATTCTGGCTTCTGCTCTGCTTTATACCTCGTAGCTCGGGGACAAGATGAGAACTACGATTCTTGCCTCCTCCATTTCCAAACCGAGATTTGTAGCATCCTCGAGGGTTGCCATTGCCATGTGACTTTGCTTTAAACCATCTAGTTGAGCACTGAACAAAAAGGATACGAAAAAAATGAATGGGGCAGATTACTATGTGACGATCCAGGTCTGGTTGACGTCAAAAAAGTCAGTCCCTGAGTAACTCTGGAGTTTATGGTGAAGTCGCGGAGCACGGGAGTCCCGATCAGAAACCGAGAAGACTGCGTTTTTGAAGAGAGCCAGGTCAAATCTTTCTCTGGGAAACCGGGAGGAAAGCTCCGAGAATAGTCTGCAAATATTTAGGAGGTGGACAAAGTTCGGTTGATGTTTGAATGGAACTCACGTCAATAGGATGGTATGGATGTGAGAATGAGGCATATTTCTATGGATACAAGCTCTCTGGATCAGGTGGTCGACATCCATTAATCCACGAACCTCCGTCTTGAAGTTTCGAGCATGTTCGACCCTTTCGGTTCGACATAGTAACTCAGGCATTACTACTGGAACAAATTCAATAAATCTGGTAGAAACTTTGAAAAAATAGCTTTGAAAAATAGAAGAACGAAAAACGGGGAAAGGTGTAACGTCAAACTGCCAGCCTGCCTTGTCATAGGTGACACGGATTATGGTTTTGATGTTAAATTATGCACAAATGTTTCAACGCAAAACTTCGTCACAGAAAATCCCTCCAGTTTTCTGTTTTTTTTTCATGTTTTCTATTTCTGTAACTGAAATCAATACTTAACAACCTAACCGGGCAGATTTATTCATAAGTTCGACTATAAAACGCAGAAGGAATGGAATAAAATGGAGCATTTGAATTCAAAAAGGGTACCAGCAATTAAATGGTTTTATTGCATGCGCGAGATGTTCTTATTCTCAGTCAGAAAGGAAGGGGCTGGGCATCTGAGAAGTTCATCAGATGCGGAGAGCAAGTGCAGTGACGACATCGAGCGAGTCACGGGAGATTGCCGCTTGGAAGATCGAATCGACCCATCTGAAATGAAATTTTGAAAAAGTTAATCGAAGTATGGGAAAAAGGAACGTGTATCAGATTGAGACAGGGAAGCAGACGAACCTTTCAAAAAAGTAATGGGAATCGGCACGGAAAAAGTATGTGTGTGATCCATAGAACAACTTGAAGCAGTTTTCATGGTCATTGATGTTGTCCAAGACATTCGGGAGTCCAACACCGTAATCCATGAGGGAGAGGTGAGCAAGTGGTTCACGATCCTGAAATGTATGCATAAAAGGGAACATTGCTAATTCGAACAGCAACTTACATTATGGTTCCTGTAGAAGTACAAAGTGTGACAACACATGACGACCCAGAGCTGTTGCCAGCCTGCAGAGTTCCTCAGTTTTCTTTTCAAATACCCGCACATTGTATTGGTTATCATTTTCGTTACATCTTTTCTTCCGAATGAGCACTTTCTGTACCAGCAGATTTGGAGTGGACTCATTTTTGAGACAGGTGATTCATCAGGTAATAACACCTTTGTCACTGAAAGATTAGAAACATTATGTATAATCTTTTTGTGGAACTTACTATCAATGTCGTTTTCCTCTTTTCTTTCCATTACTAAACTCGGAAGATCTATCTTTGCCCGGGCTGCATTTTTAATAGCTTCAGTGATATCTTCAATCCAAGAAGCACGGTCGGGAGCAGCAAAAACAATGGAGATATCTGCGTTGTGGAGAGTGATCACGTCTTTCTCACCATCCATCACTTTGTATGTGTCTCCTTCGTCAATCTGTAATAAAATTTGACTATTGTGATACAAGGAGACTGCTAGCTCTAACCATCATTCCCTTCAGCTTGAACTCCGCATGGACAGTGAAGAAGTTCCCATCCACATTATTCCCTCGGTGGCCGAAGAGTATTCGATCGGTGCAGAGAACCATGACTCTGCTACACGGAGCACGACGAGCACTTCGGAGCACAAATCCAACACGCAGAATCTTACGATTGGGATGAGTAAGTACTCCGACTAGTCCAGTGTCTCGTTCCACTTGAAGCACATGGATGTATTCTTCCAAAGATGCTCTCGTGGATTTTGTCTTCTTCGCGAACTCGATGATTTTATCCATTGCCACCCGGAATGCAGTGAGGTCAGTTTCACTAACACCATCCGACAATTGAATTTCGATGATTCGTGCCAGAACGGGTTGCCAATTTATTAATCGGTTGAGGATCTTCAGCAGGAGCCAGTTCACTTGGATGTAACATTCTTTTGATGATTCGAACTTTCTGCAAGACGTATTGCTTCCATTTCTCAGTACTTTGTTGTGCAAAACTTACGACATAATTGTCCTGAACGGAATCCTTGATCGGTATAATTGGTCCAAAGCCGAAATGTAGATAGGAAAGTTTTGCACGAGAGATTGGTACATAGGCGTGAGGTTGTGGACAGTTGCAAGAAGAACTGGAGCAACAATTGCAGCTTTGGTGTCGTTGGGTCTGAAATAAGGAAGAAAGATGCAAGAAAGAGCTGAGCACCTACTCGGTCAAGGAATCTTTCAGTGCATCCATGAACGGTTTGTGAATAGGTGTCAGTTCTCTAAGAGACCCAAATAGCTCTTGTAAGAAGCGACAATCCACGACGTGATCTCTGATCTTATTGAAAAACGACTGAAAGTTTTTATAAATCAAAAGAACTGAAATAATTTCAAATACCTCATTGATCAACCTCATATCTTTCGAATACACTACTTCTTTCCAGTAAAATTCATTTATCACGTTTGCTAACTGAGGTTCTGGTTTTCCAAAGTCCTGAGAAATCTATATTATTGCTACTATTTTGTGGACCAAAATTATACCTTTCTTGTTATGTAGTACTCACTACTGCAGCTCGGAGGGTAGTTGTCAACATCATTTTCCAGGCTCATTTCAATTTCTTTAGACGGAGTGCCCACACTGGCAGTACTCTGCGACGTCTTCATCAGTGTATAGTCGTGTCTCAGCTGGTACTCCGAAGCATGCTCTCTTTTCATCAGTCTTAGCGAGTCACCGGAACCAGCTGTAGGGTCCCCAATAGATACGCCTCCACTGTCACTCGAATCGAACCTTGTCAGTTCTGTGGTGTCGTTTGTACTTCGGGACATGCGTTTTTTTGTTTTTCTACAAGAATGGAATACAATAAAGGTAGGATGAGAAGTAAACTACTTGTTCTGTTTCAGAATCGGTTCTGACGTGCAAATGGTCTCTGAGGAAAACGTGGAGTTGATGCCGACAATAACATCTCTCTTCTTGTTCACCGATTGGTATAAAGGTTCTTGGATATCTGAAAAGGTGCAGGCAATGAATGCTGATAACTTTTTTTACATAAAGTACGATGTTAGTACAATATCGAGAAGCAAAAACAGAAAGAATTACATTTCATTCGTCAGAAAAGCAAAGAATAGTGGTACAATTGAAAGAACCGAGATCGTTTACAATGTAAGCTAAGAGTAGATGCAGTGTGTGTGTGTGTGGATGGAAAAGTTGGTAAGACATACGGTAATCACTGTGTTTGTGGGATAGCAAAAGAAAAGAACAGATAGACAGTAAAGTGAACTAATAAAGTTACAGTTAATGGAAGAAGATGAAAAAAGAAAGGAAAGGGTGAAGTGCTACTAAAGGGGTCATGTCGCTTCTAGTTCGTTGTGTTGTGAAATGTATTGCCAAATCATTTATTGTACTCTTATTACTTTTATTTTCATGAGACAAAAGGACGAAGGTGTGTGTTTTGACAAAACAAGATTATGTAGAAGCTAACTATGAGCATGCGCAGAAACATGCACATTCGGAAAGACGTTTTCATTGAAATTTGCTGTGTGCATACTGGAAAGAGATGGAAAGTAGACCTTCGTGTGCTCAAAACAGGTCAGATGTTCAGTGATTGATTTCACGAAAACTAGAAGCGAAATGACAGAATGAAACCATGCTTGAAACCAGAAGTCAAACTAAATAAGTGCTGGAGGTGAGCAATTATGAGAATAAGAAGAATGATCTTGGCTCAATTTCTATTCAAAATTTGCTTTTCAAGAGGAGCAAGGAGCAAGAAAAACCATGCAAATTACAACACAGTTTCAGAGAAAAACAGAACAAAATAAATAAGGCCTCGTGTTTCACAAGCGATAATTAGAAGAGTCAAACGAATTGTCTACTGGTACAAATAAAATGATTATCATTGATAAAAGGAACAAATATATTCTTGAGAACACATTCAAATTATCACAATCACAACCACAAATCAGACCACTTCAGTACCATGCAACTAACATTAGAAGTCAGAAAATGTCAAACAATCTTTATGAGGGGAAGGTCCGGTTGATGAAGGGGCTTCCGATGCACTGCTGTTTTTGGGAGAATCATCGATGAAGGGAGGTGAGTCGCTGTTCTGACCATCCTTGTGAACTCCACTGTAGTACATCATCTTTCCGGCAGCAGCAGCTTTCATCTCGGCAACTTTGACAGCGGCAGCCAGAGATTTCGGAGGTGGTGGTGGAGGACCAGGTCGGGATATTGGTTTAGTGAGAATCTCATCCGGAGGTGGGGGCATCACATCACTGTCTTCAGAATCTCTTCTCGACTTTTGAGACATGAAGGAAGAAATTGATTGGTTGTGTGGAGTGCTCTTGTCGAGACGATCCATGTCTTCGTGGAGGCTCCGAGATTCTGAGACGCACTCATCAAACAGATCATCGTTGAGAATGGAAATGAACGGAGTGGATCCACCAGCAGTCGGAGAGCATGGAGATGGCGGAAGATCAAACCTGACTGGTTGAGTTTGTCGTCGTGGATCCGTCCGTTTAGTTTTTGTTTTCATAACTGATTTGTCTCCAAGTAAACTCCTTCTCCTCAACAAGTATTCCAACACATCACTGTCGGGGGTAGTCGGAGAAATAGTATGATCTTGAGCTGAGAAGTTTCCAGGTGACGGCAGTCGTTTTCTTGGAACCAAATCCAGTGATTTCCTTCGTTTGAATTCAGGGCTTTTCGAGACCCTCTTTAGGGAATTCGACTCGTAACCTTGTCGCTTTGCAGATGCCAGATCTTTGAACGTCGAGTACGGCAGCGATTGTGTGCTTTCGACATTGCGCATTGTTAGAGTGTACGGAATGTCGCTGTTGAAAAGATGGCACTTCTGGACATCCGGATTATCCTCGCTTTGTACGGAAATCAGCGCCGGTCGTGACAGCGACGACTTTCGTTCCTTCTTTTCTTCAAACTTGAGTGGGGCCCGTGAAAATGGAATTTCCTCTTGCATGTGAACGAGGGGGTGACTCGAGGCGCGCTCCGTTTTTACTTCTCGTACAATTTCTTCAACTTCAGCAGGAACCGCTTGAATCGGAAAAGTAGGTTTGGGTGGAACACTTGGCTTCGGTTGTTTTTCCCTGAGGCCTTCGGGTGTTATGACCATGTTTTCTTTGGTGATCACACGGCCAGGCAACGGACCTAGAGCTCCGTAAGTACCAGACTCCGGAGAAACTCTTGATGATGAGATGGTAGGTTCATGATCATTTGGAATGACTTTCGGCTTCATGAGAACAGCACCAGAACTAGTCAGGACTTTGGAAGTGGTCGAGACAGTTGTTGTTGTGCATCCAGAAGTACGAGTAGTAGTCGTGGCGGCAGCTGGAGATCTTCGTGCAGACAAATCAACATTCGGACCATCAATCTCGATTGGTACAATGTTGGCATTCTTGGCAAATGGATATTCCTTGATATGACGGAAAGTTTGATACTCAGACGCTGGTTTCAGAGCTCCTTCTTCGTCATCAGTCGAGTTTGGAGTACTCTTGCTGTGAGCAACCACTCGTTTGACAATGTTGCTGCCTGGTTTTCTCGCGACAAATGTAGAGTTGAAGATTGTCGCGGCAGCGTACTTGGATCCAACGCCTACTTCTGATCGAGTGCTTCTTTCGTGATCAGAAAGTCGGTAGGAGTCTTCACTGACATTGTCGTAGTCACGAGATGGCCGTCGTTCTCCGAAGTTGTCACCAGATACGGATTTGGGGGGATCTTTCTGCTCTAGCTCAATTTCCTTACAAGCCATTTGAAGGTCATCACTAAGGACATTGGGGAGGGAAACAGACAAATCAGGTTGCTCTTTCGAGTTGGTGGAGGATACATTGATAGCGTTAGATACGGGTCTATTGGAACGTTGTGGTCTCTCGACCGAGTCAACGTCCGAAATACACCTTTCACTGCGCTTCAACTGTCGGGGACGGTGATGAGTGGTAGTAATTGAAGAAGAAGGATCACGTGTCACGGAGGAACCGACACGAGCATCTAATGTACCTGAGAACGCATGATCAGCTGGTTGAGAGGAGATATGAGCAATGTGGGGCATCGAGGAATGTGTGTTGTTCTGGTGTTTGCTGTAGCCATCCGCTTGATTTGGTTCGTACACAGATCCGTTTCTGTGTTTGGTGGGTCGGTCAGAAACCAGACCATATGTTGAAGAATACGTTCCCTTCCGCGTTGAAGCAGCAGATCGGAGAGGCCTAGATATGAGGTTGATAATACGAGTAAAACAAGTCTTTGTTACCTTGTAAAAGGCTCTCGTCTCTTGTGGTGTTCTCTCACGTAGTCTATCAGTTGTTTCTGCGTCCGACCATGGTATCTGTAACTTCAATGCAATTGTTAGAAGAATTTATAGACTATATATGATAACCTGAACGATGATCCTTTACTGATGAAGAATCGTGTTTCCTTCTTTGGTTCTTCTGCTTGCACACATCGGAAAAAAGCATGATGTTCTACACATTTCTTCCAGAAGTTCTTGCACTCGTCTCGTGTGTCAAATGAAAACTCAACTGTCTCTTTCAGATATTGCTGAAAACGCAGAAGTTACTTTCAAGTAGTGTTCTCCCAACTCACATAGCTGTCTGGATGCAACTTTACAAGCAATTTCTTCCGTTTGAAGCTCAATTTTCTGATTCTTGCCCAGGAAAACGTAGTATCCAGTTGTAGTTGACGGAAGACTTTGATTCCCAAGTGCATAACAGATAACGCTGCGTCATTCCCATCAATGTCTTTCGCTCCGTGCAGTTTCACCCCGTAGAAGTCACACCGTCGTGCCACTTCTAGCATGGCCAAATCACTTTCTCCAGGTGTCATCCCACTGAAAAATGGAAGACATTATATCGATCATATCTTTGTGTCAACTAACATGAAATTTCGATGGTTATCCATCACTTTCTTCTGGAACTCAAGAGTCTGATTTGGTACAAAGCGGGAATGAGACAAGTACGTGGCATCTGGGTAGTCTTCAGATGAGAAGTCACCACACTCGGACTGTAATTGATCGTTCGGTCATGTTTTGCTACCAATTGATAGTATTGCTTACCTGAACAAGGTACGCTGATAACAATGCTGCTGTGTTATCACTGCAGTGCAATTCTCCTAACGCGAGATCCCGTTTGATTTGCATTGTGAACAGATACCTGCAACCATTCGAATTAGAGTATGTTCCGGCTCCTCTTCTCTTCCCCATTATCTTCACCCTAATGCATGTTCAAAGTGCGCCACACACACTATAGAAGAAATTAGCCCGTCATTGCGCCCCTTGTCGAATTCGAGTCAGCTGTCGTTTTTCAACTGGACCCTTGTGCCGCCACCACCACCATTGCTTTCCCATCTCCATCTCGTCCACCCACTTCGTTGAAAAAATGCAATGCGGACTCTTCTCTCCGGCGTCGCGGCTCATACACACACACTTACACACACTAGCACACACGTTTGTGTCGGGCCGGTCGCCGACTCATACGAATTTGCATTTGCCATTTGTCATGTCTGTTTGACGCGCTTATGAAAAATGCGGGCAGTACACATTCACAAAAGTGAGAAATTGAGAAGTGTGTGGCCGGTGAATGACAAGCGGGTCCCTGGTGCTCACCTGGTGTACTCTTCTTCCAAGTCGATCGGATTCGGCGTATAAAATTTGACGATAAAATAGAACTTTGCGTCTGTGGACCCGTTTGTGATTTGCCGTAAAATTGTCTTTTCACGATCAAGCCAGCACTGAAAAATATAAGAGTTTTTATTGAAACGCATGCAGATCAGAACTTACATGATTGCCATTGATATCAATGAAAGACAACCCAAAATAATCGCATTCAAGGAGATTGAGATGTCGACAAACTTCATCCAAAAGAGTTTGACCTATTGCTTTATGCTAAAATGAGTGAGTTAGACTTGGAACACCTTGATAAGTCACCCCTAGATGAAACACTGCCACTGTATCATCAAGCATCCGAACTTTTATGCATACAAGTCGACCTCTTTTGGATGAGTTCATGCCCGGGGGTGGTGGTGCACCCACCCCACGTGGAATATTCGACATATCCGATCTGAAAATGAATTGATTCAATAGGAAAACAACCAATTGGTGGTCGAGAACTAGTCAAGAAAAGTTTTGAAGAAAAAACTCGAGCGTTCCAGCTGTGACGCAGCTGTGAGAGGGATACCAGGTGTTCAAAAAGACTTCACCGTCTTTCTGTTATTTTCAAAACTTTTTTCACAGTTTCAGAAGACTAATACCAAAAAACTCATAGAAGAAGTCAGAAAGCAGATGTTCTAGAGTACGATGGTTGGCGCTAGAAACTAATTATGGAGAATTTCGGAATGGGGACGGACGAAGCGGCGGAAATGGAAAAGGACTCCGAATAGTGTGAAGAGAAGGATAAATGAGGCAGACTGACTGAGTTTGGACCTGGGGCTGTGGCTAAGAAAATAGAAAAACCTCTGAGGAAATGAAAGACATTTGTCTTCAAGTTGGCGACTCAATGTTTTTAGACAATAGCACTTTTTGTGGAGGGACTGACTAATACTAGCACATGCTGCTTAGCAAAAAGCAAAACGGAAATAAACACAGGGAACCTTGAGTTGTGGGCAAGAAGAACGAAAAGAAACATATAGAAACAGGAAACGGGACAAGGAGGAGAGAATGTTTCACCAGACAAGTGGCCTCGAAGTGAAACGGATAACTCCAATCAAATCTTGTAATTTTCCTGTGTCTAACACAAGACAAACAGAATGAAAACAGTTGAAAGTTGAAAGCAAACAGAAGTGGAGAGAGATATCAATGCGGAATGAATCAAATCCGCGTTGCTGCTGCTACATTGAAAAATGGGTGAGTGGGGGAAAGAGGATGTAAGAAAAATGTCAAAGGCCATGAGGTTTTGGAAGGAAGAAGAGGTAAGACGATCCTTCAAGACGTTAAGCCGAATCGATGGCTCTGACTAACAACAGCGATTTCGGGAGTCGGGGCGAGTAATATGATACATGATCGTTCTGAGGTTTCGCCGAGAAGGAACTCATTAGTAAGTGACATGTGATTGCGGCAAAACTGAGACGGAGGCAAGGCTGTGAAAATCCACACACTCGAGAGAAAAATTGAAAAACAAGTACAAAGGGAATTATTTTGAAGCTTTAGTCAGAGCAAATAGGATGTAGACGATGCGGCGGCTGCCCTCAGAGAACTTCATTATTCGCCGAAAATGGAAATTAGCTCAACAAGAATGAATGCAAGAATGACAGAAAACGAGGGAGCCGTCTCTAATGATGATGTGCCGAAGGTCCTTGCTCCGATAAAATCAAGAGAACCCGAAAAAAAGAACTAATCGACTCCGGTGGCTGTCCAATACATCACATCGTTGTCCCTGGAGCAGAAAGAGCCAGGCCGACGAGCAAGGTGGGAGCACATTTCGTGCGAGGGAGGATAGAGGAGTGAGTGTGTAAATCAGTGTGAATTGGAAGAGAAGTCGGCTGGGGAGTGGAAAAAAGACAAAAAGAATGTCGGTCCGTATGATCGACCTGTGGGTGATGGGAGAAGAATGGATAGGAGATAGGGATCTTGAACGAGTGAAACGGAGGAGCCACTGGCTCTGGTTCCACTATTCATTGTTTACGCTTTTTTTGATAAGGATATGTTGGTTTTACAGAGGGTAGCCTAGTTCGAAAAGTTCCTAGGGCTTGGTTTTCATGATTACCGTATTTCTTCTATTAGAAGAGCGCCTCTATTAGAAGGGCACCTCCAATATAAGGGCAGTCAACACGCAGTTTGAAAAATAGAAGGGCAGCCTCTAATTGAAGGGCACCTCCAATACAAGGGCACCTCAAACAGGTTGATTTCTGTGATTTTTGTGCGAATTGGCCTGGTTTTCACAGGAATTGTCAACTGTTTTGTTTCAAAATTTCAGTTTGAAAAATAAAAGGGCAGCCTCCATTAGAAGGGCGCCTCTATTACAAGGGCGGGCGGAAAGTGACTTGAACAATAGAAGGGCATGCCCTTCTAATAGAAGAAATACGGTAATTATGTTTCAATGATCAAAAGTAGGACTTTCTAACTGATGAATGAAACATAACAGCTGTTTTTCTTCGGTTTTTGTGACAGTCGTTGATCATATGATAACGATTTTGATTTATTTGACATGTTTTCTTGAGACAGCTCAGCCGCAAAATGAGAAAATTGTCTGTGAATCGGAGAAAACGCTGAGAAGCATGAACTTATCAAATGGACCCGAATAGGATACGAAACCAACAATTGAGAGTGAGAAGACGTCAAGAAAAGAGGACGAGAAGCGAGTTCACATCACTTTCATGTTCGAAAAACTGAAGTGGCCGCCCAACTAGCCGCAATCTGAGTGAAGAAGAAGATACACTCAGAAGCAAGCTAATATACCCATTTCCTTGGAGAAAAGTTCACTTCGCAAACCAAACGCCACAGCAAATGCCCATTTACGACGACACATTCCGATAACTGTCTTTACTTTGAAAAAGTCGAAAGGGATAATGGAAAAAAGTGGGGGAGCGGCAGGAAAGAACGGAGTGGGGGAACGAAAACATTGTCCAGTGGAGGACGAGGGAAAAGTCGGCTCGACGCCTCAAAACACGACCCAAAATGAAGCGACGACACCTCTGAAGCGGCTTGTGTTGGCGACAACGACACGCGCGCACTCAACAGGATGGCAGAAAGAGACTCTCGAAGAGACGGCCCTCGAGAGTTTTGCACGTGTTCCAATCTTGTTATTTTGCGAACCACCGAGTAGTTTCCGACGGGCTCCGCCCACTTCTCTTCTCTCTTCTGACCAGAAATAATGTCCTGGAAATGGAGACATCTGACTCGAACATGCTAAGCTATCGGATTGAGATTTCGAATCATGACTGACACAGAGCAAAAAAAAGGAAAATGACGCGAACCGAACCGGAACCTCGGGTGGAGCGAGCGGCGGATGGAAGGTCGTTCGACGCCAATTGCTTTAACGATTTCAAACGGTGAAACATCTCGTATTTTCCGTTTTGTTTTCTAATTAACTTCCGGACGGACAAATAGCATAATCGAAATGGGGGTAGTATCCTCACCTTGCATATGCATAGTCAAGTCGCGCCATCACATGGCAGGTAGATTACGATCAACCAGCCCGCCTTGTTTCGAACTCTTGAATTCCGCCTCGTTTTGATCTGAAATCACAGCAGTTTGTTTAGTAAGCTTTCGAATTGCAGATAAATTGTAGAAGACAGCGAAAATGAAATAATATGACAAAAACTAAACTAGGAAATGGAAATTTGAAAATCAAACTGTACTTCTTAAGGAAAGAGAAGTTTTGTTGTAATTTATTACAAATGTAGAGGAAATGGGCAAGCGAACGCTAGCAAAAGAGGAAATATGGACGAGTATACATAAACAAGGGTGAAGATGAAGATTTCTTATTTCCCGCCTCTTTTTCAGAGAGCGGAACGGAACGGAACGGCAGGAGAACGAGAAAAGAGAGAACAAAACTTTGCGCGGAAGTTCCGAGAGAAAAGGAAGGAGCTGCAAAATAGTGTGAGCTCTTCAGAAATAATGGGGGAGATACGCAACGGACCAATGGACGGACAATCGGAGGCCGTGGACGATGGCCACAAAAGTAAAGCTTATAGGGGCCACAAAAATCGAAAGGAGAGCCGAGAGAAGAAGGGAAAAGGAAGAAAAACGAGAGGCTCAAGGCCTGGGGGTGGCCGCCATGCTTTTTCGTTTCGCACTTCTTCTTCTTTTCTCCTTTTCCTCCTTCTTCTGCACAACAGTCGGATGGAGACTAGTGCTGAAGACGGACGGACGGACGCGCATGGAGAAGAAAGAGTGCCCCTTTTCCCCGCCGTAATAGGAATGAAATGTGTGGAATTGTGGCGCAAAGACCGAAGGGTCGACAATTTCAATGTTTCAGAACTCCTTTGTATATTTCGGTTGTCTTTGCTCTATTCCTGTGTTCTTCTTTTCATACGTTTGCAATATTTCAGAGTTACCTCGAAATATGAGTCATGTATTGTTCGAACTTTTTCGCAATTGTTTTGTCGGCTCTCAATAACAATCAAAACGTCTAAATTTATTTCCGCAAAGACCAGTGAGCAATCGGGTTTCTCTGGATGAAAAATTAGGTCTCCGCGAAAAGAATACTTCCGGCTATCTGTCAACTGTAATCTTGCGACAACAATCATCAACCACCCAAAACTATTGTGTCCGCCGGCAATTACAGCACATTATCATCATTTTTTGAATCAATGTACACTACAAGCTCAGAGACTCTTTGTGCATATTATAATAAAATAGTTGGCTAGCCCCACCCAGTAAGGCATAAATCCATGGTTCGTTTCACGCTCCTATGAGCATGAACACGCCGAAACCATCATAAATTTGTTTTTGTTCATTCTCTGTTTCGGGAGAAATTGGGATTGGTGAAAATATAGTTGGAATAAAATATTGGTGGGGAACAAAGAATATGAAGTCAAATTTGAAACAAGAAATGAGATATCGAGAACTTACCCGCTTTACTACATGACGATTCTATCCGGAAAAGAGTAACTAGTCAGATGAAGGGGTCGATTGCAGAAAACGGGGGAAACTTGATACTCAAGATAGGAAGACAGAAAGACAGACAGGAGGAAGGATGTATGAAAAGAAAGATGAAAAAGGAAAAGGAAGACAAAATTTTATGAGTAAACATGATATCTATTTTCATGCTCCTCGAGAAGAAAATGATGATCGACTTCAGCTGCAAAACCAATTTTGCAATGACTTTCGGGATGCCTTCAGGGCGTGTGCGAACGAGGAGACGAACGATTCAATTATGTCGATTATTAAATGAAGACGAGGACGATGACGCTGATGCTGATGACCGGGACTCGAAATGGGATAGAAATGCAAAATGAAAAAGAAGAGTATACTCGTGGTGTCTGGGTCAAGTCCAGAACCGGAATCAATAGAACTTTTCGGACCCTTTCTTCCGAATGTAGTTACGGAGTGGAATGTTTTTGCAACAACTCAACAACTACTTTTGGGCTGCATCTAGGAAGGGAAAAAGGAAAGAAGAGTTGGAGTCGTCTTATTCTATTACGAGCTGTGAAGCGGTCTTGAGTTGTTCCAAAGTACTCTCTCTTCTTCTATTCTTCATGCACTTGAGAATGCGCAAGCAGAGTTTCCTCACAGGGAAGAATTCGCTTTATTTTTATTTTTCTTTCACCAAACACGGAATGGAATTTTACAAATGGTGAACATGGGCTGTGAAACAACAGTTTTTGCAATAGAAAACTTCATTTAAAACAAAACAATCAATACATCCAGTTTTGCAATAAAATGAATGACTACGCGAGAGGAACATATCAATTCAACAAGAAAACTCCAAACGAGAGACTAGAAAGTGATGAAAAACAATACAAACTCTTTCTCAAAACCCTGCTGATACTAGACGAAAGACTTACAATTGACAAAGATAAAGAGTGAAACTAGCAGAAACGACTAGAATCAATCGGTAATGCAACTGTTTGTATGCTTAATTGCAGTGATTATGCGCATGCGTTCCTCAAGAATGACTTTCTCAAATTATGAACATTGCGGCGACTATAAATGGTTTTGACCCGTAGATAAGTAAGCGAGTGAAATGCTATTATGCAAATGCATTACCCAAAAAACGGGAACGGAACCCAAATGACGATGACTGGCTAAATGCAGATTATGCCGTTTCCAAATGGCACTTCTACAACAAAATCACAGGTAATCTAAGAGACGATTAGATAAATATGACGATAGATAAGTCTAAAATAGCTAAGTCGCTTCAGAACTTGGTAGAGACACTGAATGCAACTGGGGTAGCGAACATGTCTTCTGGCAGAAGAGAGTTCTGTCCTGGAGCTGGAGTGATCTGTGGGCGGACTCGGAAACTGCCTTCGACGATGAAAGTCAGAGTGAAAACGGCCACTTGCTTATTCTCCTTCTGAAACTTTGTCGAGGTTGAAGAACACGTCGGGTAAACTTGAAAACTCACGTCAACACTGAAAGGCACTTTCTTGGCTCCGGCGACCAGCATCAAGTTGGTGGTGGTGTTTGAACCGAGTTGATGGGAAATCTCTTGTTCACATTCTAACGAAAGAATACCATTGTAGCTGGCTGAAAGAACGAAGATTGATGACTTCCATTTTTTTTAAATATGATAATGAAACTAACTTGAGAGCGAAGAAATGATAGCCACTTCGACTGTGACAAACTGTCCAATGCCAACTGTAACATCATCTTCACTGACGTACTGCTTCCCATTGACTAGGAAGTCCAGACTGATAGCTGGCAGGACGAGTTGTTTCAGGAGAGACACGGACGAGAGGAGCGATCCGACGGGAACCTGGCCTTCGAGCTAAAACAAATGGTTACCGCATGTAAAGATTTGGTAATGACTTACAGAAAGAGCGGGAATCGCCCATCGGATATCCAGATGTTTCGAGACATGGTTCTCCAGAATTAATCGGAGCCGTTCAGTCTCAATCTTTTGCATCATGTGACTTCCACGTTGTTTTGCCTGGTGGAAAGCGCCTCCAGTGACATCCGAACAGCATGGCGACAAAATCGGAACTCTGCAGGTCTCCTTGGGCAGAACATACATTCGACGGGAGTTGCTGTACACCAACTCGGCATCGTGTTCCGTACTGTTGGTTACATCCACCACGATATATCTAAAACGAGGAATCCAGAGCATTGTTTCGGAAGATATGGATGACAAACCTTGAAAAGGGGCTATCTCCTGGGAGCACATGCCACGCTGAGACGGTCACTGCGGGAATGATTGAAATGGCGATAGGCAGCTTGCACTTGCGCTCAAAGAAGTCCCCTTCGTCCGAAGTGATGTCCGAGTGGTATCTCACGATGAATTCTCCAGTCAGCAAACGTCCGGTGAATGGGATCAAGTCCATGTCATGAGATTCAGAGTCCGGATTTGGAACAGCTTGCGTAGCGGCCAGCGGTACGACGCTCTCAAGAACCTTCTCTTCGTCGCTCAAATCATCTGCTGTGGACGTTGGATCGATTCCAAAGATGTGGAATTTGAGTTCCTTGGATCCTCTCGGTTCAAGAACAAAACTGGAGAGATCGTCCGCAAAATCACAACCTTTGATATCCGGATCATGTTGCTCTGAGTCGGCAAGGCCAATCAACGGAGGTCCTCCTTGAACCACTGGCTGCCAAATCTTCACTCCACAATAACGAACGGGAATGTCACTATCGTTGACAACAGTGATCGTGTGATCAAATTTCTGTCCAGAGTATACAACAGCTTCCGCCGACGGCTCGTCGTTCTCCTCTTGAATCGGAGCCCGCGGCAGAGAGCACTCCAAGTATACTTTCGCTAATTTGGGCAGCACTTTCACACGGATCTTGTTCGGTTTCTGGTTGTGGCCAGAGATGAAACGACACTCGTTGTGCAGTCCAAAGATGTTACACGAGTAGCCAGTGATGAACAAGTCTCCGGGTTCTCTGCAAATTCAGGGATCATGCCGAGACAAATGTTATAAAACTCACTTTGGAACTCCCAACAGCCGGATTGTCGATCCAGAGTTACTCTCCTGGTCTTCTGGCGGCAGGATGAGACGAGCTTGCACGGGTTCAAAACCGACTCCTTCAACAATGAGACAAAGGTCCCTGACGACAAGTTCCATGTTCCGGCAGTTCTTGACCGTCACTTCCACTTCTCCCGGACAGTCCGTCACCCACAACAATGCATTATCAGCTTTCTTTGCAAACGGAGAGTAGATGAAAATGGACGCTTGGCATTTGCTGGGCACAATTGTTGGAGCAAGGTTTGGCTGGAGGGCAAGAACTGTTGGTTTTCTGAAAGAAATGACTTGTTGAACTCTCTGAATTCGCCAAAAACTCACTGAATCATAGGAAATCTCGTCAATTGGAGTCCCGGGATGATGATCTTCCCGTCGTCCACCACAAGAGTCTGATTCAGCTGATGAACGATGGGTGTTGCTCTCACGAGGTTTTCCAAATCGTCGAAAAGACGTGTTGTCATAGAACCGCCAAGATGAGGATAGTAGACCTGAACAGTAGAATTAGTAACCTTCTTCCTTGTTTATGGCATACTTGAAGTAAGAAACATATGTGTCGGATGGCAGCATCACGATGTCCAGCACGGTTCGCAGCAGTGAAAATCTCGTGGATGGACATAATCTGAAGCTTCACAGGTCCAATCTTCTTGTTTTTCATGTCATGAGGCTCCGCCAAGTCAACACCATATCCTTCCAAAGTCCTGAAAAATCACATTTCCGTTGAGTTTCTATCTGAAAAACTTACTTGAACAGCACTGGATAGACATTTCGGTAATCGCTGGCTTGTCGAGCTTGGCCCGCGACCTGCAGCTCAAACAGAACACTGAGTCTTGCATAAAACGCTTGCTTCCTCAGAAAACCAATTTCTTTGTACATTGCAGCTGAGTTCAAGCAAATTTGAGCTTTCATTCGGTTATCCATGAACGTATTCTTGTCGTCCAGATACTTTCCCGTGTAATCGCGATGAAACTGCTCCAATTTGATGTACTCGCGCTCGAAGATCAGATACATGATAGCACGCATCACTGTCTCGTACTCCAACCATCCAGCAAACGTGAACTTGTCGAACTCTTCGATGGCGTTCTTGAAGTTGTCCATCACACGTTCTTTCGTTGGTTTTTCACGTCTGAAACTTTTGAAGTACTAAGAAAACAGCTGTTTCTGGGTGCCTGTACCTTTCACTGAGGAAGTTAGTAATTGGATTGAGTCCCTTCGACGCTTTCACTTTTGTTGGCTCTTCCTTGATTGACGGCGAGGATCCATTGCTAACAATTCCACTTTCATTCCCAAACGACTCATTTCTCTCAAACCCATTAGACATCGGCGACGTCATTCTGACATGTTCATCCGAATGATTCCTCTTGTGTCCTTGTGGAGAACTGCAAAAAACGTCTGTCTCAACCTCTGCTCCTTGTGCTCCAACTGGATACCTGAGAATGCTGTCATTCGATACGGATAAACTATCACTGCCACTCTGCGTGTTGATTTCAATCGATGGAATCGTAAACATGGCATGCATGCTGGCTACCCGATGAAACGCGCCGCAATTGATCTCGCCCATCTGTTCCGCATGGAGGATGCAGACTGTACTTGCCCAGCCATCATATGCCGCTGAAGTGAAAGTTGTTGGATGAATGCAAAGCTGGACACAACGAACCCGCAAGCCACAAGTGATCCTGGGCTGATTTCAGACTTTCGATGGCACCTTCATAAGCCTCGAGAGCGAGTTGGGGGAGACCAGTGAGCAGGCAGTAGTCGGCATGTTGTTTTCGACATCGACCAAGACACTTCTTTCTGAAATTTATGTTGATGAGAGGCATTTATAATGAGGAAAACAACGCGAAAAGCAGGTTCAGCACTTCCCATTGCTAGTGTTTTGGTGCTCACCTGTAGATTTTAGTGGTTTTTGTCTCTACACCGATCTGCCAACGAGACTCGTCCGGAATCGACGGGCACGGGATCTCTTGCTACAACGTAAACATTATTTGTTGTTGTTTGTATTCTTGAAATTTAATACAACAATCAACACATTTGCTGCATTCTCTTCTCATCTTCAGGATTTATTAGGTGAAAATGCTAACCTTTTTCTCAAAAGAAACGTCGACGCGCTTCATCTCAATGACAATGTAAATGGCTCTCATCAACTCCCGAATAGCACTTTCCAGTTGAGTGGCCTCTTCCAAACTTGCAAAACAGAGGCGCTCGTGTCTTTCGATTTCGTTGAAGTCTTCCTGAAACTTACCACTGATTAGCTCAAGTTAGAGAAACAGAATACTCACATCCTTTCCTCCGATGAGAATGCATCGACCACAAATGATGTTTGGATTGTCCGCTTTCAACTTGGTGTAGGCATTTGCAATTTGTTCAGATTCGACCATTTCTGAATCCGTCGACTCGCGTGATGCTCTTGTCGAACGGTCCGGCTCTCCGTGTCCATTTGTGAATGCAACTCCGATGACAGCGAAAACACGTCGGTGTTGCTGAAGAATCAATAATTGTCTTCTTTCATCCAACTTTCGAGAAATGTTTGCAAACAAGAACATACCTGCAGCTCACTGAACTCTGTGTACGACGACGACTGGATGAATGAACAGTGGAATAATCTGCGGGGATTGTCGGACACTTGAATGACCCGTTGTCTCGAGCATCTTTCCACAATTCTTTTGAACGCCGGAAGTGATTTATTTGGTCCTATCTGCAAGAAATCAAGTTAAAAAACTGATAAAAAATATGGGAATTTGTTTGCTTACCTGTTTGATGACGATATTTACAGTTTGTACATCGGTCAAAAAATCTGATGTACTAGATTTCATCTGAAGAATAGAAAAATTGTAGAAATCAAGAAAGAATAGACGATTATCACGAAAAAATGAGGGAGAAAAGATATGCGCCGGGAGCGACGAGGCGCACACCACTCGCCGGCGGTCCGCAGTTGTCCGTGGCCGTGTTTGCACATTCTGCGCGTCGCATGACAGATTATCCATTTCCAGTTTTGTTTTCGGCGATGTTCGTGTTCGTTTCGCGCGGATTGGATTGCGAAATAGCGGGAAAATGGAAAACAAGTCTAGAAGGTGAGGTTTATTTTCATTTTTATCATCGGCAGTTATGTTTGACAAATAAATACATACAAAATGAGAAACATTCGATGAAAACAAAAACAACGTTGTTTTTTGGTTTATGTTTCCTGTTTCTCTCTGTTTTCCGACTGTTCAAGTGTTGAGAACGTTAATTGTACCACCAGATAACGGCTTGTGAGCAACTGTCGGAGTCAGTGAAGGCCGATCGTCAAATAGTGTTGGAGAATTGTAAATAAACAGAATATTTGCGGCCATACTGATAACTAAGTAAAGAATAAGAAATATCCTGTCTATAACTAAAGACATTAGTTGCCATTCATCAGTGATCTGAAGGAAATGGAGAAGTAAATAGAAAATGACTTGATTCAAACCTTGCTCTCCATTTGTTGGTTATGAAAGTGTGCTGAGATTATTTTCAAATGACCAGCAATTTTTCGGAATAAATCCAAGTTATCAGCGGCGCATCGTTGTTTCAAAGCTTCGTCCATCTGAACATTCAGTTTTCAGATGCTTCGTGAAGGAACTCGCCAGATGCGACCACGCGACCTACCTGGACTAAACTCAACAACCGCAATCGTTGTGGAGGAAACACTGGAGAGCTGTTGTTAGGATTCAGTGTTTTCTGGGTTACCGATGCTGTCACGGATACCGATCCAGTACGAGGAGTTGTTGTTTCACTGCCGTCCTCTGGTTCGAGAGTGTTCTCGAGAGTTTTGAGTCGGAGCAGTTTTGGAAGACGTTGAACAAACAGCCATCGTTGCCAATGCGCCATTTCCGAGGAGAACGCTTGTCTGGAACAGGAAACCATCGTAAGCAGTCACTAAGAATGCAGTACTCACTTTCGGTACATGTTGATTGTGACGACTGACATGATAATAGAAATGGAGACCATCAACAACGTAAACAACAGATAGACTCCTGCAAATTCTCTTTCAAATCACGTGCAACCTGTGCTTTGAACTAGAGTCAAACTGCTCACCAATCAAAGATAAAGAAAGAGATGTCGGAGGGATAAGATCGATGAGAACCAAGTAAAACACGGAGAAGGCGACAAGCACAGAGATCGAGTATGTCATTTTATGCTCGTTTGGCAAGATCAAAAACACAAATGGGGTCACGTTGGCTAAAATATATAAGTTTTTCTTTCAGGCGTCGTCATGTTCCTTACCGATGAGCATGCTAGGAATTGTAAGCGTCATTGTGAAGAAGATGGCTTTTCGACGGATTTGAATGCGGTATCTGTCAAAAGAATTAATAAAAAATAAATTAGTCTGTTTTCTGCTCACTTAATATCAATGTAATACTGCTGTCCACAGCATCCCGGATAAATCTGAGCGTAGCGTGACGATGTGGCGCTGAGCAGATCCCATTCGGCACTCCTAAACGACAAATCGTAAAAATAATTTGAACACGATGTTCTGTGTGCTGGCGCCTACTCGTGATAGAAACTGAGTCCAAGTCCTTTCTCCAGATACAAGAACTCGACGCCGTCCTCCTGTCGTTTCACTTGCGGAACATCGGTGACATCGACGGGAATTTGATACAAGTCGAGTGTCTCTCCGTCGTTTGTCCAACCGCCAAACTTCATCTCACATTCTTGGAAATCGTATGGAAAATACTTGATGTTGATCTGGAATTGAACTGGGGATGAGAAACAGAAAAAAGACTCACGGGACAGAAACTTTTGTAGATAGACGGTGGCTGCCAGACGACTCTTCCGTGATTGTCAATCTTTGCAAGACTTGTGATTGTGATATGCGGCTCTCCATCGGCACTAAACGAAACTTTTGGAGAAGGTTCCCAAAAACAACTCACTTATTGTACAGCACAATGTCGGGTACCCAAATCTGATCAGATGGAATGTGAACATACTCTACGCCTCCCCAATCGTTTGGATTCCATGTCAGTTTTTTATCATACCATTGCTGAAAGAAACACTTCAATTGCAAGAATACATTCAAACAATACCATTTCCAACCACAAACTTGTTGTGACTACTTGATTCACTTCATCAACATCAATGAGTCTGCACAGATTTGCTCCAAACTTTACTTTCAGAGCATCTGACGCATTGTGGACTGGTCTCACAACCTTGTTATAATCAGTTAGTAAATTTTCTAATAATTGAGATACATGTCTGTTAGCTCGAACAGTGAGAATATCTGAAACAAAACTGAATGATTAACTTTTCTAACGGTGGAATAACTCACTTATAAATAAAGTAATCACTAATGTAATCTGGATACTGATCCGTTGTGGTAGCCACATTGTGACAAAGAGGAATGTCTGGAAACCATAAAATTAGTTAATGACAAAGCGTAGGTCAAGTTGGTGCAAAGAAAAAGTAAAACGCAAAGATTTATCACTTCCTGCTCTGCTCTTCTCTTCAGTTTAGTGTGAATGTTCTCAGATTTCACCAAATTTCGAAACGAGAAGAGAAAGAAGTCGAAATAACAAAGAATCGAGCATCTTGTCAAGCTTCTAGTCTAGTTTCCAGTTCTTAGCTGAGTTCTTAGCAGCCGAAAAACGTGTGAGTATCAATGGATCCGCGTAAAAAATTGGTGTCGTTGTAACAGCTCTGGCGTCGCGTCGGAACGAACAAATTGATGCGACCACAATTTGTCTTAACGGCGCCGTCGATGAGATAAATGATAAACAACGGTTGGCACAAAGATCCGGAGTGATGTCTCCCTTTCTTCCATATGATGCACTGGATCGGGATGGATCAGATTGCCCGATCGGAAAATGCTGGGCACTGCGCTGGCCGAGCCAACAGGCGGATAAAAAACGATGGGTGTTAGATGTGATGGGCTCGGAAACTGATGAGGCAGCGGTTAAAAATTTACAACCGAAAGGACCTTTCGCCGATTATTATGAAGATCGGCTGACAGGTGCGGTCGTCGGCAACTGCCAGATACTTCTTCACCTACTGGGATACATAAGAGAGATGACTTCTCGTTGCCCGAGCCCTTCACTCATTCCACTGTTACACACATGTCGACTTGATGGCTTATGTATGTTCCTCCTCGAGACTTCGACTCGCTAACATTATCGTCTCGTTTTTCAACTTTATCGCTCAAGTTTATACTGCTCACATCCGGCTTCGTCTGCTGCGGCGTGCCGTGCCGCATAGCACAACAACACGCGCGATAATTGGAAGCAGATCAAATTTATCGACGTCGACATTTGTCATTCGGAGCGGACTCAGGTGAAGAGAAGTGCAGTTAAGCAAAGCAAACGAAAGCAAAGGTTGCGATGTAATGAAAACGAACGAGAGAGAAGTTCTGACTATATTGCTGCACCAGCCAAAGTTCCTTCCTTAGTTGTCCAGTCGGACGGACGACAGAAGAATTCTACAATCCGATTAGTATCTGGCTGCTCCCTCCCACGCGTAATTGCAAAAAGTGAAAACAAAAATGTTTATTCAGGAGCAAAAGGGAAATGGAAAAGAAGCCTAACATCAGCACAAAATATAATATATCACAGGATTTTTGGGAACGGAGAAGAGAAAGAGAACTGAGAACAGAGAATGGTCGGGAAAGAAAGGGTGTAGAATCATATATAAAACTTTTGGAAATAGATTATGGCTAATGGTTTCAGTACTAATTACAGTTTCAGTTTGGCCGGTTTCAAGCAAATCGTCGTGTCCTCATCCAAATCGCACCGCTTTCTCGCTGGAATGCTCGTAGTTTCATACAGAGATTTGTAGAAATCCACAGCAACTAGCGACATAGCCGAGTATGTCTTGGAGAGGATCGGAATCAGGATACATTGATGACCGACGGCGATGATACGGTAGTAGCGAGACTGGAAGGGATCAGAGACTGCTGGACACATTATGTTGTTGAGGTTGACACGGGTGTACTGCAAACATAACTTGGTTATCTAGGGATGGTGAGTTCGTCTGGCTACCATAGCTCCGAATTGGAGAATAACAAAGTGATAGAGTGAAAACAGGGAGATTCCGAATACAGTCCATCCAAAATCGTACGGCTTCTCAGGTTCGAAGGATCCTTGTATGTACATGAGATACACGGGTACTACGAGAATAGCAATATGTTGAGCGTAGTAGATGAATACTTCTCCAGGCAGCTGAAAGATGAGTCAGTGCTACCATTTCTTGAAAATCCCTCGCTTACATTTCTCGTGTTTAGAATTGGAAACGCCAACGCAAACCAGGCTCCTGGCATGAAATAGAGCATCAGTCGGAATAGAAAGCAGGCTTTTCTGAAGAAAATTGCATTATGTACAGAGCGAATGGGAACGAATGGAAATAGGATGAGAACGTTTGGGTTTACAATGAACCGGAAAGAAGCTTACTTTGAACTGCCTTCCATTGTCAAAAGGGTCAGCTGCATTGTGGTAGTTACATGGCAAGGATTAAGCAGAAAGATTCCTGTTCTGAAATTAGAAACATTTTGTTCGACATTCAAGAAATGTTTCGTTCCGTACCTTGAAATCATTTTATAAGCAAGTTCAGCGCCGAAAATCAGACTATATACTGTGAGTATCACATATCTTGACACGTTTTTTACTGGTAAAGTGAATGAGCAGTCAAGTGGGATTGACAACCAGGCAGCCCAGAATGAGAGCGGGATGAACACGATCGACTCCAAGAATCGTTGCCATGCCGGTAGATACTGAAAAATACTCTTTTATTTGGCTGAAATCGTCGCTTTTCAAACTTACAGTCATGCATTCTTCCCCACCGTTTCCCTGAATGGAGCTGTCAATGCCCCCAATGGCAAGTTCCCAAATTACGTCGTACATCACCTTTGCATTCTGAAAAACAGACATATCAAGTTGAGATATCAAAGAAACGGTACCGGAAGTAATGTGAAGCAAGGGGAAATGAGGTTAGTCGTGTAAACAGACAAGTTAGAACTCTCTCCTGATCTCACAAGGGAATGTAAGACAAGGGCAAAGTATAAGCATGCATGAATGAAGGATGGTGATAAGATTGACTCTAGTTTGTTTATTTTGTGAAAACTTATGACTTGAGTTTAATTTTGACCGGCATTTTTGTGACAGGTGTTATGTTTATCAAATTCTCCCGGAGACGATAAGAGAATCACCCGATGAATTTCATGAAGTCTCCCGTCCAGACTCTCGGAAATGTTAGATAACACCCGCTCGGTCAGCAGCGAGCGCGCTCGCGTGAAAGTCAGTTATCAGGATCAGTAAACACAAACTTTTGAAATGTATTTGTTAGACACGTAAGGGGACACGTCGTACGTCGTACCTGGTCAATATGTGGCTCAGAAGAAGCAGTAGCGGAGGAGGGAATGAAAAATGTTTCATTCATGAATGTGTCATTCACGACAGATGGAAAAACACCTGGAAACTCCAGTTTAACAAGAGCGTTGGTTTTGTCCGCGCCTCAGCACACAGACCTCAACCGACAATGGGGATGGGGGAGGAGCCAAGGGGGTGGACAAGTCGAACTATATAGTTTGTTATTCAGCTGATATTCTCATTGCGTTGGCTGGTTGTGATATCGTGTTAACGAGGCATGAGAGTGAGAAATAGAGGGAAGGCTGGCTAAACAACAGAAAAAGAAAAGAGAGAGAGAGAGGAGATGAAAAAAGAGAGTAATTGCAGAATTAGAGAGAAAAACAAGAGAGCTGAGACATTCAGACGACTATTTTCCTATTTTTCCCGTTTTCTTTTTTGGGTGCCTTATCTTGCATTTTTTGCTGTTTCTCATTCCATTCTCAGCTCAGAGGTTCCATTTTCAGTCTTAGCGCTAATACTGTTTTCCTTCAGTCAAGGTTTGCTGCTCTGCAAAAAGCAGAGCCCACAACCCCAAAAACAGAGTGAAAAGGAAAAAATGGGAAAAGGGTACTAGAAACGGTGAAACAAGTGAGAATCGAGAAACAAACAGTCGTTTTTGGCGCCTATTTCATTTCAACAGACTCGATTAGTCGCAATTTGTCGGTCAGAGTGAAATAAAACAGACAACAGTCGGAGCGTTCTTTTTTTCGATGTTTAATTGAACGAGTTTTGTTGGGGTTGGGTCAAAGAGTAACTCATGTGATTAGTTACTGACGATTGACGCAATCCAATCAGGATAAACCACATGAGGGAAGAGGGCAAAACACAATTGTTCGGACAGAGTGCAGTTGAAGGAATGGGAACAGGAAGAGATGGGGGAGAGAGTCTCATGGTCCCGCTGAAATTTGATATTTGGTTTTGGGTGACTAAGAGTTTGAAATCAGAGTTTCGAAATTCATTGAAGTTGTTTGACAGTCAAGTTTGGGAAAACTAATACTGAAAACCATTGAAAAAAAAACATCACACCCAGTCGTTGTGATGTATTTCTATGTTTTCCAGACATTTCTCAGAGCCGTTCCTGGAATGCGACTTTGGGGTCTTGGCATGAAATATGTTATTGGTTGCTTTCCGTACCGCACTTTTTGGGTGGCCAAACCCAGTCTGCCAAGAAGCTCTCTCCGTCCTCTGACCGGAAACTTTCCAGATCTATGGTCTATTGCAGTTTCCAAAGGTCGAATCATAGTAAGTACGTCACTTGAGATTGCTCCGAACTGATCAGCCTCCGAGCCCCTCACTTGAACTCTCAAAATGTTTGATTTCCCGCTGCTTTCTCTCTTTCCTACCCCACAAACACCAGATTCACTTTTCTTCTTGACAAGTGGTCACTGTTATCATTAAGAGTGATAGAAATGAGGAGGAGGACGAGAGGGACGGGTGTAGGTGAGTAGGTTTAGAGGGCAAAGTGTGAACTGTTGGGTAAGAGCATGCCAACATAGGAGAAACCGAATAAAGCAAAAAGTATGAGAGAAGGAGCGTAAGGGTGAAAGGGTGCGAACAGAGTGAAGGAAAAGAGAGAAATGGCGTCTCTCCCCGATATAGAAGATACAAGTAGGCGAGCGAGAAAGCTGTCAAGACATGTTTTTTGCGCACATTCTTTTCCTTCTCCGCCCCAGAGCCCAAAGGCTTAAAGCTAGAAGGAAAGTAAAAAAATGTAATGAAATTGTAAGAAAAAGTTAGGGAAAAGTTCGGCACAAGAGCATAGCGCAGAAAGGAATGAGAAAGAAAGAGTTTTCTCATTTCCCTTGTCAGGGCCAGAACTGGGACAAGAACCCGGGGCTGCTGAGCCTAGCTTACCAATGAATTCACCGAGCTGCTCTTCTCTTTGTCACTCCAGAATGTGTTATTTGGCATGTTGAATAAGAAACGGAAGGTCCCGTCTGGGCCGAGTAGAATGGAGTAATAAGAGGCAGAGATTCGGTGCTAATGAGTGCTTGGCTTATTAGGTGAGACGCAAGAGGGCAATGTCCTTTTGGGCGGAATGGCGTGTTCTTCAAATAGATAGCACTCTCTTGACAATCAGACGCATTGCACCAAATGGTGGGAGAGAGAAAGGACAGGTGGAAAGAAAGAGTCGGAGCATGATAATTGGAAATGACATGGATGGGTACACCTGTCTGATGTTACGAAAGAAATGAATGTGGGAGGAGTACAGCTGAATTAACAGCGGAGAATCTATGCAAATCTTGTAGTAGCTTGAAATAGACAGAAAATCAAATAAGGATGAAAAAAAGTTGAAGAATGAAAAGATTCATCCAAAAATTGATGCATAGAAAAGTTCTAGTGGCCCAAAATTCTTGCAAGTTTCCCATATCAAAAGGCGTTTTATGTTAGCTGTAAGATCTTCATAAAAGGCCACAGGAGATTTGTGAGCCCTAGCGCTACGCTAAATCTATCCTCTTTGCCCGTTTAATCGGCCCAGCAATGGTGCGAGGGAAAGAGGAGGAAAAGCCCCAGACTGCTCCAAATGTCCCCAAAATGTGTCGGCCTTTACTCATGCAACACTCAAGAGTCCGGGACGTCGCTAATGCCAAGTTAGTTGGTGCGCGGAACTTGCGCGTTCTAAATGTCTGCGTTTCTTGTTCTCTCTGCTACTCTCCATGTGCTCCCACTTATCATTGAAAAGGAAGAGGAAAGGACGGAAACCATTTGAATTGGAAAGAAATTACTTTTGGTGGGACTGGAGGCTTGCTCCGCGGCGGAACTTGGTCACCGCCTGCCGTTTCGGACTCCAGGATCTCATCAATAGAAAGAAATAGAGGTCAGAGGTCGGAGGTAAAGTGAGAAAAAGGGAAAGTGGCCGGGACCGAGTCCAACGACAATAAAGTATGCTTGGATTATTCTTCAAGAAAGGACTTCAATTGTGCCAGCATTTGGTTTTGAAATGTTTTAGAAAAATTGGCATCGGAGGAAGTGCTCTGGTGCATATGGAAATCATAAAACTTTTGTGGCATTTTGAATAAGGGCTCGTAAAACGAAGATCTTGTCATTCATCGGAAGCGAGAAGGAAAGATGGAGGGGAAATGAAAAAGAAATAAAGTTGGTTCTGTGTCTAGAAACTGACTGAAGGAATTGGCAACGATCAACAAATTTGGGAGTCACGGAGAGAAGGAGAACTAGGGGAAAAGATGGAAAGGAATCGGACCTAAAAAAATTTTCATACAACAGGAAGTGAGAGGGTGTTCGGTTTGAAACGAAGGCAGAGGGTGTAAGAACAGGAACGTCGTTGACACTGATTACATGTTTATCAAAGCCGAGGTGTGATGTGATTTATGGTAGATCGTAGAATCTGCGACGCCTTGTTTTTTCTTTTTTCTTCTCGCCCAAAAACGTTCGTTTGTTGTAAAGCAAACATAGTGTGAAGATAGAAAATGACTGAGAATGGGTTTGACTGCAAGAGGAACACGGTCACACCACCAGCAATTTCATCTGCTTTTTCTCTTTCACGTCACCATTCTCATCATCATCACAGCACAACAAAGACGGGGGAGACGCATACACACAATACGTTCGTTTCGTTCCGTCCATATTTTTCATCGCCTCGGTCATTCATTCGCCATTATGAGTTATTCAAAGTGAAGTAAATGGTAAAGAGACGGCTCTCGTACGTACGTACACACATTTCATGCATTTTCGATGGAAACTTGATCTTTTCCCGAGGAGGACATGGAAATGAGCAAGAGGAGCTTAGAGGATGGCGGAGGTTGAAGAAGTAGGAGGAGAAGGCGAAGGACAACATGCAGATGCCCATATTCCGAATGCATCCCTATTCCCAGTGGATATAAATTTGTATGAGCGTGGAACGTGTGAAAAGATTTTCAAATAGCTGGGAGGTTTACGTATTCCCCGAATATCAGAAATCAATAAGAACACTTTTGAATTAACATCATGAGACCTGAGCTGCTCTTTCGCACAGTATTTGCAAAATCCAAAAAACTACTAGAATGTAGGGAAAATGTGAAAGTTTGCTGTTTTCGGAATACGTAAGACGAGAACGGCTTAGAAACGGAGAATGAGAAGTCTCACGCAGCTGCCTCGTTCTTCAAAGTGAGAAGCGGAGCTCCGTGACGTCCGAACTCTGCGAATCGCCACTGATTGATGTTTCCAGTTGAATGTAAACCCCTTATTATGTGTGGAACATTGATTTTCTCAAATCTGTTTTCTTATAAAATCTCCAAAAAATGAACACTGACCAGAATGATTTATTGCAAGTTCAATTTTAATTAAAACCACATATTCACATTTTAAAAATCTCAGATGACTTACACAGAAATATTAGAGACTAGCTCCGTCGATTTTTTCATAATCATAGTTCCTATTCAACAAAGCGATTAGAATTACTGACAAATTTGAAATCAGAGACACTTTAGGAGATAATTGATAGATTTGGTTTGGGGATCAAGCGAGGTCAAATGCGCATGACTTTTAGAGTTTGAAACCCAATTTTGACTTTTCTTACATGAAACAAAACTGGCTTGAGAGAGACGACGTAGAACTATGTTTTGACACAGCGCGGGGATCTTGATAAATTGTGATTACAAAATAAATGAGAGACATGCTGATGAGTATAATACATAGTAAAGTGACACAAACTTTGGGGAGGGGTGGGTGCGATACACGTGGAGATAGGAGGAGGAGAAGCCGTTTGGAGGTTTACATGATGTTGCACGACTTCTTCTTTTTCTGAGGCTTCGGGTTGAGAATCGAACGGACTGCGTCTTCGAAGACCTGGAACGTTGTGATGTTTTAAAATAATTGTTTGATTTGCTTGTTTATACTGTATCAACAGTACATTTCCGTTCAGTCATATGTGAATTTTGTTACCAAACTCTATTTCGAAATCTGATCCCTTCCTCCCAACATTTTTTTCCTGCTGAGGAATTGATGTCTGTTCTTTCGTAATCAAATGAATGAATAATGAGAATTCATAGAAAGAATGACAAATTTCTATAAAAACTCATTTCAAATTCAATCGAAAATTCACCTGTGTAAGTCCTTGTTGCGTCAGAGCCGAGCACTCCAAGTACTTGACAGCCTTGATTCTCTGAGCCATTTTCAGTCCCTGCGCTTTGGAAATGGGGGCCTTTCCCTCAGCTTGCAGCGCACGGAGTGGTTCCGGCTCGTCACGGAGGTCGAGCTTAGTGCCTAAACAAAGTACGTCTTTCACTTTTTCTATGTGGCGTTACTCACCAACGAGGATCACTGGCGCATCTGGGCAATGCTGACGGATCTCCGGAATCCACTTGCTGGCCACATTGTCAAATGAGACTGGCGAGACGACGGAGAAGCACAGAATGAACACATCTGTCTGTGGATAAGACAACGGACGCAGACGATCGTAGTCTTCTTGTCCTGCGGTATCCCAAAGTCCCAAGTTAACAACGTTCCCGTCGAGATTCATCTGTGCCGAGTAATTGTCAAACCTAGAAGAAAGTAAATATAAGAGTGACTCAACAACCGCAAGACTTACACTGTCGGCACATATTGCACCGGAAACGAGTCAGTTGTGTAGGATATCAGCATGCATGTTTTACCGACTGTTCCGTCGCCGACGACTACACACTTGATCTGCCTAGAAGGCGACGACATGTGGGAAGCGTCTGGAAAAAAATCAGAGAATGAAAACGAAGAAATGAAACGGAAAGGGAGTGTTCTGAGAGAGATGACTCATTGGAGAAGGGGTCGGCTGGGAGAAAATAGAAGGAAACGAGAAGAAATTGAAGGAATATGAGAGACCCCGAGATAACAGGTGGGCACAGTCTGTTGTCGGTACCCCAGGGTCATTGCGAAACATGCGATGACGTGGCAGAGAGCCAATGTGATGTGGCATGTCATGCTTTATTGGGAAATGGATGAAGAGAAGAGATAGAGGGAACAACTACGCACGCAGTGGGAAAACAATGGAAATGGCAATAGGGGTAACACGGAAAGACAAAGACATCGAGTATCATAGTCAAATCCAAACGGAAAAACGGAGCGAACGAAGCGGTTTGAATGCAAATGAGCTTTTGCGCTGGTTCCGAAAACCAAGGGCGAGGGGCACTAGCCACATCTGCAGATGAGTCATTGTGGAGCCCAAAGAGAAAAGAGGTCTAGGGGAAAGGGTGAAGAGCAAGCATTCGAAATGTCACTCGGTTAATTTAGAACATCTGGGAGGTTAGTTAGTCCCACCAAGGTCTCCACACTCTTTTCCAAGTCATTGATATCTGTCGTAAAATCCCATAAAACTAATGCCTTGAGGTGGGATGGGTTAGGCTGAGAAAAGATGAATGAAGGCGGGGAAGAGGGCAAGTTCTTTCTCTCACTTCAGGAAAAGCGACAAAAAGTTCTTCCAGGGCCGGATGCGATTCAATTAGTTTGTCACCACGCCAGCAAATGTGAGATGAGATGAGACGCGTATTGTTGGTGTAACTTTTTGTGGACACTCACTACCGAGAAGAAGATAGATGGATATTGAAAAGAGAAAAGATAGAATGGAGAACTTGCAAGAAAAATAGCAACTTGTTTGTTTTTATTTGATCTCCTTCCATGTTTTGAAATCAAAAGTTATTTCTGGAATTAGAAGAAAATAAAACGATGAGGAAGAACTTGATTGGATTTCTGCAGTTTATAAAGATATGGTTGGAGATCGCGATTGGAAAGTTCGTTTCTCGGAAACAAACCGATTTCCCCGAACAGATATTCAACTGACCTTCACGGAAACGAAGAAATTCAACTATTACCCCATGTCCATTACCTAATAACACTGAAATCTCAAATCCTATCCGAAAAACATATGAAATTGAAACATAAAACGAGAAACAGAGCACTCCCATCAAATTAAAGGTAATGTGCGTGCAAATGCCACGATGACTCACAGGTCGGCCGGCAAACACACACCGAGGACCGTTCAGAGCGAGAGAGTACGTTACTCATGGAGAGCACAGAACTCGTCCGGCATTGGGGCGCATTTTCTCCGCACGAGTCAACTATTGATCGCCGGTCCTGGTTCGTGCTGGTGGTCTTGTTGTGCGCTCGTTGGAATACTCTGCCGCGCGGGTCGAGGGTGTTTCTGTCATATCATTCGCTGCGCATCCCGTCCCGCGCATCTCCTGCCAGTGTACAACCAACACTTCATCATTCCGTTCCTTTTTTCTTTTCTCTCTTTCTCTCTCGGAACAAGTGCGTGCAACAATTAAAATTACGAAACAAGCAATGTTTTCTTGTTCTACTTCCCCACTTCTACACTTCTTCACGCTCCAACACTTTTCGCACATTGATTTTCCTTTTCTTCCTACTAAAACTACTATTTTGCAGATGTCTCGGGTTGGGGTATTCATCATAGGCGTTCTGTTCATTATGTCCATTTGCGACGTTCTCAGAAGTAAGTTTCTGCAGTGTTTCATGAAAAAACAACCCAAGTAGCTATTTCAGCAGAGGAACAGCCCCATGACGAGGACCACCATGACAAGGATGACTTTGAGTCAGAGTTTGGAGATGAGAAGGACGGTAACAGCTTCAGCGAAGGAACGGAAGAAGATCACATCGAAGTTCGGGAACAATCTTCATTTGTCAAGCCAACCGCCGTTCACCACGCCAAGGACCTCCCGACGCTGCGCGTTTTCTACTGGTTTGTGAAATATATCTCGAATTGAAGAAAAAGAAAAAGATCGCTTTCTGCTCACTGATAAGCTCCAACTTTTCAGTGTCTCCTGCGGATACAAACAAGCGTTTGACCAATTCACCACCTTTGCCAAGGAAAAGTACCCAAACATGCCGATCGAAGGAGCCAACTTTGCCCCAGTTCTCTGGAAAGCTTACGTTGCCCAGGCCCTCAGCTTTGTCAAGATGGCTCTCCTTGTCATTGTGCTCACCGGCTCGAACCCATTTGAGAGATTTGGTCTCGGATACCCAGGAGTTCTTCAACATGCCCATGGAAACAAAATGTCTTCCTGCATGCTTGTTTTTATGCTTGGAAACCTTGTTGAGCAGAGTTTGATCTCTACCGGAGCCTTCGAGGTCTATCTTGGAAACGAGCAGATCTGGAGCAAAATGGAATCCGGAAGAGTTCCATCTCCTCAAGAATTCATGCAGGTGAGGATTACCAATGTTTTCTGCTTTTCCTAATCTGTTCTATTCAGCTGATTGATGCCCAACTCGCAGTTCTTGGAAAAGCACCAGTCAACACTGAATCTTTTGGAGAATTCCAACAAACAGTCTAACTTGAGCCAAATCTTCTGCCACTTCACCATTGGTATTCACAATTCTGTACCTCGCGTTGCCTCAAAATTTTTCTCCTTGCTGCTCAACTCGTTCCAGTTTCATTCCTCCCACACAAACAAATAACCACTTTCCTCCAGGTCTCGAGTTGATCTTGACTCCCAATTCGCGCCTGTTTTTATCGTGGGTAATTCTAATGTCAATTCAAGTCAGTTTTCTATTTCATTTTTTTCACAAATATCTTCTCATCGATTATTTTCATGGTTGCGTTGTGTTATTTATTAAGATTTGCATCTGAACGTTTTATAAATGTTTCACTGATAATTCAGAGTAATAGTTCGTTGAGGGAATGCTTAGCACAGATGAACCCAAAGTTGACCAGACTGATTTCTTTCGCGAGTCGTTTGGAGAAGAGTTTCAATTTCTTCTCGTCGGATGTAGCGGAGATTTTGGAGATCTGAATTGTGAAGAATCATTACTGAAAATAAAGATTTGAGTACTAGATCGTGCACTTGCGCAATTGCTCCTCCATTATACCAGTCGTCAGCACTTGGGTGGAACAGAACATGTCTTGCTTGAGGGTTGCCTGGTGCTCCATGCGGATTGATGAAACATTTCTCGAATCTGAAAACGCCCTGATTTTCAAGGTAGTTCATAACTGGCCTACTCAATCAACCGATCGTTTTCACTGATTCTGGCAGTGAACGGAAGCGAGGATAGTTGTGTTATGTTGCGCTGATGGACTACGATGGACAAGTTCTGTGTAAAATGTTGTTTTTCATGTAACAATTGGATTCGGTACCTCGACTGTTGTTTTCAGCAGTGCAAATTGCTTGATTCCTGGTTTCAAATACTCGGTTACATTTCCCTCTGCACTAGCTTTCTCAAAATGTTCGTTGATTTTCGGAAGATACTCGAAATACGTTTCATCCAACAGTTCTCGTAGACTGAAACAAGTGTCATTTCTTGGAACTAGCGGGGATTCTCACTCATAGGGCAGAATCTTGCTCTCGGTAAACCTGAGCGCCATCTCAACAAACATTTCTCCAATTGCCTTGTGCATCTGCAACTCAAATCCGTTCTCAAAACTTTCTAACGTTTCAACCTTGTATTGTGGATCCAGTATCTTCTCGATCAGGTAAGGCGTTTCGTAGACTGTGTGATACAAGGGGTAAGTAGGTGGCGCATCGAGAGACGATGTGATAAACATGATGATAGGAATTCCTGAAGCAGTTTGCAAAGTTAGTGGGACGGAACTGATTCTCACCAAGGTAGTCAAAGAACGGAAGATGGTCACTGCCGCCGGCAGGGATTCTCTGATACGGGAAATTGGTGCGATTGTTTGCAGATGGAGAGAAGTGCTTCCTGAAGAGTCATGATGTTCAATTCGAACTGAAGCAGTTCTACCATGAATCGTATAGTGTATATCTTCCTTCCTTTTGTTCTGCTTCATTTGGATGGTTCACATTGGCCGCAGCCTCTCGGAGAACATTTGAGACTGTTGGATTGGCAAGACCGAACCTGTAATCGCACGGGTATTCTATAGAAAAACACCTGGTTCGTACAAAGTCTGGTTTCCACCGATCAGATCCATGTTCACGACAGCCACCGCCTTTCTCATTAGTTGCACTCGAAACTCCTCAGCAAATTCGGTCGATCCAATTAAACCGTATTCCTCGCCATCCCAATGAGCGAACAGGATGGATCGGGCTATAAGTGGGAAGTGCTAACAGACATTTTCTAATTCTGTTACCGGGAACCCATCCAGTATTGTTCTGATAAGCTTTCAAAGCTCGCGAAACTTCGAGAAGAGTTGAAGTTCCACTGTTTGGGTCGATTGCACCATATGTCCATGCATCGTAATGATTGCTCAAGATGACAAACTTATCCGGTTCCTGACTTCCCCTGATGTAACCTAACACATTTTGAACTTTTCTGAAACAAGAATTCACTCAAAGAGGCACAGTCACTGATAAACCTTTCTTCATTTTTTGAATGAACGGTCATTCGGAGTTTCTGGTTGTTTATCATTCCCGGACCATATCGGTAAGTGACGTTGAGGGTACCTGAGAGTGCAAGTTTTTTTTGGGGTACACGTCAAATTGGTCAAAGCACCTTTGAACTCGGGAATGACTACTTCTCCTTTCAAGTTTTCCAACAATACTTGGACGTCAGAATAAGGAATCGGCATTATTGGAATTGTAGGGATCATTTTCTCTTCCAACAGCTGTAAAAAGATATCAGCACAGGCCAGACGTTCTCAACAAACTTCTTCCTCAGTTTTTTCCTTGAACAGTTCGCCAATAGAAGGGAAGGCAGGAGTTCTGGGGTCACCAAGTCCAACAAATACACTTCCTCTTTGCGTGGCGTGAGGAGGCATTTTGTCTGTACTGTGGAAAGTCTCATCTGAAAGTGCAAGGGATAATAGGTCAAATCAAAGCTTCAAGTGAAATTAACTAACTTGGCCGTGTTCCCCAAGAAGCCACTTGAACTGGATCCGAATATATCAAACAACCCTTCGCTCCTTTCCTCACTGCCATTTGAGCGATATTCCCACGGAATGTACCACTGTATCTTGCCAAAAATATTTTTCCCTGCAAAACATTTCTGTTGGAAAGAACGAGTCTATAAACTCACATTCAAGTCAATTCCCAGCGACTCCAAGTGATCGAAATCTTTCTTCGATGCTTTGTTTACGTAGACCAAGTCTCCTTCAGCAATTCCATTGGCGGAGTAAGCAAACCACTGTATTTCAGCACTCGGGTCGTTTTGTTCCTCTTTCACAATTGACGGACTTCTTCCAGACGTTTTGTAAACAGTTTTCCCGTCGTCTCCGACAATCTCGACAATGTTCGGAGTGGTAAAGTTAGGATAGGAGAGGAGAGCATTGTACTCGTTGAAATGAACGTCTGAAAAACTATGCTGGCGGAGATTACACAGTCTTTTTTACTTTCCAGGCCTTGATTGATAAGTTGAGT
This sequence comes from Caenorhabditis panamensis, assembly GCA_900883565.2. Lineage (NCBI taxonomy): Eukaryota > Metazoa > Nematoda > Chromadorea > Rhabditida > Rhabditidae > Caenorhabditis > Caenorhabditis panamensis. Next base: position 383,238 of record LR537692.1, on the reverse strand, counting down.
TCTGATATACTCGGCAACCTGCAAGTTGTTCTCGGTACCCGCAACGTGTGGTTTCTTAGTGAGGGCGTGAAGATGAGTACGGATATTCTCAGGATTGATGAGCTGCTTGATAGAATTGACTGGTGATATCGGTGCATCTGGAAAATGAAGAATCAGCAGAACACTACTTACTGAAAACCACAAACCCCTTAATACCGACTTTTGAGGCGAGTAGAGAGTTTTATGAACAGCATTAGTAACAACGGCAGTAAGCGCCAGAGTAGCAACCGCCGCGAGGACGACGCCGGTTGCTTTCATGTTCCTGGTGTTTCGCGTCTTCCGGAACACTTTCTGGAAGACACAATGACTGAATCTTCACTCCCATGCATATTTATTTGATTTGGGAAATAAGATGCGGTTCGCATCAGTTATGCAAATATTATTCTGAAAATTGTGAGACCCTACGTCGGAAGTCTTTTTGTGTCCGTTCAAACAACAACAGCCCGATGGGAACCGTTTCCTGACGTGTATCATTGTTTCAACCGCCGATTTACTATAGTTTCGTTGATCTGAAAAAAAAACCACGTGTTTGAATGAGATCCAGCCAAAAGAAACCGAGTATAAAAAGCGAAGGGTTGGGACACTGACAAAAACAAACTGAGAGCTTCAGCTGTATGTGTTCAATACGATGAATGGGACCTGTTGACCTGAAAATTAGGTTCCAATTTTCATAAGGAACTAGAATCCAGCACAAATGGATTTCCAACGAGTGACAAAGGGAAATAATTGTTCGGTTGGGTTCGCTGGTTTCAATTTCGTTCGAAAAGCCAGGAGCCATAAAATTATGAAACGACTTTGACACACAATGTGCTGCGTGACTGATTCAATCTCTTCTCTTGTGTCAAATTTTTATTCGAATTGCTTTTTTTTCAGAGTGGCAAGTTGATTGGTTGTGATTAAAAGTTGTGACGACAACACTGATAAAAGTTTATTCAAGCTAGTCAAGTAGTTTCATTGTAGTGGAAAACGCATTGGGTTAAATTTGTGAATTCCTGGCTCCTTGAATATGTTCATCGTTTGAAAATACGACGAACACGATCTGAAAAATGATTGTATAGTAACCAAAAACCTTGTGCAACTCTTTGCTCACTCCATGCTCTCCTGTACCATGGCGGACGGATCGTATGTTTGATATCAGTAGCAACACGTTTCACATCTCGCTTGACATCCCGATCTGAAAAAAAAAACTTATAATTAAAATTTTCCTAGCATTCTAATGCTATAAACCTACCAATCGCCATTCTCAAAAAACAAATTCAACAGTCGGGAGAGTTGTTTGGAAACAAAAATAAAAGTAAAATGACTGACTGACGACGACAAAGAATGTGGGTGTTGGCCAAAATCGAATCGTGGTCGGTTATGTCACAATGCCTACCGGTCTCATCGATGTCACATGCGCAAATTGGTACACAACTGTTTTTGACGTACACTTTGAGAATCGATTCACTTCGAACAATAAAATGAAAAAATGTTCAATTGACGAACTGAAGTTGTTTGTTCACATTTCAAATTTTGGTGAAGGGACTTGTAGAACCAATATTTGAACTATTATGATTGTAAAAAGCACAGGAAAACTGTGACAAAAAGATACTCCCCGTCTGCCTTTGTTTCGCAAAAAACAGTACTCAACTGTTCTAACGTTGCATGCCTCAAAAAGTGAGAAAAAACACGAAAAAACGTTTGATTCTTCTCAAAAAAGCAAAAGGTTTGGCTTGGTTGAACTCGTTGGTCACCGCCCCTTCGCCGAAGCTACCCTAGGCCTTTATGAACACGAGGCGGGTCTTCTCGTGACAGCACAACGAGCAGCCGGGACCGAACCCGAGAGTTCGACCCCTGCAGCGGCGACCACTACCACTTTGCTACCCGTGCGCGCACTGCCGGCCGCCTCAAGAGGAAATAAGAGATGGCGTCGCCTAGCAACCAGCGGCCGGTCGCCGGGCGACCCGTGTGGGCCGTGGCGTGCGGTTTCTTCTCCGCCGGCCGAGTGTAATTCTTTCTTTTCAGTTTTTTGACGTTTTTCCTCCGTTTTCGCTTGTTTTAACGCAATTTCGCTTATTTTTTTGGAGAAAACATGTTCAGCAAATGATTATTAACTAGAAAATATGCGAATCGTCTCGGTTTTCAACAAAAATTTTACATTTTGGCCAGATTTCGCAGTTCTGCAATGGAAAAATTCAGAACTCATTCAAAAGCAACAATTTTTGTATATTTACTTGTTTTTTGTGTCCATTGTGTTTGTTCATCTTTTCTTCACACCAGTCTTAAAGAATCATCATTTTTCAGAAGGAATCGAAGATGGAATTGAGAGAAAACCAACGAGAACAAGTGACAGTGGGCCCAGCCTAACGGATTCGTTATAAATGAGTTATGTTTGGCAATTTCAACCATTTTTACGCAAGGAAATCTTCCATTTCGAAGCGAAGTCATCCAGAAGAGTATCCTGGATCATTCAAGACTAATCTTGAGTGTGCCCGGGCACTCTTGTATTTCATGACAGTATCCTGGCATACTCTCAGCACGGGGTTCAGGTACCAAGATGCTGCGACACAGTCACGACAGGTGAGTCAAACTAGAAGGTTCGGGTGAGTAAATGAATGCCTCTCAAATAAGTCCTCGTGCATCAAAAATATTCAGGTTTTATGTACAGACACTGCAATTGAACAAGAAGCTGTTGTTGATCGAAAATCTAACACACATTTTGAAACAAAATGATATGACGAAAAGAAGTAATAGAATAAACGAATTATTTCGATGAGAACGGCTTTCATACAATATGTGGATGAAGTTTGAGACATTTCTTACTGGATTCCACTCCGAATCCTTTGAATTGCGAAGCCAATGGCTCACGTCTTTGTGTTGATAGGAACCTGAACAGAACCTATCACTAACTTGCCTCTCTTTCTTTTTAAGCTTACCCAACTAATATACTAGACTGCATGATATTCACAGCTTCTTGTCCGCATTTCTCTTCAACACGTGGCATTACGCATTTGAGGACTTTATCTAGAGCTTCACACTTCTCTCCTTCAATCTCGGAAATTGATTTTAGGGCTTTCCCAAATACAGACTGAACGTGTTCTTTCATGGAGAGGAACTGATCGTCGTCGTTTTCAAGGTCCTGAAGACATAGATATGAACTGCGGTTTTTAATCCAGTCAGTATCACGTACTTTATTAGCTGTTAACTCAGCCACTTCTTTAGTTGCTTTGATATGCAATCTAGCTATCCGCCTTCCTGCTGAGTATCTTGTGTAATTGTAAGCCAGCATTTCCTAAATTTTTTTCTTTTGCTTATCGCTCCGTGATCATAAGAACCTCAAAACAAGGTCTTGTGTACTCCTCCACATTGGACGAAAAACAGTGGTAAACGGTGTTGTCTATTTCCGGTTCTGGGCATTGGCGATCGAGTAGAATGCGTAAGTTACCATCGGTGTTTTTCAAATCATCCAATCGCCAGTAAATCGCTGTTCTGAAATAGTTGATCGCTGACAGATCAAGGATCAGCAATGTTATTATTTTTTTCTACCTGGATTCGCCGAATCCATATTGACACTGTAGTTGCATTTCATATTTTTCACACAGTTGCCTCAATCCCTCTTTGAAAACATCAGCGTTCATAGACACAAATCTAGCAGCGAATGAGTTGAACCCAAGAGTCAGAAGAAGCTGAGACATTCGTTATTAGCTCCGGGTGCAATGCTTTCAGTTTGTTACCTTCATGTCTTTTGTCAGTTTTGTGTTGTGAACCGACGAGAAAACAGTTTGTGCCCTTTCGTGTCCAAGAGTGTTACACTCCATGAAGTAGTCTTCATAGACGTTCATTCTGTAAAACAACCCAGTTCTTTGCGGGCATGTTGGTTCTTCTGATCTCTAGAGATTATATCTTCTGTGATTTCTAACAGATTGCGCGTGATTTAAAAACCCTCAAAGAACAATCAGATAATATCAAACTATTTTTTGGGACCAAGAGTTGAAACAGTGAACTTAAGATGTTGAAAACAGGTGTTATCACGTAACTTCAATCGTACTTACCGCTCACGTGACGTCGCATTCTCCGTGGCATACAGAAAGTCCTTGTAGGCTGAAAGAAAACACATGATGACGTCGAGAAACTGAAACTTCCAACCTTTCGCACCAAACCTTCTGGCTCCTTCCAGAAGTTCTTTGGGTAAACGATCATAAACAATACTTTGAGTGATTCTTGTTTCAGCGACTAGACATAGTATGGAGCAGCATAAGAGTAGTTGGAAAATATAGGAAGTATTATTGTTTAGCATTCACAGCGAAGGGGACGGAAATAGAACAGCACGCCAATAAAAACAAATGAGTCGAGTTGGGAGCGGTATCAATACAAGTACACAAGCTTCAAACAGTTTTCACTGTTTATGATTAGAAGTGGTCTCGGGCGTACACTTTTATAATTTGGACGCCAAAGATACGGCTATGGGCAGTCAGTCAGCAGCCCACGGTGAGAGACTGCCCGAATCATTTATCACATCTTTCGAAGGCGCACGAAAACGCGCGAAGCGTCGAAAAACTGTCGGAAATCTGTCGAAAATAGTAAATGAAACGGGCAAAGTCAGTCGTTGGTCGATCAACAACGACATCCGTTGGACGTTTGATATTCGGACGATGAACGGGTGACGACATCGCCGAACGTACATTGGCAACTGATTCCAAAGTCCGAGTTTGGTACCAGGGGACATTGGTCTTGGACCCATTGGTACAGTACATAGAACAAACAAGTTCATTCAGATCAGTGTTACGTTTGGAACCATATGGAAGGTCACGTGATTTTCAATTTTTCAGAAAGTTTGCATGCTTTGAAGATTTGATCTTTTGATTTGACCTCCTCGATAGATCCAATGGTTTGTTTTTCATCCTCATTTTTGACTCTGTTGTTGTTTGTATGTAGGAATACACGGAATCCGAAAGCGCGAGTATTTATTTGTACAATTCGATCAACCAAAAATCTACAATTGTGAAAGAGAAAAAGTGTGTTTGAGGTAAGCGAAAATGTTGGAAGCGAAAGAGTTTGGGTGGGAGCAAAATGATAAATATATGGAAGTGTTGTAAGGCAGATCTGACTAGAAGACTTACAAGTTTTGGGAAACAAGAATGAGAACTTTGGAAGAGAATCGGTATACCAGAAATGTACAATGGGATTGAGGTGTCGATGAATGATAAGAACATGATAACCAGGGAATAATCAAACGGAATGTGGAAGAGTTGAAGTGGATATGACAATGAAAACAATGAACTACTACGGATGAACTAACTGTTACAAATAAAAACTCGCTGAAAAAAATCAAAAACAGTCGCGTCGACTGGAAGAAGGTTGGTTGGCTTCTCGTGTTTTGGAGTCCCAGAGAATGACTCCTCGCAACGCTTCGTCTTCCAGACTGCTTTTGTTTTTCTTTTGTTTCAGCGCTGCTCCAATTCCCAGATGTTGATTGGTAGGAGTAACAAAAACTCTTTTGTTGTACCTGAAATTTCGGATTATTCATCTATCAAAGTTTCTTTTCATTTCTTACCGTTTGTTCTCCGTTTGGATTTTCTTGATTTGATCAAGACTGTTTCCAATGAATGTTTTCAACATCTCCTTCCATTTGTTTCCTTTCTGGCAAACAAGTTTGGAGATTTCTCCAAGGTTAAGACGGTCTTCCTTGTCCAGCTTGTTATCGCATTGGAAAATCAAGCTCACTTGATTGTTCGCCTCGTTGGTCTGTTTGTACTGAAATGAATATTGATAACCCATATTCAGAACACGTTTTCTTACCGTTAACTTGAAGTAGCAACCTTGAATTGTGTAGAAGATGTCCTGGGAATGCTCCTCGGAGGAGGCAGTGTCAGTTTTACGGAATTTGACCTTTTCAAAGCTGGGAGTGTCAGGTTCTTGGATCGCCGAGATATACAATGCATCTTCGAGGCAAACAAAGGCAGTTCCCAGCCGAGATGGTTCAATCAAAGGAACGATTGCTTTGTGCCGAGCCAAATCCATGTACATCTTGTCGATGAACTCGAAGTTGAAATTCATGTCTCGTTCCACTTTTGTATGAGAAATGACGGCCGAGAAAAGCATTGCATTTGTAACCTCCGAAGATACAGAAGTGTCTGCTTTAGTGATAACACTCTCATGACGAAGAATCAAATTCTGGAGACGGGAGAACGACTGGTGTCTATAGAATGCCATCATGGTCTTGTCAAGTCCATTCTCAGGGACATATCGTTCCAGAACATTGTACAGTTTTCTTGATTGATTGAAGTATCCGGTCAGCAAAGCCTCGTTTGCAGTCAGTGTCGGGTGAATCAGCAGAGTACACAACTGCTCAATCTGGTGAACGTCAAAACCTTGGTTCTTGGCTTGCGCATCGAATTCAGCTCTGTCTAATTGAGATGGGATGACGGAGACAGGCGTAAATGAGAAGAGATTGATTGTGTGTTGGAAATCGAGAGAAGAGTTCAACCATGCACTATAATCCGAGATGTCTTGGGTGTATGTCTGCGGAATTCGAATCTGAAAAGAGTCATCAAATTATTATGTTTTTGAATCGAACACATACTCTTTCAATGATGTATCTAGAGATTGTAGCTTGAGTACTCATGTATTCGTCCAAGGTGGCATTCGACTCCCTGAAAAAAACTTGTTCGTTCATCAATTTGAGTTTTATAAGACTTACAATAGTTGGCTCAGTTCTCCAATTTGTCGTTCCAGTGGCTTGATGTTGAACAAAGCGCTGAAGACTACTCCAAGAGATTGCTTGACGGTGTTCAGGGACATCACTATATCGTTCACATTGCCTTGCACTTCAGCTTGATAAATGGCATAAACATTGAAAACGTGAGTGCCGACAAGATTCAAAAAGTGTTCAAACAAGCAAACGTTCAAGTGGAACATTGCTTCATACGTTGATACAATCATCTTCGTTTCACGTTTCTTCCACGTTCTCTGAAAAATGGAGCTTGCACAAAAGATGGACCGAATCTCAACTTACCCTCAGATTTTGGATCACCATTTTTGCCTTTGAAATCTCCATTTGCTTGAATCGCTCGTACTTGTAGTACTCATCAAGCACGATTGATCCAGATGACCCAGAAGTTATTTCCAAAGTGTCATTGATCTGCGGGACGGTTTGTGGAGTGGCTGTTGTACTGCCAAATCTGAGAAGTCCTGTTCTCAACTGAACTTCTTTCAGAGCAATGCGTCGGTTTTCAAGTTCCTCCTCGTTTCTCGATTGCTTGTTGGCCCATCTGCTGCGCTGAAAAATGGCAGAGTTAACTAAATGCATGTCACATTGCAAACCAACCAGCATAGATTCAAGGTACGTCTGTTGTGTGGTCGGTTGGAGGTTTTCAAGGCCGTTGAAGAGAGATACGTCATTTAGCAGTTCTTTGCCAATTGAATTGTCGGTCATCCGTGTTTCCATTTTCTGAAACAAATATGTTTTTTTTTTCAATTTTATCGATTCCACTTACCCGAACAGAATAGTCAGTCATGTGCTCGTTCCTAATCACGTTCATCTTTCTCTCTGCGTAGTTTGCAACTTCCTTGAAACACATGTGCGATGAGCTTCTCTTGAGAACATTGAAGTCACGAAGATGGCTGTCCAGGATAGAATCTTGACTCTTCGATCTGATTCTTCTAGCACGCTTTTGAAGCATGACGATTTCCCGTTGTTCTTCTTTTGTCAGTGGTCGTCGAACACTTTCAAAGCTTCCATAAACACTTTCGTGTGTGTTATAGGAACGATTGCCGTCGAACTTCTTGATCTTTGTATTCATTACGGTCTCATCTTCTTCACCATATGTAGACTCTGGCGAGTCATCCATGTCACATTCTTTGAATGCCTTGACATACGCGTTCAACTCTCTCTTCGTCATAGTGATAATCTCATCGTCATCAAGATTGCTGGTAATGTCAAATGGTGAGCCTCCGAATGTTTGCATTAGCTCGATGTATGTGGTCTTTCTCTTATGCACAGGAAGATTTGCCGGAAACAGTGTGTACGAATTCGGGTTAGGTTCGTAATCCTCGTTAACTTTTCTGGAAGCGCGAGAAACAGCAAACTGTAGAGTAGAGCTAGGTCCATGTCTGCATACAAAACGCCCAACAAGTCGGTTGATACCGTACACTTGCATGTTTGTAGCGTTCGTGAAAATGACGCTGTTCTCCTCATTCGAAACGAATTGCTCACATGTGCAATCATGAACCAGTATCACATCTCCTCGAGTGCAGCCAGCGCAATAAGGATGCTCATCCTCATGACAATCCGATGAGAACTTCTCCGAAAGTGTTCCTCCCATGAACCAGAGATGCTTGAAAACTTTGAAGTTGAACGGAATAGTATCATCAGCCCGTCCTGAAGAAGGTAAATAAATATCAAAAATTCGAAAAATAAATAGGCAACTCACTGCTTTTCTTGAAAAGCTGTGCGTCTCTGTACTTTTCCAAATCAGTGAAGAATTCAATGGCCCGTTTCTCCTTGTCTCCAACTCTCACTGACCACTTCATCTGATCGAATTCTTCTTTGGTCAAAATAGTGTTCACGAACATTTCAAGACCTGAAATTTTCAGTTCGAATTTGAAAAAAAAAATCAACAACTCACATTTGTTTTCGGTCCTCTCAATCTCAGTCTGTTCTCGTTCCACCTTGAATTGGTAGTAGATACTCTTCTGTACAAGTGTCAGTATTTTCACGCCATACGCCACTTCTCTATTGTCGTCCAATGGCACCGCAACCAACTGATGGACTGAAAAAGTCGTTTGTTCAAATCATGAGTTCTCATATAAACAATAATAAACAACTTACATCGATAATCCTTGTCTCGTGTATGTCTTGGCTCGGATGCTTTGAACCGATTTACACGATTCCTATCATATCCGCAGAAGTCAGCAACTGAAAAAAAAGTGTTTTCAAAATAAAATAAACTGAATGAAAACTCACTTGTGCATTCCAATGTCTTCCAAACATTTTCTTCAAACCGCATTTCGTACTTTGGCATCTTTGATGGTTTCGCGTTGTCCAATGCACTTTCGTACTTTCTTTTCTTCACAGAGTGTTGGATGGTTGTCACCGTTGGCGCTTCAGCTTCTGGCAGGGAAAGTTGAGTTTCAAAGCTGGTATTAAACGCTTCTGCATTTGTTGTATCGTTTGTACGGAACGTTTGACGGAGGAAGATCACATCAGTGTTATCCGGTTTTCTTGCGATGATGCTTTCCTCGAAGTTAAGCAGGTTGAAGCCTGGTGCACGACATTTGATTGGAGTGCTTGTTCTTTGGAATAACGCAAGTGAAGAGATATCAGACTTTTGGTCCATCATCTCAAACAGATTCTTCTCAACGATAGGCCTTGTCAGTTCAAGTTCTGGCTCTTCTTCGGTCGCATTGAGCGATTTCAAATGTTCTTGCACCTCTTCACAGATTTGAGAGTATCCAAATGAATTGCGCTGCTTCAAGTCGTTGTACCAGACGTGCATTATGTCGAACTGCGGATCATCAAATGGAACATCACAATACGAAGATTTTGCAATTTTTTCGGTGAATGCTGTTTGCTCCTCACTCCACTTTGATAGGAAATCAGCTGGAAGTTCGTTGCCGTATTGCTCGTGAAGCAAACTGGCGCAGTTCTTGCTCAGGGCTCTTGTTAGTTCTTGAATCACACAAACTGCAGTAACATTGCTATCAAACTGCTTCTTGATTTCCATTTTACACGCCAGTGTTGAAAGTTTGTTGATGATTTCGGTGAAAAGCTGTCCGATCATTGGGAATCCATTGAATTGAATGATATCCTTCAAGTTTATCGGAGAACAACTTGCATTCACAATTAACGCTGAGGCCTTCTTGACAGTTTCCAGAATGTCCGCAACTTCTTTCTTCACTTCAGTGAACGACATTTCTTTTTCTTTCAGATTCTGAGAAACTGAGAGCGGATCCGGCATTTCTCCAGTCAGTAGAACACAAACCATTCCAAGAATCTTGGAAGCAAAGGCGTACTGTTCTGCTGGCGGAATGTTGTGAATGAATGACTCAATTCCAGCTTGCAGAATAGGCTTGATCGGTTGTTGCTCAGGATCTTCCATCATTGATACTGCATGCCAGTACTCATCCAGTGGTCCATTTGTGATCGGGTGCCAGTAAGTTCGCAAATCTTCGGTCACTTCTCCTGGCTCCGTGGTGTTTTGTTTGGACTCGCGACGCACAACACTGAACTGCGCACTTGCACGTGCCACGTTCTTCTCAGCAACAACTTTCGTTGTTTCTGCAGTTTGATCTTTCTTCTCAATAGAAATGGGAGCAACTGTGTTCACAGCGGCGACTGCAAAAAACAGATTAGATGAGGTTTGTAATAAAATAATTACCTGGTTTGAGAGGATCTCTGGAAGAAGGTTCCTCGGATGGTTTAGGCGGAGGAGAGGTAGTTTCTTTTGTTACCGAAGGTTGCGAGCCAGAAGTTTTCGGAACGGATTTTGAGCTTTCAGTTTGTTGATGCTCAATTGGTAAGAGCATTTCATCGTCTGGCACAAATGTCCATATTCTTTTTCCTGGAGATGACAGAGTGTAGTGGAAGCAAGTAGACATTTTCTTCACAAGTTGTGCGAGTTTCTCATCCAATTCCGTCCTGGTTTCCTTTTCCTGAAAAATACAAATGTTCAGCTCAATTCTCCAGTTGAAGTTGAACTACGGAAACTCACATAGACCAGCTCTTGGACGTATTTGAAAAACTGACTACTTTTCAGTTGTTCACCTCGGAAGAACGACTGGCACCAGCTCTGAAATCGAAATATCATGTTTTTATGTGTGGGAAGCTATAGTTACCTTGGCGTATTTGGAAGCAATAACTCGAAGATTACTCAATTTGAAAATGCGTTTGGCCTGGTAATATTTCTCGTTATCTAGATCAAGAGATAGTGTTGTCAGATCAAGTGTTTCGTCATCCGGAAGAGTCTCTCCAATATTGGGCAGTTTGCTTTTTGATAATGCTTTGTTGATAGCGAGCACTTTTTGAACTTTGCATTTGATTTCATTTTTGCGAGCTTCTTGAGCACTGATTTCAGCTAACTCCTTTTCTCTCTGCTGGCTCTTGTTGAGAATTCTCAGTCGCTCCTTTTCTTGGTTTTCCTTCTCAACATTTTCCTTCTCAAGCTGCTCAGCTCGCAACTGTTCTTGCTTTAATCTCTCTTCTTCCGCTTGGCGACGACGTTCTTGCTCTTCCTTCTCTTTCTGGACACGCTTTCTCTCTTCCTCCTCTTTCTGAAGACGTTCTTGCTTTTCTTTCTCTTTCTGAAGACGTTCTTGTGCTTCTTTCTCTTTCTGGATGCGTTCCTGTTCTTCCTTCTCTTTTTGGATGCGTTCCTGTTCTTCCTTCTCTTTCTGGATGCGTTCCTGTTCTTCCTTCTCTTTTTGGATGCGTTCCTGTTCTTCTTTCTCTCGTTGTTCTCTCTCGACTCTTTCTTTTTCAAGTTTCTCCTTTTCCAACCGCTCTTTCTCCAACCTTTCTTCTTCTGCTTTTCGAAGACGCTCCTTCTCTTCCCACTCTCTCTGGGCACGTTCTTGATTTTCCTTCTCTCGCTGCTTTCGTTCTTCTTCTTCTCTTTCAGCTTTTTCTCTTTCATACAACGCCCTTAGCAACCGTTCTTTCTCCACTCTAGCCGCTTCCTCTCTTTGACGGCGCTCTTCCATTTCTTTCTCCTTTTCGATGCGTTCTTCCTCTGCTCTCTGTTTCTCTTTCTCTGCTTCCTCCTTCTCTCGTTGCTCTTTTTCCAACTTTTCCTTCAGCAATCTTGCCTCTTCCAGTTTTCGAAGGCGATCTTCTTCTGCTCTTTGTTCTGCTTTTTGTTCTGCTCTCCTTTTCCAACTATCTCGCCTTTCCTGTTCCCTCCTCTTTCTTTCTTCGTCCCGGAGTCGAATTCGCTTAGCCTGTTCCTTTTCTCTTTGAATACGTTCTTGATCTTCCTTCCTTGGTCTGCCTCTTCGTCGCTTTATTGGCTCTTGTTCTTTCTCCAGTCTTTTCTTTTCAAGCATTTCTAACCTCTCTTTCTCTTGTTGTTTTTCTGCTGCCCTCTCCTTTTCCTTCTCCAGTTGCTCTTTCCTCTTCTGCTCTTGTGCCAATCTTGCGTTTTCTTCTCTTCGATGTTTTTCTCTCTCTTCTCGCTCCTTTTCCATCTGGAGACGACTGGCTTTTCCTTGTTGGACTTGACTTTTTGGATTATAGTCGAACTCAACGTCTCGTCCCTTTGGCCTTTTGTAATTCTTTAACATATTCTCACGAAACAGTGCACTTTGCTTTCTGGCTGCGGTAATCTTTCGAGCTGCCTGCTTTTCGAATCGTCGTTTAGTCTCCGCGATAGCTAGTTTAGCTGCCTCAGCTGCTTTCTTAGCTCCTTTGCCTCTACGAGGAACTCGCACATCACCTGACAAGTGCTGCCTAGTTTGATTAGCAATGTTCTCGTTTACAGCATGGTTATTGAGACTACGGAGTCGTTTGAGCTCAAAATTGGTGACCTTATCCACTTCCCAACAGATTCGGTCAATTTCCGCTCGTCTATACAGATACTTCTGAGTAGTATCTAACAGTGACTCATAATGGTTCACTCTTCTCTCCAGATATTGCTGAAGCTGATCCTTTCCACGCTTGATATCATTTCTGTCTCTCATGCGTCTCGACAACATCATCTCCAAACAAAGGTAATATGGCGGCGGGAGTTCGAATGCTCCTGTCGCAGGCAGTTTCAACATCAAACACTCTTGATCACTGATAAGTTGTTTGATTTGCCCTTCCAGAGCAGTTTTTATGCGGACGTTGACAGTCTACAATGGGATTTATTGGAATTGCTTATGTTTATATGTCTAACTTACTTCTTTTGCAACCGTGGACGTAACGAGGTTTTTCAGGACTTGACAAACTTCGTCGACAAGTTGACCTTCTCCTCTTTCGTACACTCTCGGAATGTTGTAGCAGCGGTACTTTCTGTCGTTTCTCATAGCATCTAAATAGAAACTTCAGTATATATAATCCTATTTTGAAAGTTAAACTCACGTTTCGTACGTGCAACTTCAAACGCTGTTCTGGTCAGTTTTCCGTGGTAGCATTCCATCATTTCACTGGTAGTTTTCTGTTCAGCGAGCATTTGCCTGAACCGACACACATGTTTTCGCACAATCTTCTTCAGCTTCCTTCTTTTCTTATCGACTCGTTTCAGAAGAGGTTTTTCAATTTTGCGTTGATGAAACCATGAGAGCTGGTCAAGCATGTAACCCTGATAACGGCTGTCCAAGAAGATTGAGTTTTCCGAAGTTGTACGTCTGAGCTTTGGCTGCGCAACATCCATCATGTCATCATCATCACTCAAATAATCGTCAGGTTCGGAATCGAAGCTGAAAACAATGAATTGCAAATTGGAAGCAGGAAATGAAAAAAAAACTCACTCTGAGGCAACGATTGGTTCCATGAACTCATATTTTTCTGTTAGCTTCTGAGCTAGCGGAATTGGTTTCCTTCCTGGCTTCTTCCTCACTTTTGGTGGTGTCGGAGATCTGGGCTTCCTTGGAGGAGGCGGCAAGTCGTATATCTTCCGACGTACTCCGATGAGTTTTTTGCGAGTGAATGCAACTTCATACAGTCTCCGATCGACCTTCAAAGGCTCAACAGGAACTGGAGGAGGACTCTTCGCAATGTCGAACACAAATCGGGTCATGATTTTTCTTGGTGGTGACCGATGAACGCGTGCTCTAGTCACATGGACAGCTTCTCCTTCGGACCATTCCTCCCTTACCACAAACTTCTTGATGGGTTTTTCTGTATGAACCGTGTACAAGTTACGGTCACAGCCGACGATGATGGGTTCCTTTGCACAGGTGGTATCCCAAATTCTGGGGTAGGTGAGTGGTGGCATTGGGTTTTCCTCCAGAATTTTTGTTCCACCAGTAATAACCATGTAAGCCGAGAGGTATTCTGCATTGCCAGTAGTTCGGCACCACTGAAATATTCAAATTTGATGTAATCATCGTTTCAAGCAGCTTAATTGAAAAACAAAACTTACATCGTAGAATTCATGAATTCCAACACTAGACATGAAGTACTTTGGAGAAATCTGTTCTGTGCGCATCTAAAACTTATTTGTGTAATAATTTGAGAGATACAGATCGCAGACTCACCAGCTGGCACATCTCTTCCAGAGTAATACTTTTGTAGAGACTCGGATTCTCAGAAAGGCAGTCAAAAATTGGACGGTTCACACGGAGGATTTCTGTCAGATGCAATGTGTAGACGGAAACTCGATCGAATCCAACTTTGAGTCTGCTGTCCCATCTGCGATTATGTTATTGTTAACGTACATGCCAACTTCGAAGTTACCGTTCATATGGAATGTAGAGTGGGAACATCAAGAAGTTGAACATGTCCACCAAGTATCTCTGCTTGCGTTTGGTGCCATCATGGTCCAGGAACTCTACGTCCTCCAGCTCCCAGACAAGGAAGAATCCATGAATGTGTCTTCCCATCTTATGGAACTTGTACAGTTCGTCTCCGGTGATGTTAGACACGACGAATCCCTCTTTTGGCTCGATGCTTCGGCTAAAAAAAACAAGATTTAATTCGAAACGTTGTACTATCCCTTACTATGTTAGGTTGAGATACTCGTACTGCGCTTCTTGGTAGCGGCAGATCAGATAGTGAACCTTATCTTTTACAGCCACTGCAGAAACTGGGAAATAACCTGAAGTGATAAACAAATAATAGAAAAAAAGCAAAGAAAAACATACCACACTCCATAGTTGGAGGGACGAAGCATTCAGGAACATCACAAATACGGGTGATGCGAAGAGAAATCATTGCTTTCATCAAGAAGAACTCTCGAACAAAATACGACGTGTCTCTGATCACGTCGTCACCTGTTCTTCTCTGAAAAATAGAATAATCACAAAAATGTCATCCAAAGAAGAAACATACTCTGTTGATGCGATCCTTCACTCTGTGAATGATTCGCTGGAGCTGAGAAATCCAGTCTATTGGTGTCATTGCGTGTTGATCAAAAAGTTCTTCGTCTTTCAATGCAGTCATTGCTGGATACGATGGACGATGGAAATTGCCAGAGAGGGTTGTTTTGGCAAACGGTTTCTTATCTAATCTCCACCACATAGTTTGAAACTTCATCCGCTTCTGCTTGCACGAGTGTTTCTTCATGGTCCTGCCGAAGTGAAACATTTTAACTGATCCATCGTATTCCACAGATGTAGCCACAAAGTCGTCGTGGTAATCGGTTGATGGGAAAGTGAAAAGCTTGACTTGATCCATATGGTCACGCACAGTTTCTCCCAATGAGAGAACTGGCACTCTTTCCAAAGAGGTATCGCCGTAATGTTCCTTGTGGAACTGTTGAACTGGATTGTTGACGATACTTCTCGTGACTCTGGTTCGTCTGTTCACCACTCTGTTGTTCACTCGTTGTAATTCTTCATTTTTCAGTCGGTACATGACGGGTCGAACATCTTCCCTGTACCACTCCAATTTTTGACGGAACCCATGCTTGTTCTTCTTCACCTCGGGGTTACTGCTGATTCTCGGAACTCGGCGACGGGGTCTTCCTTTACGAGAACTGTAAACTGGTGTGGCATCCAAATATTCCAAGTCATCATCATCATCTTCCAACACTTCTTCAATTCTGGCTCGATCCCTCTCGTCGATTTGAACAATTTCGGGGCTATCCATTCGCATCGGTGAGTACATGATAACAGAATCCGGTCTGGGTGAAGGGTTGTAGTCGAAATCCTCGTAATCATAAACACCATTGTCACGATCAGCTTGGAGAATGTCAAAGTTGTGGGAGAGTTGAGCAGCTCGGTCAAATGGTGGATCTATCGGTTGAACTGACGGTTGACGTTGTAGAGAAGAATAGTCAATGCGCATTTCCAGGTCTCGATCCAGTTCGGGATCATCTTTCTCGTATTCGTCATCTTCATCAGAATCAGTTGATGGTGGTTCGTAAATACTGCTAACACTGTCGAATGAAGATGAAGAAGAACTTATTCTGCGAAACCTGTGTTCTTGCTGGACGTAGTGCTCATCTTCTTGCTCGATGTATTGCACATCTTCGTTCTCAGCATATTGTTCATTTTCTTGTTCTGCATCATGTTCATCTTCTTGTTCAGCGTATTGTTCATCTTCTTGCTCGATGTATTGCACATCTTCGTTCTCAGCGTATCGTTCTTCCTCTTGCCCTGCATCTTGTTCATCTTCGTGCTCCGCGTATTGCTCATCTTCTGGTTCTTGTTCTTGATCGTATTCCTCTTCCGGTTCCTGTTCATATTCCTCTTCTAATTCCTGCTCTTGTTCTTGATCGTTTTCCTCTTCCGGTTCCTGTTCATATTCGTCTTCTAGTTCCCGTTCTTGTTCTTCTTCTGCTCCCTGCTCATACTCCTCCGCCGGTTGCAATTCATATTCGTCACCCGCTTCCTCCTCATATTCCTCATCTAGTTCCTGCTCTGCCTCATCTTCTGCTTCTTCTTCTTCATCTCCTTCTGCAATGTCTTCTGGCTCCTCATCGTTGGGATGACGAAGCTTTCTCCGTTTTGGTGAAGGTGGGTCGATGATTTCCACTGAACTCGAGCGTGTTCTTCGTGAGGCCCATTGAATGTTTCTGCTCATGGCACGGCTGTCCGTGACAGGGAACTCGTCGATTGTGACAACGGAATCATTTGACGAACTTCTAGATTGTTTGGGGTTATCAACCATGTATTATGGTTCCGCAAAACTGAAAAAACAGTTGTTATATTTTGCAAACGAGATAAGCAAAATCGAGAGTCAAAAAAAGAAACAAGATGGTTATGACTATTGTTACGAAGTATGGCTCAAAGAAATAGGAACGCATCTACAAGTGAAAAAATTAGCAGTGATTCTAAAAGTTGTAGATTAATAATCTTTTCAGAATTGCGGTGGTGATGAAAAATTTGTGGAAATACTTGAAGTCAGCAGCCCAAATGGATACAGAAACTGAGGAACGTCAATAATCGTTGTAAAAAGGTAAATATGTCAGAGAGAGGGCGAACACAGATAGTTTACGACGACGTTCCCGGAGCAAATCCCAATAGAGACAAAAAACCTAACAACAGTTACTGTCACCCTAATCACTCTTATTACTTGACAGTTTTTTCCAGGAAAAAATGATAGTAATTCTTAATCCCTACAGTGTCCAAGCCGGATTATTGCACTACTGTGTCATTGTGTGGGTGTTAGAAGACAGCAACAGATATACGTGTGGACCACAAAGGACATTCACACCTGGACTGATCTCCCGCTGAGTGGCCGACGTCTCTTTGGGTACGAGGTGATGAAGGGGATGTGCTTAGGTAGATCTGTGATGTCACCCTGTCAGGACACCTAATCTTGCTTTTGTTACGTACAACAAATATCTTTTTGTTAGACCACCTTCCATTCTTCCTTTCCAGTTTTCATGTGCCGGTCAAAACGCCTTGCTGTAAAAGGCTTCAGCGCAAGGCGGTCGAGGGGCGCACGCCACACACATTCCTGCGTCTCTTCTCTATCAGCAGGTCAAAATGAAAAAAACGTGGCGCTCAGCGGCAAGAGAAAAGAGACAAGATGAGAAAAATTGAGTCTAGAAATAACACAGCGCCAAGTGAGACTAAGAACAGAAAAAGAGACAATTTCATCTTCCCTCTGCGAGAGACACTATTTGGACGGGCGAAGGAGTGGACGCGGGGCATAGCGCTAGTTCGCAAGCAAGCATAGCTGGGTTTAGATTCAACTTAAACCTTTGGCATTCACTTTTGCTAACTGTGATGAACAGAATGATTGAGTGAGTGTGTATAGAACCTTCCATTATCACTTAAGTGATAAGATAGTCAAGTGGTCGTGCCCGCAAGTGTCGGTTTTCAAGGCTGGCGCTGGCGCTGGCGAGCCAATTGCAATAGGAGCAGAGTCGTCCAGCTCACAGACAACGTCCGACGCAACGAGAGACAAGAAAATATTCGAAACGCAGAGAGGCGATACACCAGACCCCAGTGGACAGGACCGCTAACGTACCGTATGATGAGAGACTACGCGAACAGAGGAGGGCGAAGAGAGTATCGATTAGAGGTTGCGAACGTGTTCGTTGCGTAACGGTGAACGGGACCGCGCGCACATTAATTAGAAAAACAAAGTCTCGCAATTAAAAAAACAGTCTCCAATGACAAACTTTAGAATTTTCAGAACAGGCACAAAATAAGGAAGCAAGTAGACGACGGTCAGTAAACAAAACTCAAGGTTACTAGCAGGAACGAGTCGAATATTGAATTCGTGAAAGACGTGTCAATCCATCACAGACTTTTTGGAACACATAAAATTGTTGGTTTCTTACTTCAATTAAAAATAGGAGACTGATCCAACGGCTAGCAGAAATATTAGATGAGAAAAAAGGTCGGAGAGCAAAGAGGCGGGGCGTAGAAGGTGTCGGGCCGAGTTGGATTCACAGCGGGAGAGCAACACAAGATGGTCCGGCGAGGACGAGGACATCGATTGATACCGCAGAACATGGAGGAACGCATTCATGTGGAGAGGTCAAACGGAGTAGAGTAAATATGATGTAACCATATTGAAGAGGAACGCAAAAGAATTGGGCCTAATTTTTGGAAACCATTAGGGATTGACAAGTAAACGCGCTCTATTGAGAACAAACTATTATTTTAAATAGTGGCAATCTACATTCTGAAATGATTATGTTTTTGATAGATTTGAAAAATCCACAGTTAGTGATATTCATCTCCCGCTGAAGAGAATTCTTTGATTTAGAACAGACTGGTCAAAGGCGCGAGTTTGCTTGGCTATTCCGACTAGGCGGAGCTGATTTCAAAGTACTGTTTCGAAGTGACTCGCTTCAAATGAAAAATAGAAAGGCTTTGTTTCTTGAATTTTGTTTTCCAATACAAAGTTTCGGTCGACACAGACATCGACCGACGTTCACGCGGAGAGTAGACAGAGCCGGACACACTCAGGGTCAGTCGTACGCAACCCATCAGTTGGTTGAAGAGAGATTTTGCGTGTACCGACGATGACCCAACAGTCACAACAGCTGTTCGCTAAGAAAGCAACAATCCCAATTCTTAGCGCACCAGATGTTCTTTATGTTTATGATGGGTTTTTCACGATACAGGTGTGACCTCGACTGTGTGCACATGTCTCAAGAAACAATTAACCTACGTTTTAATCTTAAATATGCAATGCCATATGGAAGCATGAATTTTTTCTGATGAGATTAACGAGAGAAGAAAATAACCTGCATAGCTCCTATAGGTGGTACCGCCTACACTCGTCAACCTGGTACCGCCTTCTCAAGTTTGACTGGTACCGCCTTCTCTCCGAGAACAGACAACGAACTCAAACCGGAGATTAAAATCGTATTGTTCCAAAACATTTTCCACTGATTCTAACCAAAAACACAGTTATCTCTTCCGTAATAACAATTACTTTAGCGGCGTCTAGAATTATTTTCAGCTAGAAATGTGTCTCTTGAGTAAATCGTATAGCAGGAGATCATAACAAAGACGAGTCTGTTTATCTCTATTCAAAAATAATAATCAACTTCCGGGTGGATATGAGCTTACGGCTGAAAGGATTCTGACATCTACAAACCGGAAACAGGCCAAGATTACTCTTCAAAAAGTTGCGACACAAATAGGTTCTGTTAAAAATGCAGCACACCAATTTTTTGTTTAAAAATTTTCCTACGTATCGAGTTTCAGAGAGACACGAGAGAAGTCTAAACATTCTGGTTCCTCTGATTTTTGAACGAATGAATTGCACTTCTAAAAGAACACAGACAGAGTTCTGATCAGTCTCTCAAAACACACGCTCACTTCTTTCTAGAACGACGACGCGACGTTTTGAGCGGTGAAGCGGATGTTAAACTAAAACGGATTTTTTGTCAGGTGTTTTCTAGCAAGTTTTTGAGAAATGGTTGGGAAAGAGATTCACAAAGTGTTGCAAATGCAAAGTGTATTACTGCAGGAACACTCAAAAACCGATGAAATCCTTATTGAATATTCATTAATTCCAATTCGAGAAATTTGCACCCTGTCACCATGTGTTCTGAGCTGTCGTGGTCATCTGCGTGAAATGTAACCAATGTTGAACTTTGCAATCTAACATTTTCTTGCTAAAAGAACACCGTTCATCTTTTCTTTGGGTTTTAGCTGCCTGTCCTTTCTAGGGTGCAAGCCACAAGAAAGGGGAGAGCTAGAGAAGCCTGCAAAGTGCATGAAGGATACATGTTATCTCATTTCTCACGACTCCCTTAAGCTCCGTCCGACAAGCTTATTATTCATTAGCGACGTTTAGGCTCAAATTGGATATTTTCCTAAGGGAAGTAGCATCGTATAGCAAGACGACACGGGGGTGTGCAAGTGAAGAGCTAGCTTATGTTCTCACATAACAGGATATTTATAGATTCATTTCAGTTGTCAACACAACGTATTCACACTTCACTGATCGGAAAACTTTTTATTCAAAGAAAATCTCAGAAAAAAAATGATGAGTAATATTCTTGACGATATACGTCAAGGCCCACGGCGAGCAAAGCAATTACGCGCTGGACGATGTGTGTACCTAAAAACAATTAACGTATTAGATCTCCGCACGTACATATCAAGATTATTAATCTCAGGATTGAGGTAGACCACCTTGAGCCGTTCTCGAAATATCCTTGTCGAAAGACCTCCCAAGAGAAACTATGTGTGTGGTCGGCGAGAGAAAATTGAGAAAAATGAGAAAACTGCGGCTTGCGAAATGTTCTCGTGTCTTGCGCGGCTAGGGGAAAAAGATAGAAAACTTGAGGCTATGGAGAAATGTGGTTTGGGAGAAATCAGAACGTTTGATTGTGGCAAAGGTTGTTGACAGGTGCAAAAGTCAGTTTTTGGCGTCTCTGAAAACGGAAGTCAGTTGTTTTTCAGCTTACTTGACAAAAAACGCAAGGATTCGAATTCATGGACAATTTTTTTCCGGGTGTTATGCAAATCCTTGAATGAAGAATTTCTGCACAGATATAACTACACAGAAAAACAGATTTGTTCTCGACTTGCAACTAATTTTGAGCATTCCTGAGATAATTTGATGACGTGTAGAATGATACGAAACATTGAATCATAGTTTCCTGTCGGTGATCAAATGTTTTTGGGTTGAGAAGGTATTGAAAGTAAACATGGCAACAGTGATAACACCAAAAATATTTCAGTCCCGGTCGAATGTAATAAAACATCAAGCATTTCCGACGTGTTATTCCTGCTCTCGTGGGTGTTGTGTCCCTGAACTTTGGAGTTGTCTTTTCAAATTTCAACACTTCAAGTAGTTTATGCCGAACATGATTCAATGCGCCTGTTGGAAGTCCCCCGAAAAGTCACGAAAACTGATTTTATTATCATTGTGTACTGTGTCCGCTTCAAGTCATGACATGCCTCTCGCCCCGTTTATTACGATTCGTGCCCAAAAAGTGTGCCGCGTGTCATACTATCTTTGCTCCAAACTTTCTCTCCATCTCGTTTCTTTTTCATTTTATCATCTTGCATCAAATGGCCAGTTATCATCTGTGCTCTGTTTGCCGTTTATAACTGAGTTTTGCGCTCAACTACTTTTAAGACTCTACTTTCGCTTTTCATTCTAGAAATAGACAATTTTATGGGAAGTTCTTCCAGGTTACACTACTGTTCGTGGATTGCATTGGAGAACTAAATCAAGATGGCTGGAAGGAGCGACAGTGAGTCAGAATAGGGAGAAATGCGGTGAACGTTGGGTTTCAGGTTTGATGGACCAGGTTTTTGCCGCCGTCACCCTGCCGACCGTTGGTCCGAATACTGTTATGGAAACTCATCACGAAGAATCCCATACCGTCTTTCATTCGGTAAGTCCCCTTCCATTTGTTGATAGCATTCCAAATTATTTTGAAATTTGATTTTTCCTGACTATACTCTATTCCGTTCTATTTCCAGGAGAGTCATCGTGTTGAAACCCATCACGAACATGTGGAATACACCGATTCTGGGGTAAGTCGCTCGTTTACGTCATTGCTACCTTTCCCAACTCAACACACTCAACTCCCAGTTCTCAATTATCGAGCGAACTGCGTGTTGTTCGCTTATCACTAAAAACTGAAGACCGTTTGTTGCTCTTTGGTTTGCATAAATCAAATAATCCTCACTTCCTGGAGGGAAAATTGAAAAAACAAATAGAGCAACTATGAGGAAAGTTTTTTAGGTAGTTGTTGGGGGAATTGTTGGACATCATGTAGAGGAGCACCGCCGTCCAACTTTTGACAATGAGGACCAAAGATCCGAGGTGGGATCGGGGATGTGGATTTTGTTCTGACAGTTTGTGTTTTAGGTGTCTGCTCTCTCGAAGGCAACTTCGGTCTCGGTTCATTCGAGTGTGTCCCAGCAGTCCGCTCAGCACGGGGTATCCTCAAAATATAAAATCACTTGCCAAGTTTTCATATTCAGCACTACGACTTGCCACCAATTCCACAATACGATATGCCACCAATTGTGGTTGGAGAGGCTGTGATCGGAAAGGCTCCGTCTGTGGCTTCATCTCATGGGTACAAAAACGAAAAAAAAAACAAAAAATTCATAATTGTTTTCCAGATCTCGCCACTCGGCCGTTTCTCATCACTCTCACCATTCCCACCACTCGGCTCACTCTGCTCATACTCATGACAGCGAGTCAACTATCACCGAGGGAACATTGGTGAACGAGCCAATTGTTAGTGCTACTGGGAATCATGGAACATAAATCTTATATCTTGTTTAGGTGGTTGGAGGAGTTATTGGCTCTGGATCTCAGATGCCGACTCCATTGGCTGTTGGACAGTCTTTCGAGCATGACGCTGTCATTGAACAGTTCAAAAACTTGCACGGAAAGGTAGGAAAGCTGTCTTCAATTGCTTTATGTTTCGGATTTTCAGGAAGAATCCGTTGTATCAAGCATTGTCCCGACGTCTGTCCATTTGCACAGTGACAGTGAAGACTCGATTGCTCCATCCAAGCTGACTCATTCTATTGTCGTTGTGAGTTTTTCTTGTATTTGACTGTCAATCATGAACATTTTGCAGGGAGGAGTTGTTGGTTCTCAGAACGGAATCAATGTTTTACACAGAAGCCATGATCTTGAGTACACTGACTTTGCTGCTCCTGAATACTACCAGCCACCATCTGTCCAGGTATGCTATAACTATACGCTTAGCTTTACTAGTTCTGCTGCATTCAGGGTGCTATTGACGCAAGAAGCGAGGACTCTTTCGGATTCGAGAAAGTGGAGTACGTCGAAGTGGTCGAGCATCATCACGAGCCGGAGCATGTCAAGCAAGTTGTTCATGACCACATTATTGAACAGCAAACCTATACTCCGTACCAAATCGTCCACGAGAATCACAATGTGCCATCGGTTGACTTCGACGAGGATCGTCACTCCTCTGCCACCTCTGAGCACCACCACCATGACCATCATACCCACCACCACCATGATTCCCATGTTTCCCATAACTACTCCACTGACTTGAAACAATCCCGTTCTAACTCTGCCTCCACCTACCAAAGTCGTCACCTTCTTGCCCACAATGTCGGTCCCAAGATCACGGAGGAGCTTCGTCCAGCTGCTGTGCTGGAAGAGGATGAGACTCATGTGGAACCGCCAATTATGGCTTACGTGGCTCCGTTCCCGGTCAAGCCGCCACGCACTCACGAAGAGAGTCACAACTATAACGCTTATGAGAACGAAGTTTATCACCACAAAGAGGTCGTCAAATCTGCTATCGTCCAGGAGGATATCCGCTCCGGAAGTGAAGGTACTCAGCTCTATCGAGTTGACAGTCCTTCATCTCTTGAACTTATAGGGGTTCGTTCGCTTCGCATGAAGTTCGAGCATGGAGCTCCACCACCATTGGCCCCGGTTCTGGAGGTGAAGAAACTGGAGCATCAAGAGCACCACCATCATCACCACGACCATCATCATGAAGTCGTAGAACACGTTCATACTCAGGTCGGCGAACACTTCATCTCCTCCGCTTCTGTAGAGAATCATTATGATGTTCCCTTTGAGTCTCGTGAAAGTGAAAAGTCCTCCTCGTCCTCCTCTATCTCATCCTCTTCCCAGCAATCTTACCATCGTCAAGTCGAACATCATCCCGATCAACATTACATCAGTTACGAACACCATACTTACGACACTCCAGTTATTGAACACTTCTCCCATTCTCCGGCCTACTACACTGACGACCAGCACCATCATTACGTTCCTCAAATCAAAGTGATAACAGAGTACCGACACATCAACCCGCGTCACCATTACGTGGAAACACGCATTAGGAAGGCTGATGGGCATGAAATTGCACAGAGTCCACAAGTTCAGTCGCTCGACTATTTCAAGGAAATTGACCATGTTCACCATTTTGTTCCGTCTACTCCTACTTCACCACTGAAGGATGTGCGCCAACCTTTCCATCATCACAACTACGTACCGAGCAGCTTGGAAGCCAAGCGAGAGAGTCGTAGTGTTGAAAGAACGCACCACTACCTTCCTGAGCAACCACCTCGAGTTAATGAGCGAAGGACAATTATTAGAGAACATAACTATGTTCCCTTGGAGAAGAGATCCCAGTCTGCGGAATCGAAAACGGCAATCCACCATGAGCATAGTTATGTCCCTCTTGTTCAGAACACGGTGCAGGAGCAACATCACGTGACCAGAGATCATCAATACGTTCCTCTTGAAAAGAAGAATGACGTTGTCAGGATTGTGGAGCACCGCGAAAATAACTACGTTCCACTTGTTCAGAAGTCTGCCGGGGAGACTGTTCATGTCAACCGTCATCATAACTACATTCCTCCAAAAGTAGAGAAAAGTGAAACAACAAAGTATGAACAGTGGCACAACCAGTTTATTCCCTTGACCATCCGGAGTGAAGAAAAGAAGGTTGACACGGGAAGAGCTCATTCTTATATCCCACTTGGCGGTAATATCGAGCATCAGAAACAAGAAATCCTTCGCGAACACAACTACGTCCCTCTGATTGAGAAGAAGGATAAAACTGCCGTCTCGTCTATCAATCAACACCACAATTACTTGCCAGCTCATTCGAATGTTGCTGTTTCCGATAAGGTCACGATAAGCCGTGATCACAGTTTTGTGCCGCTTGCAAACAAAATCAAGGAGTCGCCGCGTCATTCCATCGACCTAAGTCATCATCACTATATGCCACTGCCAACGAAACGCAACGAGGCGACGACGGCAACTGGTGATAAGGTCGGCCACGAACATCACTACTTCCCTCTGGCACCAAAAACTGAACAACACCCAGTGCACTCTGGGCAAGAGCATCACTACGTGCCTCTTGTTCCCAAGTCGTCTCAGCCCCATCCAGTCGATCACGTTCATCAGTATATCCCGCTAACCATGAAGCAGGATGAAGTTCCCCGTCTGCCGAGAGACCATAACTATATTCCACTGACTAATCATTCCGAATCTCACGAGAGAATCGATCTGGAGCGTCACCAATACTTGCCTCCAGTGACTCATACTGAGAAAAAGGAAGCCGTGAAGCTCTACGAACATCATTATGTTCCGCTTCCACCAAAACAAGAGAGTCATGCGGTGAGAAAACTTGAGGGAAATCAGCATAGTTATGTTCCACTCGTACAGAATTACTCGTCCAAAGCTCCCCAACTGCCACACAACCATCACTACTACCCTCTTCCGGTTCGTGCAGAGGAACATCGTCAGAAAGTTTCTCATGAGCACCACAATTACATTCCGCCAGTCGAGCATCGTCATCAGCATCAGGCAATGGATCGTCAGCATGGATATCTTCCAGTTGCTAAGAAGCAAGAAACAAGAGTGGAACATGTTCACCAACATCAGTACATCCCTCCAGTGAAGCGTGTGGAGCAAACCAATGGGTACAACAGAACCCACAACTACATTCCAGTCGGCCACAACGTGAATCAAACCGTCGTGAATCATCAACATCAGGATCATCAATACGTGCCACAAGCCAGTCCACGGAAACATGTTTCGGAGGTGAATCACTCTCACACTTTCATTCCCGCAATTCCTCCCAAAGAGCACCAGTCCCGGCATGAGCAACACCATTCTCATTCCTATTTGCCCCCATCCCAAAAGCCTATCTCCCATCAATCTCCTCCTAAGCTCACAAATCACTCATATGTCCCTCAGATTTCCCAAAAAGAGAAGGAGCGTCAAGTGGTACACGAGCATGGCTACCTTCCTCCGGTGACGAGATCGAAGAGTCATGAACATGTCAACCATTCGAAGCACGCATATCTCCCGACTGTGCAGCATCAGGAAAATAACAAGAAAGCCGATCACACCAAGCACGGCTACTTGCCTTCAGTTACGAAGTCGGACAGCGGAGACCACGTCATCTACTCGAACCACAGTTATGTTCCTCCTGTGAAGCAATCAGACTCCAAGGCTACCGTTGATCACACAAAACATGCTTTCCTCCCATCTGTTCAACGTCATCACGAAGAGAAGCATGCTGATCATACGAAAAATGCTTACACGCCTCCAGTAGTCAGATCAAAGAGCCAAGAGCATGTTGATCATACGCGACATGCTTATCTTCCTTCTGTTCAGCGTTATCAGGAAACCGAGAAAGCCGATCACACCAAGCACGGTTTCCTCCCATCAGTGAAACACTCGGAAAGTAAGGAACACATTGATCAGTCAAAACACGGATACGTTCCTCCAACAAAAAAAGCAAACAACGATTACTGGGGATTCGAGCGAGAACATCATTATGTGCCGGATACTCTAAAGAAAGACAAGATCAAGCAAATCCATCGCGACCATCACTTTGTTCCATCCGTTGCTGCTGCCGACAAGGTTGAGAAAGCTGCCACCACTGAGCACCACTATGTCCCGTCCGTTGTGAAGACGTCAGGAATCACATCTGACATTGAACATCGCCACAACTATTTTCAAAAACTTCCAAAAACTGAGAAGGCCACAGAGCTGCCAAAGACCCACAACTTCGTTCCATCTCTCCCAAGAACTGCGGATCGTCACCAGTATTCTGTTCAGAAACATAACTACGTTCCTACTTTGCCAAAGTCCGAAGAGCCTCGCCGCGCAGACATTCGTCACCACAGTTATGTCCCAACATTGGTGAAACAGGAAAATCATCGTGACGACTTTGACCATCATCATTATGTTCCACAGATTCAACGACCACATGATGTCAGATTGGTAGACCACGAAAAGCATCATTATGTGCCTACGGTTATCGAGAAGGATGTTGCAAACCAAATTGAGCGCGAGCACCAATACACTCCTTCTGTTGCAAGAAAGAATGACGCAAAAGTCTTAGATCAGTCAAAACATCACTTTGTTCCATCAAACCCCGTTGTCCAAAACACTCACGAAGAAGTGAACACTCGCCACGGATTTTTGCCAGATATCCCCAAGAAGGAAGTTCCAACTCAAGCTGCTTTTGGACATCACTATGTGCCGCAAGTTCCTCTGCGGGAAATTGCCCCGGATTACGACAACCACCACCACTATGTCCCGACCGTGCAACATAAGGATCAGCCAACTGGATTCGACCACCGTCATCACTACATTCCATCGGTTCCGGAGAAAGACTATGCTGATGGGTATGACAACAGACATCAGTATGTTCCAGCTCCAGTGAAGAAGACCAGCTCAACTACCGATCAGATCCGTGAGCAGAGAAAGAAGATTCTCAAAACCCCAGAATCTGAATATGACCAGGAGAACCAACCTGTACTTCGGAATCAACGTTCCGCAGTCATGAAACCACTGATGCCTTCAAACGCCAATTTCCGAGCCAACCGCAGCAGCTCTCTGATTCCCGAGACTTCTACCGTTTACACCAACTCGAATTTGAAGCCGTACAAGAATATCCCTGATGAACCAAACTACATGCTCAAGAACCGGAAATCTCGTCCACAAGAGGGAATCCCGGAGGAACCCCACCTTCCCGTCCCCAAACCCCGCTCCTTCACTTCCCCACAACCAGATTATTAATTATTCATGATTTGTTCCTCCCTTCAATACCTACTTAGTCCTGTAACCTTTTCTGTTTCTGAAATACTGCCCCTATAACTCCTAATCCCCTCCTCCTACACTTTCCTCTCCTTTTCCTCCCAAGCATGATAATCCGATTAGGTATCTCAAAAATCTTGAATCATTGGAAACATTCCGTTTTGCAGAAAGTGAACGAGCACGTGCAGCTTGGTGGTTCTAGAAAGTCGACTGCCCACAGTGAGCATCATCATCATCACCACCATCACCACGAGAAGCAAGATGTTCCTTCGAGACCATCGAGTGTTGCTAGCTCCATCAAGGTGACTCGAATTTGAAGATGTTCACGAACTTAATTGATATCCTCTCAGCACCAACCACATTCTCGCACCTCAACTGTCAGCACTGTTCGTGGAACCGCCCCAGTTCAACGTACGTTTTTTTTATTGGCTAGAACATGAACTCTATTCATTGTGTTCAGGTGTCCAGCCAACTGTCCAACCGCAACACGTTTACAACCCATACGGTGATCACCAATCCGTCCGTGTTGTCAAGAACGTCCGTGAGTACGTGACTGTCTTCGGAGCCACTCACGTTGTTCCACCTCCAACCCCACTTGCTGGAGTTCCACGTCTTCCATACTCTCCACGTAGCCCAATTTCGCAAGAAACTTTTCAACCAGCTGTTCATGATGACTGCCATTCCGTGAAATCCTCGAGAAAGAGCTCTGTTGTAGCCCCGATTGGAAATGGAGCTCAAATTCATAATGTGAGAAAGATAAAATCAAGTTAGAGAACTGACGAGTTGTTTCCAGGGTTCTCGCAAGTCCACTTGCTCTTCCGCTACTTCTTCCCGTAAATCTTCTGTCTCCACTGTTGTTTCTCACCCAGTTATTGTTGGAGGAAACGTTGTTGTTCCAAGATCCCGTCAGTCAACTATCACCAAGGATAACGTCGATCATCATCATGAGGTACAGTTGTTATATTGTCTTTTTCAAGTGAATATTTTTTGCAGTACGATGCTGAACACGCCGATCTGATCCGTGTTTGCGACATGCGCCGACTTTTTGAGAACTATGGACCAGCTCACCTTCCGGAATACGCCTCTGCTCCATCTGCTTATATTCACTAATTCTTCTCGGATTTTCATGTTCTTGTTTCACTCTTGTGTGTTAGTCAATGTAGTCTGTTCATTTTGTCCTTCTTTCTTTTTTAAATGTGTTGTAAATCTTATTCACCTTAACCTTGATTTATTTTTCGGTTATTATCTTTTTATTGTATTTTATTTGAAAATATCCTGGGATAGTAGGGGCTATTAGTTTTTTTTTCTGTAACTCTAAATAAACTTATTTTCTCTAATGAAAGCAAATAAAACACATTGGAAGTTAGTAGGTTCAACAGAACCCTTCAAATGTGGCGTGTCAGTGAATCAGGCAATTTCCGTTCGCACACTTGCTGACTCGCCACTTTCATTCCCTCCCGCATCCATAAAAGAGTGTCGAGCAACGGGCCAAGAACGCATACGCCTCCTCGCCCCCAAGTCGTATCGATTTTGTCTCTTCTCTTCTTTCTTTCCCAGTTAGAACCCTCCTGATGCGCATTTTAAGCTAATGAAGGAGAATAAAGACACTGAAATCCATGAATTGAAGAAACATGTGAGTTTTTCTTTCTTATTTTGTTGCACAGTTTCATATTGTCAGATCCTTGCTCTTCAACAAAAATGCAACGCAAAAACGGAAACTATCGTAAGGTTGGGACAAGATTTGGAAAAGTCGGACAGCGATAAGAAAGAATTAGATGCTCGAGTGAAAACATTGGAACGGAATTTAGAGAGGTCTGAAAAGGAACTGCAGTTGGTTCATGCCGTAAGTTTTTTTCCTGTCCGCTCTCTAGATAATGAAAAAAATTTCCAGGTACAAACTGACTTGAAGGTTCAGTTCGGGAATGAGAAACAGGATTTGGTAGATGATGTAAACCGATACAAGTATGAAAACCAAAAACTAAGAGTCGACCGCCAGGAACTTCTTGATGAGAAAGCCGATTTGAAGAAGGACTGCAAAACGTTTCGACAGACGATTGCTCAGTACGAGGTGTGTTTCAATTCGGTTTGAAGTATTCTTTGTGCCAATTTCAGGTTGAAAAAATGGGTGGAGCAATCAAAAGCACATTTTCCAATGATGAAGAAGAAGTTCAGAAGTTGGGCGTTCATGAGAAACTTCAATCTCGAGTAAATCATATCATAGTTGGCAATTCCTATTGTTATTTTTCAGTGTAAAGAACTGGAGTCAGATCTTCGTTCCCTTCTCGGCATCAAAGAAGAGTTACTGCTCGAGCGAGATGAGATGCAACGCAAAGTGGCCCGTCTTAGCAATGAGCTCAGCTACTTGTTGAACGGAGACCCCCGTAGGGTAAGCATTTGTGACGTCACCAACGCATTACCTAATTGCCGTATTTGAGGTAGCCGAAGATTTGGATAGTTTAGTGGCAGAGAACCGGTTTTTGAAAGCCAAGTTGAACACGGCAGAAGAGGAGAGCGAGTCCATAAAAATGACACTGGCCAAATACAAACAGATGGCCGAATCTGTTAATGTTCAGGTACCCAAACCAAAACCAGATAAAATTTGTTTGTCTCGAATTCCGAAATTTCCAATTTTCTAATTGGGAAATTGTAAAACTGGTCTGTTGACCTCTGATAAAAAGTTATTTGCAGTCGATGGTCAATCGGTCTCCGAAAGCCGGCGACGGAGAAGAGAAGCCGAGTGTAGCTGTTATCAACATGAAACAGAGTGAGTTCCGTTTCGTTTTTTGCACTATGCCCCGTGTCTATTTTAAATTTTCTGACTGTCTTCCAATCTCCGTTTCAGTTCGAGAGTTGTTGGCTTCTCATGCCATCGAGCTGGACGAGTCTGATTATCGAGCGATAACAACCATTCTGCTGGACTTGTGCAATGATAAGCAAATGGCGTTGGCACACTCTCGCAGAGCTAACAAGTCGGTTGTTATCAGTGTCATCGATGTACCTTCTTTTTTCAGAGTTCTGGGGATGCGACTGCATGAGGTCGAGTCGAAGTTAGCAGTGTTGGATGTAAAATCAAGAAGTTCTAGTCCGAGACATGAAGAACTTGAACTTCATGTCCCCGACAGAAAAGACAGTTTCAAAGAACAGCAAACGGAACACAAAAGTGAAGGCTCAACTATTTGATCTCACAGATAAAAGTTTATTGTTACTTTTATTTATATTTACATACAAAACAACTATGAAACAGGCAAAAAGTTAAATTATGGATACATCTTTGAGAATCTTCATGTTCGTAATAGCGGGCAGGGTGTAGCAAGTAATACATCTTGTGTCCTGAATAATGGTTCTGGCTATTGTCAATCAAATGAAGAAACGAACCTCCTCCAAATTTCACAAGCCTTCAAATTGAAATAACAAGTGTTCCGGTAGATGTTTCCGTGTTGATCACAGGTAACCGAAAGTTCGTCCGTGCATCCAGCGGGACAACATTTACCTTGGTAATCCAAGTTGAGAGTGTTATTTTGAGAATGTATCTTGTCAAATATGCACTTGGAGTTGTGGAAGTGACAAAGAGAGTCGTGAGTTCTACCCATCGAATCACACACAGGTTGACCAGTTTTCGGACAAGAAGCTAGTGCACAACATTCACCTGCAAAAATGCAATCGTTCATTGTTTTGAAATGTCATAACTAATACCTGTGTGAACAATATTCAATGTTTTCTTTGTTGTTCTCTGAGCCATGCAACGTTTCTGTTGATACAAACAGTGATTCGAATGAGTTTGTCCTTCAGAATCACAAACTGGACCAGAAGTTACACATTCTCCTCCAGGGATTTCACAACATTCTCCCGAATAGGCGATATTTAGTGTTTGATTTCCCCGCTCGGCCTCGCATTGAGCTATCCTGCAAACGAGCAGCTGCTGCTTGCGCCTAGGATAATTGCGCAGCTCACCTGAATTTGCATGTGTTTGAATGTGTTGTTTTGCCGTCGCACACTGGAGCGTTTTCCTCATCACATGGTTGATTGCAACATTGTCCCTAAACTTTTTTTCTCAGAGGACTTCTTTTTTTTTTGGCCCCCACAAATAAAATATATTTTTTAATTAATACGATTGCTGCTGAAAATGTGCTTCATTTTTCTGTCAAAATCTATGCTCTGAATTCTAACTGATATTCTGTCCTAATTTCTGACTTTACCTGATAAGCAACTTGAACCGTTTTCTGATACTTTTTCAGTTGAATACAAACATGTCGGTGCATAAGACATTCGTTGGCGTGGGTTATGCCTTGAGTGTCACAAACTGGAGAGAACGCAGCCAAGTCACAGTTTTCTATTCTACAACATTCACCTGAACCGGAAAATGAACAAATGAACACGAAAGCTTGCTCACCGTCGTAATCTTTTTCTAAAATATCTCCAACAGTGATATTATGGTTTACCAAACACCTAATCTTATCCAGCTCACACTGGTTGATGATGTTTTGCCCGTTTGATGCACACACGGGGGAGTATTCTTTAGGACACTCCGTCTTGCATTCCTTGACTTCGTTACAAATTTCAAACTTCTCAATCGTGAGAACGTCACCAAAAGTTCGTTCAGCAATACATCTTTTGATTCCAAAGTGACAAATGTTCTGGAACCTCCATTTTTGGAATAAACTTGTTAGTACTCACTTGGTGGGTGTTCTGCTTACTATCACACACCGGACTGAAATCTGAAGGACAATTGGTATCACAACACATGCCAGTGTACGCAACTTCAATGGTCGAGCTGAAGTTTGAAAATATTTTAATTGTCTGGAATAAACACAGTTTACTTTGGACTATCGCAAATTTCTTTTTGTAGGGAGCATGCATTGGTATAAGTTACTCCGTTCGTCCCGCATAGTGGATCATATGCGTTATCACAATCCATGGAACAGTTGAACGAGTTTTCTCTTTTGAATTCAATGTTAGGTTTTTGGAAATTGTGGTTGCTAGAGAAATCGTCTGTCAACATGTCTCTGAAATATTCATGAAATCTATCAACGGAGTTGGGAACACAAACTTTTCACAAACTCCTCTGGAAACCACTACGAGTTTTGGTTGCTCTAGTTTCCGTAATTTACAGTTTTCAATATTCAACTCGCATTCCGTCAAAAACGTGGCTCCACTGTCAGCACAAACTGGTTCTGGTTTTTCACTGTCACAGGACTCAACTGGCGGACAACATACTCCAATCTAAACGCTTCTCGTTATTTTCTGTTCTCCAACTCTCTAGGTCTCACGTATTGCACAGTAAGATTAACTCCATATCCTCTTTCAAAAATACAAGATAACATCTGATACTCGCAAAGAGACTTTGTTGACTGATCCTCCAAGCAGACAAACGACTCGTCTGGAGCATCTTCCGCTGGTAAGGCACATGGAGAATCCAAACATTCATTACATTTCCCTGAACAGTCATTTTTCAGCTTCCGTTTGCAGTTCCAAATCGTATTCTCACCCTTGAACAACACTTCCAGTTCTGGATCCAAACATTTCTGCTTTCGGAACTGACACAAGTTGTCGTACGTTGAGAAGTCTGACGCGCAAATTGGGTGTTTGTCTTCAGTACAAGGCATTTGACACGCTTCTTTAGAAATGCAGTTCTCTTCTGTGGCAATGTGAATCTGATGACCTCTGCTGGCCGCTAGACATCGGGAATAAGTAAATTCACATAGATTGCTGGAAAAAAACAAGTTCAATGGAGTGATCGTCCGAACAACTTACCCATGAAGGTTTCCAGTGGAATCGCACACAGGTTGTCCATCTGTGGGGCAATTGGGTTTCGGGCAGTCAAAGTAGGCAAAATCTGGGAGAGTCGTTGTTTCAGGGGTTGTTTCCGGTGCACTAGTTGTCTGTTTCGTTTCTTTTGCAACTGTAGATGTGGGAGCTGCTGTAGTGGTTGTGGTAGTGGTTGTTGGTTGTTGAGTACTTTTCTGGAAACCCTCATCCTTTTATTCCTATGTTATTCCAACCTTCTTACCATAACTTTCTCAAATGCACTAACAATAAAAGTTGTCTTTTCTGATGGTACTGTTGGTTTAGAAACCACTGGTGTTACCGTCGCAGATGCTGTATTCTTCGTCGTTTTCATTTCGACATTCGAAACTGAAGCACTCATTTCTACATTTTCCACCGCATTGTCAACTTTTCTGTTTTTCACGCATGGCCTCAAATATCTCAAGTAAGGAGATCGGATCCCCAGCTGCAAAAATTGAATCACAAATCTTCCTCTAGTCTATGCAACCTTCCGCATGTTGCAATTGTACTGCTGGAAATGGCACAGGTTCTGATGAGTGTTATTGGCTTCATCACAAACTGGCTTCACGTCACGGCTGCATGTCCTTGGACAGATTTCTTCCTGAAGAGTGTCAAAAATTAGGTGATTATGCGAATATGTGAAAAAGTGTACTTTCAACTCAAATTGTGGACTTCTTTCATGACACGTTTTCACGTGGACAAGGACCCGCTCTTCTTCATCGTTATTTCGAGCTTCACAGTTGAATTGGATGAATGAGCAAAGATTCGAATGCGTCTGAAACAGTTTTGTGGCGTTACAAACAATCCAGAATAAAAAAAAACAATCTAAACCATATTCTTGTTGTCGCAGATTGGAATCCGTTTCTCATCTTTCGGACAAGATATGCAGGTGTTCTTTTTCTAAATGCAGATATGGGTGGCAGATTTTAGATTGTCAATTTACCTGTTTGCAAGCTCCGCTATGTGCAATATCAATAACACTCCCATCTATTTTGTGAATCTAAAACTTCATGGAGTTAGTTTTTTGAAGTCTAAGTTGAACCTTGCACGCATAAAACTTGAACTGACACACGTTCTTGTGAGTTCTGTTCCTCGTATCGCACACTGGGTCCCACGATTTGTCGCATTCGGTTATACTACACACTCTATTGAGGTCGTTCCTCTGAAAGAATTTCAAGGTTCATTACCATACACACTGCATTCTTCGCATTCTTCTTGTTCTTTCATATCGAAAATTTTCAGTAGGTCCAAAAAAACATGACGGACAAGGTCTTTTCTTTTCTTTTGCATTGAGTTGGTCTTTTTTGAAACAAAAAGTGAATGTAGTAAGTGTCGATAAGATCTTCACCTTTTTGAATAATAGCCCAGATGTTATCTCGCGGCTGCTTACTGTCGCCTCGCCGATTACCAGCGGATTTTACCGCTTGAAAGGTAAACTTACTGAAAATGAAGAGGAACTGTCGTGGAATGATTGCTTTGAAGTTGAGGTTTTGGCAGTGATTTTGTTGACAAAACCAGCATCTTCTGATTTCACGGTCGTACTAGGGAGTACTGTAGATGTGGAAGTGACCGGTACTTCGACATATGGTTCATCCCCATAGGACGAATAAGATTCTACTCCCGCTAACTTGAATCTCCGAGTTTCTGAACCAAACAGTATTGCGAAACCGATGCGTTCCACACATACCACGATCTCTTAAACAGAACTTCCTATCCTCTGCCAGTTGAATTCGGTCATTCTCTAATTGTAATTCGCATCTTCGCATTTGGAACCTTGAAAAAGAACCGAACTGTTTATCAGAATTTGATCAGGAATTTCGGAAATGAATTCCAAAGACTCACACGCAAAGATTTCGGTATATCGAACCGTTGGTGTCGCAAACTGGATCAAAAGCCGTGTGGGTGCAGTTGAAGTTGCATTCTTTGGCCGAACACGGTCCATCGTGTGACTTTTCAAGGTCCAAGTTCATGCTTCTTTTCATTATACATTGAAAATGCTTGAACTGACATGCGTTGTTATGAGTTTTACCTGAAACCTTGCTCATAAGTTTTCAAAGACTTTTACAAACGGGTTTTTGCTCACCGAAGTTATCACAAAGCAAAGAAGCGACGCTCCCGCATTCCTTCTGTTCACAACAAGTCCCGTTGTAGAAAAAAAGAAGTTCTGAATAAACAGGTAATAATTACTTCTGCAATCCGTGACCCTCCGAAGCCAGTACCTCGATTCGTCCGCTGAACGCATCGCAAAAAGCACAAATTGTCGTAAGTAATGTTGTCGGTTCCACAAACAGGACGTATCACACTTGGACAGTCACAATCCGCCGATCCTGACAAATGGACGCAAAATTTGCATTTTCGCATTTTCACTCATAAACATCATATCTGTCATTCATTGCATTACTCTGGCCATTAGCCACAAAAAGAAAGAGACACATCCGGGATGGCTTGTTCTCACTCACACATGTTCCTTTTCTGATCCCAAACCTTCCTACCCCTTTTTCTGACCTACAGTTTGCAGATAACCTTCAAAGACATGGAGAACACACAGTCTGGTAAAGTAGATAAAACGGATGTGGAGAATTAAGGAAGTGTGAGTGTGCGGGGGACGATTTTCGATCGCTAGTAAAATATATACCTTTTCGGTTCTCCTGGTCACACCTGCTGCCATTGACAAAGAGTAGTAAGAGAAATAGGAGGAGATGGAACGCGTTTTCACGGATCAACATGATCATTAGGTGTTCAGCATGGGGAGAAGATAAGTGATAAGCGGCAAAAAAAGGGGAAAAGAGGAGAACGAGGAGGGAGTCTCGTTGGGGATTCCGTAGACTTTGCAACGACGTGAGGGGACAACGGCGAATGCGTGCGCCGCCACTGGAGGCCGTCAACTTGCGAAAAGGCAAGTTCTCTTCACTCATCGTCATATCGTCAGTAACTCCTCCCCTCGTTTTTTTTTGGTCTTCCGTCGAGAAATTGAGAGGTTGACGGGCCGCGTGAAAGCGAAAGGATGGGACGAGCTTTCGCCTTAGATCGAACAGCTGATTTATTGGGATTACACATGAGAAACTTCTAAACCTTCGCATTTTCCACACATTCGGAAGAGATGGTATCTAGATATGTTGAACTTTTTTTTTCAAAAAACGGTCGCAATGGTATTGTCACGGCAATGAAGTATCTTGGAGAAGCTTATGCATACGTTCTGTCACACAGAAGTAGGACTGATTAGAAATGAAGCGTCACACACCGTTTATAGGTTGCTCCATGGAATTGCTGACTTCACTTCCCCACCCGGTGAACACATTGCTGACCTGTCACAGGTCCCTTTCAACCCAACCACACCCTTGTTCGATTGTGAAATGCATGGCGTGGCGGCGTGTGCAATCGTCATTGATAACCATATTAGTTCCGAAGGCATTGCCGAAAGTGTGGCAAACGTCGCGGGGCAAATACCAAAATTGGCTTATCAAACAATAAAAATTTTCACGGTCTAACATCTGTGATAGGACAGTTTCAGTTCGCTGCTGCCCAGTCGTCACTGCACGCAATGCGGCTCTTACTGGCCCTATTTTTATTGGTCACCGCCGTCGCTGCGGCACCAAATTATGGTATCTACACTTGTTTTTAGTTTGATTTTTAAAGCAATGCATTCCAGAAGCCGTATCTCCTTTCCACAACTTGCCAAACTATTATCCAGAGCTGAAACACGAGGAAGCTTTCCATGTAAGAGCAAAACGAGCAATCTTTGCTGCTATTGGGCTCACGAACACTTGTGAAGATGGGTGGACCGGAGACGGATGCAAGAATCCAGTGTGTAACGATCCTCGACCAACTCCAACTTCTGGACAAACTGCTCTAATTGAGTTGATGTTCCTGAAGGGTAGCTGCGCCGGAACGTAAGAAACAAAGGTGGCGTTTTATGATAACGGTTCTTATTAGGTACTACATCCCTGTCGATTCCGACGTCGGAAAGAATACACAAACTATTCAAATCCATGTCACTGCTTCTGGTGTTCCATTCGTCAACCTCACTGCTGCCAATGGCCAAATGTTTGCTCCAAGTACTACTTTTAACGGTGAAGGTTATGCTCTCTCGGTGTTCGCTGATCTCCCATCTGGTGGATACTCTCTTACCATCGACAATGGAAACATCCCAACCACTGAATGCATCGTTGAAGTCAACGTGAGTCAACCCCTTAAATTACCTGTTTCCTAGTCACATTCACTACCTACCACACCCTCAAAATGCTCAAGCGTCGTAACAAGATCAGAAACTGATAACCGACAAATCGCGTTGCATGCCCTACATTTTTACGAGTTCTGCCTATCAAAGGCGCCATGAAAACGAGTCGAAACGTGGAATTGAAAACGACAGGTCGTAAAATCGGTTGCTTTTGAACAATGAGACCATCGATGAATAATCCTTTAACAAAACGATCAAGAGATTAATTTTAGAGTGATACACAACTGAAAGTTTCTGAAGGATTTGTGAACTCCCCTCAATCCGATGACACCCCATACGGAGAGTCGGCTGTTGCCGGAGTCCCAATGTACATTGTTGCTCACATCAACAGTCAGCAAGCTCCAGCTCAAGTCCACTCTATCACGATCAGACAAGGAAACGACTTGACTCCAGTGTACCGTGCTGCATTGACAAGAAGGTAGCAAGCGGACATTTCTGATAATCCTCTTTTCTCTTATCAACTCCATTTTTTGCAGATACCAGTGCGGTTACGAGTACTATGCGGGACAGTGGCAATGCCAACTTAACCAAGGATACTATTATCATGT
This sequence comes from Caenorhabditis panamensis, assembly GCA_900883565.2. Classification (NCBI taxonomy): domain Eukaryota; kingdom Metazoa; phylum Nematoda; class Chromadorea; order Rhabditida; family Rhabditidae; genus Caenorhabditis; species Caenorhabditis panamensis. Next base: position 344,567 of record LR537692.1, on the reverse strand, counting down.
ATGAAAACTGGGACGGGTTGCATAATCTGATAAAATTCAGGTTGATGGAATTGACTCCAATGGATTCAACTTCAGAAGAACTGGAAGATTCTCCTGCTTGCGTTAGTAAACATTTGAAAACTGGGTTCTTATCAGATAGGTTTTTCAGAGCAAATCACTACTGAGGCACCGCCCACCACCACGACACCAGCTCTCACTTCCTGCTACAATAACGGAACACTTTTGAATGTTGCCAACCAAGGACCAACTTGCTTCTGTTCCGAACTTTTCACTGGAAGGCAGTGTGACAAGGTGAACTGCATGAACGCTGGATTCCCAGACCCAGATGGAAATGAGTGTGCCTGTGCTATTGGATACCATGGAACCAACTGCCAAGATGGTATTTTGAGGTTGAAGACTTCTTCCATATTATCTTTTTCCAGTTACTTGCCCACTCAACTGGGAGCCATTCCTCACCGACTACAAGACTTTGGTCGTTGTTATCCGTAACACTAACTCTATGAACAACTACTTGAGTTCCATCTCACAAGCAATCTACAAAGAGGTAGCTTACGAGATACAAAACAAGTTGAACTTTTATTTTACCCATTCAGCTTACCAGCAACGAGATCAATAACTACGAGGTGTACAAAGGATTCGTTCTTGTCAAGTTTGGAAACGGAGTTTACACAAACACCTACTACCCAGCCTACGATCAAACAAAGTTCCTCACCGACATCAACGTTCCAGCCACTGCTGATGGACAATGTTCTGATGCCACTTTCGATGCTATCGCTAGCATTTTCACAGAGGTCGTCATCTATCAAAAGTCACCAATCTACTTCTTCACTGATGCGATTGCGTCGGATGTTGATAAATGGCAGACTGTCATCGAAATGAACACTCGTCAGAAGTACCCGGTAACAGAACTTGTTGTGAGACCTTGATGAAAAACAGTTCCTTTCCAGATCTACACGCACTTTTTCATTCAAAACAACTGCGGCTTCGATGACATGAGTAATGGATACCAGGCAATCGAGTACGCTTCGTACTACAGTGGTGGACTGATTCTCCAGCCATCTTCAGATGCTTTGCAACAGGTTCACTGGTTAAAACACAACTCGGAAAACTAGGTTATTTTCAGATTTTCCAAAACGTCATGAAGGCTACCGCCTACAGGATGAACTCGGTTCTCATTGACGACCTCGCTCAGTGCTCCACTCCAACTAGAGTTTTCTTCGTTGACACTTCTACCACTGAACTTATGATCCTCGCCGTCGGACAGTCTCTGACCGTTTCTGTGACTGATCCAAACGGAAACACCAACACAGCCCTGCGAATTGTCGACCAAGGAACTACTCAGCTTTACGAAATTGCTAACCCAATCGTTGGAGAGCACTTGATTACTGTTGTTTCTGGAGTTGTACGTTTTTCAGACCATCGACTGATAGAAAATGTTTTCATTTCAGTCCAATACCCCTTGCTCTTACCGTGTCCAAGCCCGTTCTGACTATGATCTTTTCATTGGAACCAGTACTGGTGTCAACGACGATGCCAGTGACTCCGAGCCAGTCGTCGGGCAATCTGCTCACATTGTTGCTCAGCTCACCGGACTCAAGAACAATGTTGCTGATCCATTCCGTCTTTTCTCGGAGATCTCTATCACCAGCAACGTCAACGTCGAAAACACCTACCAAAAGCCAATGTACTACTCGAGTGGAAAGTATCGTGATGGATGCGGATTCCATATGTACTTCGGAGCTGCTGACTTCTGTGATTTCATGTCTCAACCTTTCTATGCAACAGTTTATGCTGACGATGGAAGAGGATTCACCATTCAGAGAACAACCACTGGATTCTGTTCTGGCTGTAAGTAGTCCTATCCTTACAACAACTCATAAGATTATTCAGCTCCTACTACCCCACTGCCACCAAACACCTGCGTAAATGGTGGAGTAGCCGACCCAACCAACAATGCCACCTGTATCTGCCCACCAGGATTTGACGGAAGATAGTGAGTTTGAGGAAACAGCATAAATTTGATTGACGTTTAATGCAAAAACGTTCAGTTGCGAGAACATTCAATGCGTCAACGGAGGAACGCCAAGAGGAGGACAATGTGTTTGCCCAGTCGGAACTGCTGGAACGTTCTGCGAACAATGTATAGATAGTTGGCATAGTTTGAAATTAGGGGTTTCGTTTCAGACATGTGCACGAGTATCAACTTGAACCCCGATGTTTCCTTTGATGGACAGTCCGTGGCCTTTGTTATCTCTACCAGATCCACCATGAAGGATGCCGTTGCTAAGATTGCTGCCAACGTCCAAACCATGACTCGTGATATGCAACAAGCTTCTGACAAGTGGATCAACAAGTGGATTTTGATTGCTGCAAACTCCAACAGTACAAATACTCCATAATCATTGAAAACAACTAACTATTTCAGCATCATTCCTCTTGGTGAACTCCAACAGAGCTTACGATTTTGTGCAAGGAGTAATTGACCTCAGCGGAAACTTCACCAACTACGCTGCGGACGAAACCAGTTGCCAAATCCAAATCGAGCAGGCTATGCTTGGAGCTGCTCTCCTCTCTGAAAGACGTTCATCCGTCTGGGTGTTCGCTGACTCTGACGGACCAAATGACGCTTCCTACATCCAACTGTACGATGTTGCACAACAGTATCAGATCAATTTGAACCTTGTCGGATACGGATCTTCCATTTGCACTGCTGCTGAAAACAACGGACAGTTCCCGTCTTACCTCAGAAGTCTTTCTCAAACTACTCTCGGAGAAGTTTACATGACAGACAAGCTCGACCAGATCATGCTCTTCATTGTCAGTCTGTACAAGTCTGCAGTTTCCCACAGATATTACATTCCGGATTGTACTAAGGCCACATCTTACTACATGCCAGTCGACGGATGGACTCAATCGTTGACTCTCGCTGTTACTGGAACTGACCTTAACAATGTTGAAGTTATGTTCCCAGATGGTACCAAGGGACAGAACTCGGACTACGAGTTGGTTGCTATCAATGATCCAGAAACCAAGCTGAACCAATATGTTGCTGGTATGACTTTTCGAGAAAATTACAACTAAATTTTGAATTTTAGCTTGCGAGGGACAGTTCTGGAACCACAGACAACAGAACTGCTTCGAATTCCAATCCGACAAGTTCTCTTGGCTGGATACATGGGATGTGTGTCACGCTCAGAAGGCTTACTTGCTGCACATTGATAACAAGGATATCAACGATTACGTTCACAGTCAAATCAGAGGATATCGGGCATGGATTGGACTCGCTTTCAACAACGGACAGTGGTATTGGGATGTTCCGGATAACAACCTTGCTCAGCCATTGGTAATGATTCTATGGCCTGTAAACCAACTCATTCTCATGTTTGCAGACTGGCTACACAAACTGGGCTGCTGGAGTTGATCCAACAAAGCCAGCTTTCAACCACGCAGTCATGAACGCTGATGGATTCTGGGAGCCAGCTGATCCGTCTGAACTCAACTTTGCTGCTTGCATGAAGCACCGTTATGGACAGGGTTACTATCCGGGAGAGAACGTCAGTACGTGAATTTTCAAAATATTTCATTACCTTTTCATTGTTCTTTATTTTGAGATGTTGTTCCTGCTGGTCTCTGGAAGGTTACTGTGCAATCTAACAGTGGAAGTTGCGAAATCCAAGCACGTTCCCAGTCTGATATCCAAGTGTTCTTCGGATTTGTTACTGACCCAAGAAGTGACATTCCAAACACTTACGCCAACATCAACTCCAGTAAAACCTAATTCGAAAGATAATGAACACAAGGGCATATTTTAGATTCCAACTACCTCATCGCCTACCCAACTGGAGTTCTGCCATACACCCCAGACACTAAGCCGTCAATGGAAGGAAAGCTCAACTACGCCGTGTTGGTTAACAACAGAACCATCACCAACTCCCTGCCACTCGGAAACCGTGTCTGTACCTATGCCACCATTTCTGCTCCATTCAGTTGCCCAGTTGACGATGGCTCTATTTCTGATTTCAGTGTCAAGGTACAGCAATAGAATTTCTATTGTCAATCTCGAAAGTTTCCAGTTTACCGGAATTGATCAGTATGGATTTGCTTTCGAGCGTTACGCAGATGCTCTCTGCACGAAGACGATTATCAACTGTGCCAACGGTGGATTCCTCAACAACGGTGTTTGTGTCTGCCGTGCAGGATGGATCGGAAGTACTTGCGCCACCCCAGTCTGCCAAAACGGAGGAATTGAGAAGAACGGAGTTTGCGACTGCTCTAGCATCCCAATGTACTCTGGCCAGTTCTGCCAGCTTGCTCATTGCGAACCACCATATCCAACCACTTTCAATGACAAAGAACGCACTCTGGCTATTGTCCTCGAGACTTCGTACAACATGGGAGCTTCCATCTTCCAGTTGAAGAAGAACTTGAAGGCTTCTCTTGATAGCATCCAAAACGACCCCACCCTCCAGGGATGGTTCAGCAACTTTGTGCTGTATCCGTTTGACTCTAGTAAGAACCTGAAATAAGGGACCGAAATGCATTGAAATAATTTCAGCCTCCAACCAAGATTACTGGTACCCACCAACTATCTCGAGAAACTCTGATGATATTGTGGCAGCCGTCAAGAACATCACCACCATGTCGTGTCCAGGGCCAAACCCATGCTCTTCTCGTACGTTCACTGTTTGGTAGAAATCTGAAAATATTAGTTTTAGTGTGCCCTCGTCCAATTGTCAACACCCTCCAGAAGGTCCTAGACCTCGATGTGCTTACTGCACCAAACTCTGTTATCCTGGTGATCACCAGATCGTCGCCAGAAGACTACCTCCAAGTCAGAAACATTGCACAGAAGCTGCAAGACAAGAAGGCTTACGTACGCGAACATCGTGGTTTTTGATTTTTACTGTCTGTTTCAGGTCAACTTTGTCTTCCCAGCTATTGACTCTCCATGTGGAGATGGATGGAACACACCAAACGTTGACTCTCTCTTCCAAATCATCAGCTACTCTCAAGGAAACACTTTCACTGTATGATGAACAGAGTTTGAAGGGGAATATACTCACTTCTACCGTTACAGATGAACCCAGTTGAGCTCTCAAGAAACTTCTTGACCCAGTACATCCCAACTTTGTACTCATCCGGAGGAATCGCGGCTTCCAGCGGAAACTGTAACAACGATGAGGTCATCTTCCAGGTCAGTTCATCATTAAAAATTCAGCTTACCTTATGAACTCAAAAATTAGGTCGAGCATGAGATGTATGAATTCTCGATCGACTTCTACCATCCACTTATGGAGAATATCAGGGTGTTCGATCCATCTGGTGATCAGCTCACTCTTCCTGATAATATTATCACTTCTGACACCAATTACATCGGAGTCTTCCCTGTAAACGAAACTGGTGCCACTCGTGCCGGAACTTACCGAATTGTGTTGACGGGAACTGGAGGCAACAATTGTTTTGCGACTGTTCGTGGAAGATCTAACCTTGAAATCTTCCTCGGATTCGTTGATTCGACAGCTGATGGACACCAAGGAGCTACCAATGACGCTGCTCACCATGCACCAATTGCTTGTACGTTCTTGAGATGTGAATTGGTAAAAATTAAGATTTCAGTGGAAACCGACACACTTGTTGTTCATGCCAACGGACTTGGAAATGGAATCGTCAGATACGTTCAGATTGTCATGCCTGGTTTTGGACTGCAACACACTGCACAGATGAGACGCCGTGATTCAGAATGCAGTTACGAATGGTATTCAACCACTCCATACCGCTTCGATTATGATGTATGCCTCAATGTCAAAAAATCAATGTGTAACTTGTCTATTTTAGCATTACTATGTGATCATCTACGGAAGCAGTGAGTTTGGAAGTAACTGGAAGAGAAACTTCTACGTGAGCACTGTCGGAAACCGCCCATCACCCCCACCCCCACCAGCAACTTGCGATCTTCAATCAGTGAAGCAAGATACTCTTTTCATGATTGACAGCTCTTTGAAGGATTCTAACGTTACCAACACTATTGTAAGAGAACTGACCTTGACAATTTTTGCACTAATTCGCAATTCTAGCTTAAACAATTTGCCGTCCAAGTAGTCCAGCCATACAATTACATGAACGGGCTTGCTCAAGTTGCTGCTCTTTCGCTTGCCGATAAGCCCACTGGAGGATTCTCATTCAACGCCGGAGAGAACTCTTTCGATCGTGTCTCAGGACTTTTGTACGGATTGCCATACATTGGAGTTGACGGACAGGATGTCACATCGTAAGCTTTTCTAATCAAAACTATGGTTTAAAGCATCACCTCGTTCTAGCGGACTTCAATACGTGCTCGACTACTATGACCAACCATCTCAAGGATACAGAACTGCCACGGATGTTCGACATCTCTTGGTTTATGTGACCCAAACTAAGTAGGGAAACTGTTGAAATGAGAAATCTTCAAAGAAAATTTACAGCCCAACTGATGCTGACCCATCTTCGCTGGTTCAATCTATCAAACGTTCCGGTCTCTACGAAGTTGTCGTGGTTGCTCTTGACATGCAGCCATCCGACAAGTTGACTAACATGGTCAGCAGCAGATGCTTCTACTATGCCCAAGACTACCATGATTTGATGAACTACGGAGTTAACTTTGTCCAAGGACAGTCTTGCATGTAAGATAAAGAGAAAAGATTCCAGACCGTAAATTACTGTTTTCAGGCGCTTCAACTTCTGCAACTACTAAATTTGTTCTCTCTTTTTAAAATAAAGTTGTTTTCCACTTATTATGTAGACTATTTTTCGTGCAACACTGGCGAGAGAGCCCAGTCGTTCAAAAATTCATTTGAAAGTTCATTAGATGATACTGTTCGCAACCTCTGATGCAAAATTGAAAAGATTTGATTGAGGCGAGCCTGAGGGAGACAGTGACACGCCAAGTACAGGGGTCATCAGCCTCAACGGAGGAAATTGTCTTTTAGTTTTCTTTCTCCACTCCTCCTCAGGTAATTCCTCAATGCTAAACAAAGAGTTGCCCGCCTCCGCCTTTCGGCTCACCCCGTCTGTCCTCAGCCCTTCGACCTCGAGAGGGAGATTAGAAAAAAACGAGAAGAAACGAGAAGAGACGAGTTGAGACAAAAAAAACGAGAAAAAACGGTTCGAAGAAGGAAGGAAAGGAGTGACTGTAAGTAAAGTGACCCGGTTAGGAGAGCACAGTACTGCACCAGTCGAAGAGGTTTGGAAGGAGAGAAAGGAGTGACTGTAAGTAAAGTGACCCGGTTAGGAGAGCACAGTACTGCACCAGTCATAGAAGTTTGGAAGGAAGGAAAGGAGTGACTGTAAGTAAAGTGACCCGGTTAGGAGAGCACAGTACTGCACCAGTCAAAGATGTTTGGAAAGAGGGAAAGGAGTGACTGTAAGTAAAGTGACCCGGTTAGGAGAGCACAGTACTGCACCAGTCGAAGAGGTTTGGAAGGAAGGAAAAGAGTGACTGTAAGTAAAGTGACCCGGTTAGGCGAGCACAGTACTGCACCAGTCGAAGAAGTTTGAAAGAAAAGAAAGGAGTGACTGTAAGTAAAGTGACCCGGTTAGGAGAGCACAAGACTGCACCAATCGAACGAGTTGGAGGACAAGAGGTGAGATGGAGAGAAAAGAAACTGAATAGGCAAGAAAGAAAATATAATCCAAAAAATTTGAACCGAATTCGCTGAAAAAAAAGAGCAAGTGAACTAAAAACAAACGCCAAACGAAAAATAAAAAAATCGATTGCACAGGTGCGGTGAGGTAAGCGGACCGCCGCCGCGCTCAAAGACTGCCGGTGTTGCCTACCTCGTGGGGACCATTTGATCTACGTTACGCGGGAAAGGTGGAGAAGACAAAGAGAGTCAAGGGAGACGTGTTATTGTTTTTATTGCCGCTGTATCCCATTGTGTTCTTGCGTACTAATGATTTCCAATTTTGCAATAAAATGTTGCAAGATTATAGAAAAGATGAATAAAAAGATAAACAACTACCACCATTTTCCTCTGTTTAGGTAACTGTGTCTGGCTCATGATTGCGAGATAATATTTTCTATTGTTTTTCCATTCGTTGTAGTGGCAGAAAAAACGATTTTGCATGCGTACTACACCAGAACTGTTGACAAACATTGGTAGCTGTTTCATTTTTGATAAATGGTTTATTAGGGTCAAGCCGACAGGGAGATGAAGTACTTTCACGAGGTAAGCGAAGCAAGATTTCAGAGGTACTGGGAAGAGTTTGTAGGTTGGAAAAAGTGTTGAGGTATTTTAACGCTCACAGGGTACAGAAGTAAACTGGGGCAAAAACGGGACACAGAATACATAGAAAACGTTTGTGTTAGTGACAGTTACATAGGAAAACAGTGTTTGTTTCAGTTTTAGGCAAATCAAGAGAACTTCTGTAAAATGAGACATTTATAATACGAAAAACAGGCAGGAGGTAGATAACAAGAGATTTGTGTGAATTAATGACGACAATTACAATATAGAACACATTTCGGCTTTCGGTTCAAAAGAAATATAAAGAAGTACTTTTTATGACAGAGCAACATTCATCAGAAATATCATCATGTTTTGTGTTTGATACAGAAGATAGAAAAAAGGTCCCTGAGTTAGAAATTGAGTTTTGACAACGGATGAGGTATCTCAAAAATTCTGGAAAATGCCTGCATGTTCGTAAGTGAGTGATGATCATTTTCGAGCATTCCTGAGTTACAATAAAAGCTAGAACGGGTTCTTGGGGGATAATAAAATACTAAATTGCGACTACTAGCGGATATAATTGATTGGCCCCAAACAACTGAAAAGTCGATGAGGTAGTTCCCTGAGGTAGAAAAGTTTCCTGAGTTCAATGAGAAGAATGGGTCCCTGAGTTGGAGTAGAAGAGAAAGTATTTGTAATGACGAGAACGGGTGGAAAAAAGAAGCTAGTCGAGGTAACTGTACTGAATAGGGTAAGGGGGAGTGACAAGATGAAGATATATGATGAGAGACCAAGGTGACAAATTCCTGAGTTTTGAATGTTCCTGAGAGCAATTTTGAGGTGGGGGCGAGGTAAAGTGAGTGCAGGAAGAGGTAGTATCTCTCATCAGACCTAATCAGAAATGGTAAGGAATTTTCCCTAGAGAAACAACAAAACGATGGAACGGGGGGAAGGGTGAGATACAATTCAATGGCGCCTAGTAGTTCAATTTCAGGTTAGGAAAACAATCGATACCAAATTTTGAGCTAGAATCAAATGAGAGGATACATAAAAAATGTGAGGTAGAATTGTTGCATAATAACGAAATTTTAGAGTTAGAAAAATGGGATCGAAACTAGGTGCGAAGCGGTAAAAACAGCGGATAGAAATCTGAAGCCGAAAGCGGTAAATGCAAATTGGGAGGTTTTCAGAAGTGTCGCGTACAATTGAATCTATACAAAGAAGGCGGTTGAATTGGTTGGAATGAGCGAGTTGTGCTTACAGAAGTCAGAAGGAGTCCAGCGGTATAATTAGAAGGCGTTTGAGAGTTTCACCGAGGGCTTAGAGAGCACATTGCAATTCCAATCAAATTGAATTGGGATCGCTCGCCGAAAACCTTTCGGATGGAATTGAAACATGCTCTAAAAGCTTATTGAAAAAGTGTCACGGGGGGTTTGGGTGGCGCAATCGAGAGGAATGAACACTGCCCGGTGTACTGGGGGTTGATGGAAGGAACTGGGAGAGGTGTGGATTACTGGGGTGACAATGGTTCTTGTTTGGCTGCTGATCGGGCAATCAAAACTACGAGGTTGTTGAGCACGTCTGCGTCAAGGTCTGCAGGAAGTTTGTGCTTCTGGAAAACTGCAAATTTTTAATTAAAACGGTTTATAGTCTTGTATTACCTCACTTGTTTGCCTGAGAACCTGATGGATGGCATGAATGTGACTCATTGTTACAGATCCAAGATCAGGTGTCGTTGCTTCACTTATAGGCTCAATTTTGGGCCTCAGTTGTCCATTAAGTCCAAGGTTGAATGGAATGTCCTCTCCAAATCTGTAAAACATCAGTCTAGAACAGTTTTCTCTGTAACTTTTGTACCGTTTGCTTAGCATTTCAGCCTGTGCTTCTTCTCGGTTCGTCTTTGTTTTCTTAGCGTGGCGAACTCTTCGGCAACGAGCGGCAAGTTTCCTCATCGCCTCTCGGAATTTATCCCAGAAATCCTCTTCGTGCTCAAACTTGTCATATAACACTTTCTTGCAGACATCTGAAACCGACAACATGATTAATCTGCCAATCAAAAGTTTTCTCGTACGTTGAATGTAACAAATTCCCTTGATTGGAAGGTTGGAATAGTTGGAGTGATTGAGTCCGGCAACTGTGGTTTGAGACATGAGTCGCGGTCCGAAAACTCGCTTCTCAGCCAATTTCTTGCACAATTGGATCATGCACTCTCCAACTTCCATCTCTTCGTACTTCTTTCCTTGGATTATCTGCTGGATGATCTGTTGTTCGGAGACTGGTCGGAAATCTGTAACGGAAATGTGATGTAACTTGCTTCCTGTTTTTGAAAGTACTTGGATCTGATTCGAGAGCTTTTGGTACTGGGATCTCGAAAGTGGAAATGTTCTGCTCGCTTAAATCTTGGCCACGGACAATCTTGACAATGTCATCATTGACTGGCTTCTAAAAACAGAAGATATGAAGCAAGAAAGGGTTGGTTAGTTAGTACTCTTGGTTTCCTTTCGGGCCCCCCTGCTCCTGCTTTCACTCCGTTGGTGGTTCCATTCGTAGCAGTTGGCAGCCTGAGGGTTGTTGTATCATTCATTGGGACTGTATTGAACAGAATGCTTGAATCCTTGAAAGCGTTAGCCAAAGTCTGTTGGGCTATCATTGCGATGTCCTAAAAAGTAAGTTATTGTTATCATTGATCTATTGAACTTGTACAGACATGTACTGACGGATTGCGTCATGTGCTTGGGTGGGTTTTGATATGTTAACGCACGCGGTAAAGTGTACACTCTGTCGCTCCCTCGTTCGTCTTATCTACTGCTGATCGGTTTTTATGAGTCTTTCAGAACCAAAGTTTCTATTCCGACCCCTCCTTTTTGCCATGCTCTTGCTCTTGCTTCTTGCCCGCCGCTCGCTACTTGACTACATATGATCAAACAGCGATAGCGTAAAATTGTCTGCGGCGCCGGAGCCAAGTGCGTTCAGTCTCACATACGCTGGACTGTGTGTTGGAACAAAGCGCTCCGAAGTGAAAGAAGTGACGAAAATTCAACTGTTCAAACAAAACTCTCGGGGCTGCTCTGCTCTGATTGCAGTGTAAATAGAACGTCCGAAAAAATTTCGTTGGAAGTGTGCCAACTTTCTCTTCTTTTGCTCCCTGCCTCGTTGCACCCCACCCACAAACTTTACCTGTTGACTGTGTGTAGAGGAAGTTGGAGATTCGCTGCCGTCCCCGATGATATCAATGTTCTGGGTGTCACCGGCGGAAGCTGAAAGAAGGAACCAATTGCAGGAAGTGTCTTTGCCCTTTGGGCGCGTGAGGGGACCGCGTCGGCCGTTCTGAACTCTGTTGGTCTCTTCTCTCGTTCAACCCACACAACCGGGCAAATGGCCGGCCAAACTTCGCGAGCGGTGTCCGCAGTTTGCACTTTTTCAGCGGCCATGACTCGTATATCTAATCGAATCACACTGCTTCCTGGAGCAGCGCAAAAAGTGTGCAAGCAAGAGAAAACCGAATGCCAATGTGCATTGCTTTCAAGGGCACGAGTGCATGTATGCATTCTGGAACGAGCCGGCACCGGATAATGAATTCTTGCGCGCTCGTTTTATTGAAATTGCTAGTTATACATAGAAGTGCACTGCGCGTGACCATGTCCTGGGTCCCTCTGAATCACATTCTAATGATGGATAGCCGCCCCCATTTTTGAACGACTAAGGACTGGAATGGACACAACGATAGCGAAAAAAACGGACAGATATAGGAATTTATCAATTTCCGTGTCTAGAAAATGTTCTTCTGCAGAAATGAAGAGATCGGTCAGCGGAAAGTGATGAGAAGAGAATGAAAAAGGGCACTACCGGTGTCCTTCCTTCGCCACGTTATTAATTACGATTGGGTCCACTTGTCAGTTGAAGTGAAATTGGATAGACACATTCGAGTTCTTAGATCACGTGAGATGACAAAGTATGTGATCAGAGTACAAATCACTAGTTCTTTGCAGAGTTCCCTCTTCGAGTGCACTATCATATCAGCGCGCAAAACTGTTCGCCGCCGCTGGCGCCAACCCATGAGTTGACAAAATTACCTGCAGAACTGTCAGTCTTCTGTCCGTTGCTATCCACGCTGGATGGGCTGCTCCATTTGACTGGTTGGTCATCTGTACTCGCAAGTTGATTCTCGCCAATTGTGTTCGGGACGTTGCCGGTTGGCATTGTTGGAGATGGCGGTTTTGCTGCTGCCGAATTGAACATGATTTGGTTCAGCAAAATAGCGTTTTGCAAAGCCGTGTTGGCTTGTGGAGCTGGAAGATTTACACTTTTGATCGGATAATGGATGTATCATTGCATGCTCTCGGAACAAGTGGTGCTCTTCTATCTGTTGCGCCCTAACGATTTTTTCTTTTCTTTTTTCACCTCAGGGTCAACAGTTGGTTGTTTCAAGAGAAACAGAAAAAAGCGAAGGAACCGAACTCCCCCTCTCTATCATCAACTCGGATGCCTGCGCTCTCGTGTCAGTGTTCCTGTCATTATACTCTCCTGTTGCCCCGAGTTCTTCTTATCAAAGACGACTGCTGTCACTCATGACACTTTGAAACCACTAACATAAAGGCTGGCGTGGTGCCACTGGCCTAGAACACTACGAGGAACACGAGAGATAGCGTTAAAGTTTCATGAGCGGACCGACCAATGAGGCGCCAATAGAGGCACGTGAGGCGCGGGCTGATGGTTCTGAACTGTTATCAAACTCACCACTAATGACTGGTCGCAGTGAAACCGGGCACTCTGCCTGTGGAACGGATGGTGTTTGAGCTGCGGGTTTCTTGGTACGTAATAAGCTTTGTTGGAGGACGTTTTGTAGCGGATGTGGAGGTACCAATGGACTACCAATTGCTGCTGCTACCCCTTGTGGTGACAAAGGGTATATAGGAAGCATAGGTAGTATCATGTTCATTGCTGTTCGGAGATCATGAACTTCCCTGAAACAAATTGGATTAGATATTTGATTAGGTTTCAGTCTATAGCTGATTGACTAGAATCTAATACTCTAAGTTCTAATGGTTTCTCTGTTACTTATAACTAACGGTGTAAAGACCAACTTGAAAGCACTGCTATCTGATTTAACAAAAGGATCTGATTTGACTGGTAGTTGAAAGATGTGTGGGTGAAGAGCAGCAATCGCAGGAAAAAAGGACGCCACAGGCGGTGTTTGCATTGATGGAGACGTTGGTGCAGAGTAATATGAAGACAGACAGTGAACGAAATCGTTAGATGACGTTCCAGGTAGATCCATAACAATAGAAAGGCTTTCCAGGGCTGCTTGGGATGTGGTTTTGCAAGTTCCAGATGTTCGCTCTGAGGATCAGGTTTCGACAAGTGTCAGGATGACGTGGCGATCAGTTGGAGTCGAATGGTTTGTTGTAATACCGGAAAATGATAGTTGGTAGGCAGAGCTGATAGCGAAGAAGACGAGGGAGGAGAACGGCAAAAAGTGTTTTAGGAGAACATTATCAGAACAATTTCCCCCCTTCTCAGCCCCGCCCACCACCACAAGCTGAACTTATGTCAGGTGGCGTGGAGCATCGAAGGGACGGAAGCCGAGAGCCGGAATGCTTCGGCTTTTGGGCGCCAAAAAAATGGTAAGTGGAAGAAGATTAATAGCTTTACGGACATCGGATACATGTACCAAAAGAATTATAACGAGGAGAAGTGGGATGTAAAGCGAGATGCTTGAATAACAAATGACTGTTTGAACAGAAAGAAAAATGAGTAACTGCGCAGAAAGGACCCGGGTTCTGAATGATGAAGAGTCGGTCGAGAAGAACGCAAGAGTCTACCCTTCAAGTACATATCAGATTCATATCTTCTTCGTTTTTCACCGCCGCCACAACCCCCTTCCCCCAATGAAGGTTACGCGAAAAAGGGCTTCGTGTGTAAAGCGCATTCTCGAACGTAGACCTTGGCGATTGTGGTGTGGCGTAGACAGTATTTGAACTGAATTAAATGACATTGTGCGACGACGCCGTTGACGGAGAAATGTTTCAAGAACTAGACCACCGTCAAAAACTGCTGCTGGAAAGTAAGTGTTGAAGGTCAACAATGCATATCATCATTTCAAAAGAAGCAGTTCGTGCGCCTTTCTTATCAATTTTTAACCGTTTTTGTGAAGTTCAGTTCCGCGAATCGAATTGAGAATCGAGAATCGCGAGCGCCAAAGGCAGATTCAGAATTCCTTTGGATGGTCAGACGATCGCACTGACAGAACATTGACCGAACAGTGATATGAATGATACAACATTGAAATTCGCCGCGGTAGATATGGAAAGGGATAGGGTATTTTGCGATGGAAAAAAGATGGATTACGGTAGCTAGCAAGAAGAACGGAGAAGAGAGACTTTTTTTGGAACAAGATTCATATCTTCTCTCCGATCATCCTTTTCATTAATACTGCTACCTGATTGTCTCGAAAGGTTGACAAAACGAAAAGAAGAGACCAACCACATCGGCGATTGGAATGCCGCGCTCGCCGGCGTTGTTGCGCGTCTACTACTGAAACTGGTTGGAGCGAGAGTGAACCTTACGGTGGGGGATGGAGCGACGACGGTGAATGCTGATTGTGTTGAAATTTAGGGTTGAACACAAAAACGGACAGGAGAGGACAGTGATAACAAAGTGCATCGTCTTCCGACAGTCTGCCGTATTCTCTACGCTGCAGTTTGCACTCCCCGAATGTGTGATCAAGTTACGATAAAATTCGGTTCCCTAAGCAGTCGGAGGCGCCATCGGAACAGATAGGCAGGGCCGGAAACTCGTTAGAAAAGTTCTATGTCGTTTAGTGACAAGACAAGAAGTGAGCCGAGAGATCGGCAACTTGACCGATGCCTTCTCAGAACACGCGACGTCACGCGGGGAGTTGGAACGAGTAGTCCGAGTAGAAAGGGAGCGGGCCGAGCACAAGTTCGTTGAAGGCGCCGGGCGACAATGAAAAAACGGAAAGAGAGCAAAGAAGTAAGAGGAGAAAGAGTTTTTGCTGCGACGACTGAGAGAGTCCCCCATCATTGCGAACACGCGTCGGTGGCGATCATCTTGACAAACACCATGCACTTTCCGATTGGAAAACTAGGAAAACCGAGTCGGCTACGAGTTGAGGGCCTGGGGGTGAGATCGAGTAAGTGTGTGTATGCCAGTCTGCTGTGTGTATGTCTGTCAGAGTGAGCGTGTGTGCGAACGGGTCGGTTGAAAAAAAGTGCAGATGTACTATGCCATAAGATCTATCATGAGGCACGATTGCCAGAAAGGCAGAATTTCGGACGAGTCGCTGGTGTTCTGTGACTCTCACGTTGTCTCATACACTCCCGCCGACACGCAGTCGTTCGCCGTTCATTGCCACCACGCACTTTCAGATAAGCACTCTTTTTGCGGCGCGGACGGGATCGAAAACCAAATTCAAGAGACAGACACGCACACTTACACGCCTTCTATTCTTTCCTTATCTGATTTGTAGATTCGAAAAGTGAGTTCCATCTGAGAATGAAGTGGCTCAAGAAAGTAACAGTTGGGTTAAGGAATGGCAAGAGGACAGAAGAGTGGGACGGAAGCTCGAGCTTCTACTGAAAGCTCGTGCACACTTGCAGTGGGTGTACTTTCTGAATAGGAGCAAGGGCGGGGTGATCGCAGCGGGCGCCGCGGACACTCCCTCACGTCTTCCTAGATTATTCATCAACTTGGCTCAAATCAAACTAATTTAAAGAGAAAAAAGAAGAGAGTCGGTGAATCTGGGATGCCTTCTCAAGAATCTCCGAACCCTTCTCTTTCACTCTCACCGTGCGCACCCTACTCACGGATTGGCTTAGTTAAAGTTGGCTTACTTCTGGGAAAAAACAGAAGAGAGAGTACTGAAGAGCGCGGATGGGTCCGAAAGCCCCCACACAGAACTACGCGAGCACTTTTTGCAATGATGGGTGCTCGTGGCTCAAGGCAGGATGAGTGGGTCCATCCTATCTCCTTTCGTATTTGAATGAAATTAAGTAAACGACGAGCACGACGACGTCGTCGCAGAACCCACGAGTCCCGGAAAGAAGAACGAAAGCAATTGAAGATGGCGTAAAAAGTGCAAATGGAAAAAAGAGCACGAGGGGCAGTCGCATGCTCCTCAGGGTGAATTTCTCTTCTGCTTGATCTCGCGCAGTGAAATTTTGTGTGTGTGTGTTTTGTCGACAGTTTTTCCGCGCACTGTCTGTTCTTTTTTGTTTCATCTTTCTCGTCAGGCGCGCAGCGAGACAAACGGCATAAAATATAAAGCTGGTTTTTATGCTGGTCGCCTGCCGAGCGTAAAGGGTGAGAGGGAGCGTCTCCCACTTTCTCGGGCAAAAAATTTATGTTGTTCTAATGCTCGACGAAAGAGGCCGGGAGTGCAGGATCAGACGGTAGGAGCCCGGGAGCCGTAAGGAAATGTTCGCTCTTTGTATGCATTGCGTCTCTGAGGGCGCTTGGCTCCCTCTTCACGGTAATGCAATAAGAGAGGAGCATGTGAGAAAAGTAAGTGCCGAGCGAGCTCAGACGCTGTCCGAGCGCCTGAAACTGAATGCAACCCTGAATGATTCATGACCGAGAACAGCAACGGCAGGTGCTCCAGGAGACAAGACACAATCTTTGCTTCCTTAGGACATGTAAAAGATTTTTGAACTCTCAAACGGATTCGAGAAGCTAGAGTCCGTTCTACTTATGGTACTTTGTGAAAGTGGCAAGTAGTAAACTTCAAGTCCCTACATCCATCTTCTTCTGCAAAAGCTCTTCTTCTTTTCTGCTTTTTTCGCTCCAGACAAATCCCCCGTTTTAGCGATGTTCCAAAATGTGTTCTTCTTAATCCACCGGGTATTAGCAACGTCAAACAGAACTACATAGCGTTCGGAAATCTGATATAGTCGGGAAAGTGCATGTCGTCTGAGCTTTTTGGTTTTCAGACATGTCCGTTTCCTTCTTCGGCTTGGTCCTTTTCCCGCCGATATTCAATTTCAAGTGTCGCTTCCGCCCTTGATAAAGGAGGGAAAGAGATGGTGCGGAAAAAGAACGAATGCTCTTGTGGCCGTCTGAAGCTTGCTCCTCCCATCTTCCTGGATAGCACTCCCGATCGGATAGGCTCTTTTGAGAGTCTATTGGAATGAGAATGAAAATGGAATAGCCTTGGGGGCTCCAAGACGGACTCTGATGAGAAGAGAAATAAATGAATGCATTTGGGACCATAGGAAGGAGCGACTGAGGGTGCGCGCGTCCGAAGGGACGCAAATTCAAATGAAACATGGTAGACTGGATGAAAAGAAAAGAATAAAATAGAGAATAGCAAAAACGGAAGGGCGCAAAAGGGAGTGTGTACGGGTTTGTGTATGGGAATGTGTATGTCAGTTTTGGATTGGCAGGGTCCTTCCTTTTTCTCCCCATCAATCGAGATCCGAATGACGATGATGAAACATTCTAGGAGATGCGCACGCGTGAGCACAAAAAGAGCAATTGGTTTAGGCTCATTGGACCGCACTCCGCATACAACATGTGCACACGGGTTCCACTTTTCTAGGACCAACATTCTTTTTTGCTCACTCTTTTTTGGTTTTCTTTTAGGAAAGAAACGCATGAATTGGATTGAGGACCAGAAGCGTGCCGAATGTGGGAAGGAACTTGCTGATCGTTGGTCAGTTGAGGTTCAGGAAAAGGGATGAAGGAACGGTATTATGAACAGAGGGCAGAGCTCATTTCGAACACTGTCAACTTTTTTTTCAAACGTGTATGAGTGTTTGCAAAAAGATTGCAAAACTCGCTGCGGATGGGCGGGACTTAGCAGACTGACGTGGGAGTGATGTTCAACAAAAGGGACGAGAACAGCAGCGCAACTACATGAATACTTCGGACTACTATATTCTCTTGGGGGTTCAAAAAGATCTATACATAGCAATGGGCCAGTGAAACTGGAACCTTGTTCACTTGAACATTCATTAGTTAGACAACCTCACTGAAACTTGATAGCTTCGCAATTCCGAAAACGTGCCTGACGCTGGATAGAAAAAGGGGACGGAAAGTTCATATTGGCTTTGACTCGGTCTACGAAGTCACTGAATAGGAGTTCATTTCCTTTAATGTGCACATTCGTCGTCGAAAAAACCACGAGCACATCGAATTAGAGAACGCCGGCGGAAACGACTCCAAATGGCGAAAGTACAAATGCGCATTAGTGTATGCACACAAGTCCGGAAATTCGCTACGATTCTCACTATATGGCGCAAAGTGGGGCCAGTGGAACAAAAAATTGGAATCGGACCGATGAAGCAGGAGTGGTTGCGCAACGCCAGCCACCCAAGACGAAGAAGTTGACTCCCTCGAGAGCAACGTCGACAAGTCCGTCAATTCTCTCTTTCTTTCTTTCTTCTGTCCGGATGGTTCAATATATTAGGGTCCAAACACATTGTCTAACCAAAAAGTAGGCACAGAGTGACCGGCCGAGCTATGTCTCCGAGGGCGGGAGCTCGAGCAGCAGTGTTTCGGATTTGCTCCGTTTCTGGCCCCATGCGCCCTGCCATGCCGTGTCCAAAACCTAATCAGCTTTCAAGTGCTGTTTTTCAATTAACTGTTTAACGTTTTATGGGTTTGCCGTTATATCGAGAAGTAATTTGGTGGCAGCGCGGCAATAGTAGTTCTGATTACCTGGCGTACGTTTGCAACAGCATTTCGTATAGGTTGGGCTGACACTGGGGACAGTAGAAATCGGAAAACCGGAAACTATGTACAGGTAATACATCGAATACACCGCCGTGAATGTTTGTTTCGAAAAATCACTGTGTTTCAAGAGGAACAGAGAGGTGCATGGACGGGAGAACTCTGTTAAGCGAATTTTGTTGTTTACTGTTCATGTGTTTGTGAAAGTCGGGCGGGAGTGTTGGACTGATGCCAACTTTTTGGAAACGATAGGAAACCAAAGTATAAGAGAGAAAGAGTTGAGAGGAACTGGGCGTTCATTAGCTGTCGCGACTAACGCAGAAAAAGAAGCAGAAACAGGAAAAGAAGAAGGAAGAATAGCAGAAGAAGAAGCTCGGAAGGGAGCGGGAGAAGCGAGTCCTGAATGAGGACAGATAGAAAAGAATTGAATAGAAACTTGTAAACATGTTTCTATTTAGGTTGCTCCGTATTCTCAGTTTAGTTCTGATTGTGGATTGTATACCGAACTGGTAGAACTGGAGCACTCCCTCCGCTCCAACCTAGATCCTTCCGACCGCTGATCCTGCCGAGTTGAAAAAAGTCGTGTGTGTGCAGATGTTGATTTTCTTATCCGAGATGAAAGAGCGTGTGTGTGATAGTCTGATAAAGTGCATTCCTGACATTGACGGGCACGGGCACCGAGCAGCTGTTCTCTTGAACAATTGTGCGTACGCCTCCGACTCATTTCGATCCCGAGAAATATATCATTAAACGCCAGAATCGCAGACATCACATGTTCCCGTCTCGTTCTCATGTTGCGACGAGGCAGCCGACTTTTCTACTTGAAACCCTTTGCTTTCCTTCCCAAACCGAATTGAAATGAGGAAAAGCCGACGAAGAAAAGAGATGAGCGGAAACGAGGAGAGAGAAAGGGCTGATGCTGCCGTCGGCGGTCCGACCGATTCGAATCAACCTTGCCATTGTCTGCTATTATTGTTCGGTGTGGGGGGCAGCTTTCGATTCGATTCCAAAATGAATTTTCGTTTCTCTCCACCCTACGCTTTTGGCTTCTTCTCTTCCATTCACCCTTTGCGTACGCACACCATCGGCAAAATTTGCGTTTTTGGCCAGTTCGACATGTTGACAACCGGTTGCCGATCATCATCGAGAGCTTTGCGGCAAAGCAGGGATGCCAATCTTTTTAGAAACGCAGATCAAACCGTAAGAGACGCGGAAAATGAGGGAAAAGGAAGCGGAGAAAGTCTCACGGAGGGATATGGATGCGCGACAGTGCAACAGAACGCACGCCCTACCGCACTGTTTTGTCTCCTTGATCACCGTGATCTTTCGGTCCGATGCATGAAAACAGAGAATGAAAAGCAGAGGAAAGTGCGACCCCCCAGTTGCAAAACGGCTGAACGAGACCTAGGCAAACTTAACGCGCCGCCACCGTTTTTACCGCGCGGGTGGTCGATCTTGTGTCAGTTCTTCACTTGTTCAAGAAAAGAGAGCGGTTCTCAAGAAACAGTACAAGTGAGACAGAAAAAGAGAAATCATGAAGAGAGGTCGAGATCAAGAGACTAGGTGAAGAACCACGCACCTGACTGATACTGTAACTCTGACTTGAAGATAGCTGTTAGTACTCGTTCTGACGCCGGGTATTACTTTATCATCAGAACAATAACCATCTGAAAAGAAATTTGGCTGCAGGCCAACTCGGGCGGCAGGTGGTTCAACCTAGGAGCAACGTTCGAGCAGCTGAATGGGAGCCGGGGTCCGGGCTCCTACATGTATGCATGTGTGTGGGTAGTGAGAAAAAGCAGGAAAAGACAGAAAGTGACATAGAGGGGGAGGAGGGAATGTTTATAGGCGAATTGCTCTTTTTTCTGTGTGTCCCCCTCCCCCAGGGCTGTAGTGCGAATGTTGTGTTGTATGTCTATTTTTTCTATCCCTTCGTCTTCTTCTTCTGTCTCAGTCCAACCACGCTCCTCACCCCCAGGGCGCGCTTCAGAAGCTGAAGGCGAGCACTTTGAGGGCGGCTCCATGCATGTGACCTACGACCAGCTCTAACGGAGCTCGCGCGCTCGGTCCCGGACGAGTCGGCGCTCGCCTTTCCCTTCTTGTTGGTCTCCAGTCGTAGTAGTAGTCACTTCTGGAACGAAGGGCCGCCGTCGACCGACCACTGGCCGCAGGGACCCTCGTTGCAAAAAGAGAAGAAAAAGAAGGAAGCGGAGGGACCCTGCCAGTGGCGTTGCCGACAACGGACAAGGACGACGTTGCGCGGAATGTTGAATGCCCTTGTGCTCAGTTTCTGCGTCCACTAGAGACCTCGACCGAATTGCGCATGTATGCGTGCTCTCTTTTTGGCTATGTGCTGCTTCTAGAGCTCTCCAAAAAGTTTTTCTGGCGCACTTGTACGAATACATAAAGCAGTTGCCCGCAGGCCATTCGGAACTCAACGTTTTTGTATTTAGGGCACTGATGTGCATAAGTGGACTGGAAAGATGAAACTTGATTAGAAATACAAAATGCCGGCAGAGAGAATGCGTTTGATTCCCTTTTTTTCGGTGATGTTGTCAAACAAAAGTGAAAGCCTCCCGTAGAACATCACGGGGCGAGGGCGAACAAAGTCCGATTAAAGAGGGGACTAATTGCGAGAACGTTTTATCGGAATTCCTCTAAAAACATTGCAACGCCCACCCCTTCTTGTTCCGAATCAAGAATACAGGCGGCCGAAGGACATACTTCTTGAAACAGTAATGGTTTGATGGACATGTTTCCTTGGTTTCCAATATGATGTTTTTCAGAAAGCTGATTGCTTATTCTACGCAACTTTGATACCAGTCAAAGTTGTCCACCTCCGTTATCGACACCCTAATCACTTTATTCTTTGCGCTGGCAGGGAGCCAGTGACCAATCGGAACACGTCTCTGCGTCTATGCGAGTGCGTCACGCTGTTTCTCAAAAGGGCGGAGCTTAGAAAAAGGTTTCTGATTGGTTGAGGGCAAAAAGCAAAGGAACACTGTCGTTTGATGTGATCAATCGGTTACCACTGTTCGTTACTTTCTCTTTCTCTTCTTCTCATTTTCTTCCGAATTCCTTTACCCACCCTTTCAGTTACCTATCGCAGTCGAAAATATTTATTACAACTGTTGACTATGACTCTTCACATGATCAGAAGCTAATGTGACCTCTCTCTTTGTCAAGGTAGATAGACTGATCATCACTCGACTGGCCACTGCGAATCAAGTGAAACGAAAGAGTGTTCCAGTGTCCTACTGTTATTGATGAGTGCCTGGGGTGTTGTTTTGCAAGTGAAGGGAACTTGCCAAAAAGTTCAGACACAGCCGACACTTGGGAATTGACGGAACGTGCTCGGGAGAGTTCGAGGAACAACTTTTTGATGGATGGGGTGCTTCTCCGCAGAGCCCCTGAAGCTAGGCAGTGTTCTTCATGTTCTCCGAGTTGATACGCTCTTTTGGCTCATCCGGAGCAAGCTGCCACAGGAAAAAGGAAAAAGAGGGGGCGAGGGCATGTGACAAGTCCGGGGACATGTGACGACTAGTCGAACAACGGAACACGCGCCAGTGCCGCAACATACACTTGGCGGGGGGCCCACACTCACAAACATACACAACAATTTCGTTCTACAAATATAGCCGATGATGCCTGCCGTAACGCAGCTATTAACTGGAAGTTTTCACGAAAAAAGAGAACATAGTAGTTGTCCTTCCGGAAGTGGGGGAGGACAGGACAACTATAGTACGCATGCCTAGGCAAGTAGTTGCAACATCAGAATAAACGAGTTTTTGCGCACTCTTTCGCACTTTTGCGAATATGTATAATAATGTATAATAAACTCTCGTTCCGATCAAACTTTTTTCTCGCTTCGCATTCACTTTGGTAGGCGCTCGTTTCCGCCGCCGCCCGCAAAGTTTTGTGGCAACAGGAGAGGACAAAAACGAAAGGAGATGAACACGGGAGAGGGAGAGAGTAAATCGCTGAACGCCGAACTTTTTCAGTGTTTACATTTTCGGAGCGACCCGTGGGGGAGGAAATAGAAAAAGAAATTGCCAAAACGCGAATTCGTCATGTGACATCTGTAATACAGAAACCTCCGAGCGTGTTGATCGCCTATCGGTAGAGACCGAATTAAAATTTTTTGTCGGTGATGGTCACGTTCCGAACGTGTTGGAAGTGATGGCATGACTAACACAGGCACAATCACGAGAAAAAGAGCGAGTAAAAAGAAGAGCAGTTTGAGGAGGAAGAGGAGTTCTCCGCCGGGGGAACTTGACTAACCTTACAGAAAGGGAAGGCGGCTCGCAAAGGGAATGTGAAAGGGAAGAAGTGCTCGGGAACGATGCAAATGAGATTAGTTTGCCTCTAAAACATACAAATATATACTACTTTTTCTCGCTAAATAGGAAAAGGAAAGAGGAAGAACATCTTGGGGAGAGGAAAATGTCCTGTGGAGTTGTGTGATGTTTTTGCATTCCGGTTCTCAAGTTTTATAGCTCTACGACACTAAATGTTGGTGATGATGGATCTCTGGATGTTTGTGAGAACTAGGGAGGAAATAGCAACATTGAAAAAGAGTTTGGCAGAACACAAACACATTTATCTGTAGTACATCATAATCCCTAATCCGTTCATCTCGCCGTGTGTACTAGCAAACTTAATCCAAATAATCGCTATTTCGAGTGAAGCTGACAAAAGAAAATAACTACTAATAAAACAAGGTGGTATTGGGTTTCAGTTGGGTTCAGTGTCAGTGCAGAGTCCTTGTCATATGTACGTACTAAGGAAAAGAGGGCCCCAGGAAACGGACTCGGGAAACGAGCGCGAATAACAAATTCTAAGCTCAGAAAAGCGGAATGTTTCCAAAAAGTTTCAGGAGGGACGCGAAAAGGAGAGTGACACGTTTCCGGGCTTTCGACTCTTTTAGACACTTTCTCGCCTCCCACTTCGAGCTCTTTTCATCGTGTGTGTGCTTAGTTCGCTGTTGAACAACATGTATTCTTGATTCGCTCAATTGTTGCAGAGGGCATGTGAGAAAGAGAAGAGGAAAGGCTCGTCAAAAACAGAACACAAGTAATGCGAAGAGACTGAATCATCTGAATTGGCTTGGCAAGCTGTACTAGAACGCAAGGCAGGGAGGGATAATGCGAATGTTTACGAACGATTCTGTCAACACTACGGGTATATCATATGTTTCTAATTTCTAGGATCACGTGATTAGAAAAACATTTTGGTAGTGAGCAGGGGCATGCTCAAGCGTCCCGTCGCCCTCTGGTTTATTTATTGCAGTCTAAGATAAACAAAATACGAATTCCGAAAAGTGCTCGTGCGCTCGGATTGGATTCGAGAAAAATGAAATTGAAATCGGGCTGTATTGAAGCGAAGCATGCGTTCAAGAGTTATAAAACTTTATGAGTTTATACGAAAGTGCAATCTGCATTTGAGAAATTCTATGAACCAAACGGATTGGGGTTCAGGAGGAATTTGGAGATTTTGCGGATTTTGAATACTCCAACTGATTAGGAACCTTAGTGAACAGGAGACAGGATCAAAAGGGGATCAGGAGGAACAGAGCCAAAGTCAGAATGAATGAATGTTCAGATCTGATCAAGTACGGGGACACATATTATAGCAACAAGCAGACGTACTCATCATTTGTAGTTGGACTATGATCCAGATTTTGTACGTAGAAACGGAAAAGGATGCACTTTCGAAGAAGTATGAATGTAAGGGCACCTAGTACTCCTAATTGGATGTTTTGTTACGCAGTCCTAGATTCTTATTTGGTACACATTGAATCTTTTTCGGTCTGACTGCCAACTTGATAACACATTTTTCCCACCAGACAGCAGAGTTCTTGTGACTAGTCATATCTGAAAAGAAAGGGTGTCCGAACAAGACAACACAACACAAAAACAACTAAACACGTGAGCAACGACGCGAGACTTAGCGAACATCGCCAACAACAACATGAACATAAAAAACTGGTGCTTTCAACTTGGTTTTTTGAAACATTTTGCTTTCTAAACATTTGGAAGTACAGAGAAACCATAAGAAAATTATAGATAATTCTAAAAAAGTTAAACCTATGTAATTTTGAGATTTGAATTATGTTAAAGTTCCCATCATTGCTAATGCCCTTAACAGACCTAGAAATCATCCAGAACAGTACCTCAAAACTGTAAAAGTATTAGGATACGATACTTTTTCTTTGGCCTGTAGGACATTAGCATTGACTTTGGGAATTGAACCTGTAAAAAGGAAAAACGAACTAACCTTCTAAGCTCAACACAACCTCCGCAACAATCAACAGCCACTGTCTGTACTGTTTTTGATTGTTCCGTTCCGTTTCCCCATTCTTCGCAGTTCATATCGTCTACCGATGTTGTTTGGTAGCACTGTAGCAAGTTCATTGCTACAGTTCTGAAAAGACAAACTTTGTATTGGTGAGAAAAGTCATCTGGAAAAGTAAGAGATATAAAGTTTATGTTGTTCTCATTATGATGAAATGGAACCTGGGTCACCTTGAAACGACAGTTCATAAGCAAGTCACAGTCATTTTCATTATCTTCGCAGGCATAATATTTCACCTTGCCGCGGGTATGGTATGCGAATATCAAAACGAAACACCTTGAAAACGTATTCACATTACGAAACACCGGTTCTTCATAGTTCTGAAAACCACTGTCAGATTGTTCAGAGTGCGTTGCGGAAAGGTTGGGGTCACCCCGTGAGAATTTCATCCGATGCGTACATGTATATATATTCCGACTCGTTCTCTTCCTCCCTGCTCGTTTCTGGAGCAATTGCAATTCTCGTAGAGTTGCTCGGTTTTCTTCTTTTTGCCATGTTTGTGCGTATGCGTGCAGTCACGCCCACTAGTTCCCCTTGGCTCCATGTGAGCGCAAGGACCTTTACGATTGGCAAAGTGTACGACGAACACAGAATAAGAAACAACGAGTGAATATTCAGTAGAGGAGAGAAAGAAACATGCTTCAAGGGCATGCAAGTCGGAGCAAAAATACGGGTCCTTTTCAAAGTTTGAGGGACCGTCTGAGTGTGGAAAAAGTGTGTGGGGACAGAAGAAACAGCCGTTTACAACTAGGCCGAAATGTGCGACGGAACTACTACGGGTTCCCGTGAAGGAAGTGATTGAGGAAACACTAAGAAACGACTACTAAAACGAGAGAAGAAGACAAAGACAGCTGATCAGGCAAGCTGAAACAGATGGTTTTGGCCAGTATGAACAACTTGAACAACAATACCCTTTACTATCTTTCACTTTCTCCAAGGTTCATTTCACTAGTGATAGAATAAGATAAAGAGATACCTTTCGCACAATTCGAGCAACGACTGTTCCATCACTTTGGGCTCAATGGTATCACCTGTACCCATGGTGGAATCTTGGCTGGAAATGGGTAAGTTATTGAATCTGAATATGAGGTTTAGTTGATTACGGTAACTAAAGACAAATAAGTATAAGCTCCATTTCAGTTTGAACGAATGAAACCTAGAGAAGTTACACTTCGAGGAAAACGTAGAAGCATTTGCAGAGGTAAACTTTATCAGGTTAGATTTGTGCAAATTGAAACGGAGCCAGGTCTACATCTACGCTAAGATTAGCTTCAGGTTGAGGATTGGTAGCAGAAATACAAAGTTGTTCGGTTTTAAACGCCTTCTTCTCTGAGTCCCGGTGGTCCGTCCCGTCATTCGAATACATTAATACGTCTACTTTTCCCAGTTCTATTCCTTTTCCCATATGCTTCTTCTTCTTTTCCTTCATCTACGGACCCGTTGCGCAACCTAATAGCCCGAGTGCCACAAGCACTAGTAGCCGCTGCTCTCATCCATACTATTCAGCTCCCCCCTCGTCGCTTCTTCCGCAAATTCCATGATGGCGCAACGCGTTGCGGCACCATTCGAAATGAGAAGAACGTGTGGGGTGGTCGGAGCAAAAATGCAACACAGCATGAGAGAAAGAGAGCGGAAGGGAGCACTAAAAGCGGCGAGAGATAGAGAATGGGGAAAAAGGACGGAGCGAGGACGGGGAAAAGAAGTGTGCTCTTTTGCTCACGCGCCCCAGCCGGCGTACGCTGCCATTGCTTTTCGTACTATTCGGACTGCGCCGGCGAATGTAAGTTTGCATGCATTAAATAAATGGGTGGCATAGAGAAACTGACGGCCGCCCCGACAGCCAATGAACATTGGAGAGAGAAACGGAAGCGTAAGAACAAGAAACAGAAACAAGACATCTCAAAAACAAAGTAAACAAGAGGAAGAATTGAGGAAAAAGCTCACAAGTTCATAAGAACTCTCATGGAGAAAAGAAAAAGGAAACTTGGAAAGGTATCGCCAAGGAAACTTCAGGATTGAAATAAGAACTTTGAAAAAGGGGAACTCGAGAACTACAGCAGGTGAAAATGAGTTTGCTGCTGACGTGTGCTGAATTATTCCGGAATAGAGTCAAGTGCTCCAAACTAGTGTTTGATCGGAAATGTGCCAGTCAGTCACATCAGAACATATAATCGTTGGATAGGCGCCTGATTGTAAGTGCAGTCAAAGTACTGTGACAAAATCATAAAGATTGGACGGCCGAACTGTCATTCTACGTAGCTTTGAAGAGGAATGCTGTGCTTCGAGAGGAGCTTATCAGTGCCATAGCACAGTTCTGGGGAGAAACGTTACGTGAACTTTTTAGAAGAACTACTTCAAATTGATGGGAAATATAATAGGAATACAGTAACTTCAGGGAAAAATGAAGTTAGTGGTTATCAGAAACATATAGGAAGGTTACCTAATTTGGAACTCAAAGCTCAATTTAACAATAAAAAATAAAAACATGGAAAAGTGCAAAGAGTGAGAGGGAATGTTTGTCAATATGATGCTCCATCGGCGAGTAATGTTTACAGAATTGAGGAACTATTCATAGAACTTTCCGAGCGGGTAGGTAAGAATCCCCCGAAAAAAAGAAAACTGTTACGTTCACTATTGGTGCCTTTTTTATTCTCGAGTTGTTCGAACGGACTGTTTGTTTAGCTTTGCCGGTTTGTAAACAGGACACTAACCGAAATGGCCGTCACAAACCGCGAACGCAAAAAAGTTCAGAAGTTTTTGACTCGAGTTGATTATAGGAATAAACATGTGCTAAGAGCACAAAAAAGAAGTTCGAAACGGTCAGATGAAAGTTATAAAAGCGGAGGAGCATCAAAGGAAGTTGGAAAAGGGGAGGAGACAAAGAGAAAATGAACGAGTGCAAACCGACATGTGACTACGGAATGAATGAAACATTGGGACAAGGAAAGAGTTCGGAGTATTCATATTGTAACATGAAGAGCATGGCACGACCAGTGGCAGTGAATGCACGGTACGGGGGAATGATAGTGAGTCGCTTCGTTTCCGCGGGCGACTGAACTTTTGCGAGAGGAGCGTTTAAGAGTATGACAGTGAGAGGCAAAATACTGATAAAAGCTGTTCTGACAACATTAACCCATCCTTTTACAGACTTATTGTTTGCCAGCCAGCATATTTCCAACTTGACATTATCAGCGAATAGTTCAGAACCGGTTGTCAATAACATATTAACGAGGATTAGGAAAAAGAGAACACATTAATTTTCGAACAGCTAAAGTTTTTTGTTAGAAAATGTAGAACATGTAAAGCCACGGTACACAAAAATAATTATTCAAATCACATTGAGAACTAAGCAACACAAGGGCAATTTGAGGGCAAGGCTTGGCTGAACTGGAATCCGAATCGCGTCGGGCCAGAGAAGGAATAGCAATTTGATGCGGGTGTGAGGATCATGTGAGGCAGGAAAAGTGGAGAAACTAGATCGAGTTCATCATCCTGATCACTTCTCCCAATTGACCCTTCGAATTGGCTCAACTAATGAAAAGCTTCAATGGCAATGGCACACACGCAAGCACTTCGGAGCACTTTAATGTCTGTGGGACCCAGAGAGAGAAAACGGGATGAACATTGGCAAGGTGATATGCTGAACTGATAATCTATAGGATGCCGTACTTACCGAAATAACTGCGGATTTGTCAGATCTGGGAATGGAAGAATGCCCGGAGGACACCAGCGTGGAATCGTCGACTAACTGCAGAAAGCAGCCCGAACGCGGTACTTCGAAGCGAGGAGGCGCCAGACGACGAGAAACCCTCCCCTGCAGAGATATTGCTGTTATTTGCCAACATACACAATGAACTGAAGAGACGGAGAGACCTCCCTGCGCCCAAGGCTATACTGAATTCAGAGAGAATTTGAGAAACCGCGGCGGGGTTTTCAAATTCTCCGACTTTCACACGCTATCGCAAGTTGCCTGCGCCTCCGTGAATAAAAAAGAAAGAACATATAGAACGGATCGCGGCACTGTCGAAACATCAGGCTGGATCAAGAGACAGATGACAGAAAAACGGCAGTCGCGCCTTTTGCCGCCGCTCCCTCTTCGATTCTTCTTCTTCTTCTTTTCCCGCCAGACCCCCTCCCTTCCGATCAACTGTGATCGGCACGATGTTGCGTTTCGTTCTGGTGGCTATTCCTCCTCTTCTTGACGCGAAGAAAAAAGAAGCACATGACAACAAAAAAAGGACCAACATCGGAAGAGTTGTGTGCTACGATTGGATGGACGGACATGTTTCATTTGGTTGTGGTCCCATCCGCTCTTCCCATGGGACGTTGATTTGAGGACACTGCTGTCCCCATGTTTCATTCAAAAACACACAAAGGGATCGACACCTGCCATGCCGCCGAACCTCGCCGAACTACAGTACTTGAGTACTTCCGATACGTTCCCAAGGACAGGGCGAGATGGCAAACGCAGATTGGGTTTCGAATGGGCTCAGTCTTTGTTGGATTGTTAAATTCCATTTCATCTCATTTTCAATTCGCTCCCTCTCCGGATTTTTCATTACACATTCGCCCTCTGTCATTGTGTTTCCATGATTTTGTTCTTCTTCAGTGACGCACTTTGTCCGTCCGTCTCTTGCACAAGAACATTTGACGGTGCGGGAGAAGAAGAGCATCAAGAGAAAAGAATAAGAAGAAGAAGAAAACGATGGGAGGATGTGCACTCACTACCGAGAGCCCTTTGGTGATGAGAAGAGAAGAGAAACAGGACCACCATTTATTTTCGTTTCCCGCTCTCTTGTGCCACCATGTGATGAACATTTGGACTAGTTCCTCAATTTCCCGCCGCCGAGCACTTTGAAACAGCAAGGGACCGATAAGAAACGGGGAGAAACACTTTCAGTTCGACTTTTGACGACAGAATGCACTTATCAGCGAGCTGGTAAAATGTAACATACGTTGCCAACTGATAAAATCCCTAAGTGTACGTCTCACACTCTCACATTCGTATACACATGGGGGAAACTGGACGATATTCAGACGAGGAGCGTAGAAAAGAAAAACGCCATGCATATAATAATATTAATTGAGACTCGCTTCTTTTTACGTTTACGCACGGCTTGTACGATAATCGTAGGTGAACGAGAAGTCGAACCGAAGTGGCTGATAAGGCGGGAAGACTTGAGGAATCGGAGAACAAAACCAAACCGGAGGGTGAGATGAAAATCATGGAAGAAGCGGGTGACGAGAACTTGGAAAAAATTAAGGGCGGACAGGGGCCTACTGATCCGAGTGGTAGCAGTGGTTGGTATCTGACGACGAAAAATCAACAGCCGAAAGCACTGGGAGCTCTGATGAAGATGAAAGCGAAGAGATGTTCTCGCAATCCCACACGTTTGTACTTTCCTGGAAGAGCAGAACAGTTGCTTGGCGCGTTCATCATGCGTCGCCGATCTCTCGTGGAAATCAGCAGAGATTGTGCAATCGGTGCTCTTCCGCTCAATTCATCCTCTAGACGTTTTGTAATCGTCTTCATCCCGAAGCTCCCGTATCTTCTCATTACACTGTGTTTAATTTAGAGAGTGTCTGTCGTCTGTGTTCAATTATCAAGGTGCGGCACAAAAAGCGTCATCATCTTCTGCTTGTTCCCGAGACCTATTCTTCTTCTCTCTTTTGAAACATGCTGCCGCCAACCAACCAACCCAACGCGGTCAGCTGTTTCAATGCTGATTGTGAATGTGAAAGCATGAATTTGAAACGTTGCGTTTCAAAAAGTCGGGGCAGCTACACCTATCAAAAGAAGAGAAGTGCGGGAACAAGTTGTAACTAATCTGTTTTGCCGCCCGACACGCGGGCCAATCCAGGCGCAGAACATCAGACGTCCCTTACGTACATAGTTATACATACGTTCTTTGAAACCGGAAAAACCAGACGCTCCGTCATATACGGTATTCATATTTTAGACACCTTCAGGGACAGCACGCTTTTTACATCTGCATATGGACAGCTGTATTTGAGGGATGCGTTTTTCCTATTGTTGTTATTTTGTGTGTTAGTCTTCCTTCTTTTTGTTCTTTTGAGGACCACCAGAAAATACGACACGAAAAACGAGTCAATGTCAAGGGAACAACTATGTAGCCTTTCATAAGCTGCACCCTGGAAGAAGTGTATAGACAGCGTAGAGGGCTCACCATGTGTACGCTTCAAACATCCATCATTTTATGACTCAAAACTCCAACATTCATTCCTCGGGGCGACCGCGACGGGCGATGGGCCGGAGGGACGGCGAAAGAGCCGCCATAAAACACAAACACATAAACAAACACCAAAGAGAAAGCTTGTTTGAATAATTCGAACGAAACTACGGCAAAGCAAAAATACGTTGCAAATAATACGGTGGAATTTGAATGGGTTTCTTTGCTTTTCCAGGTCTGTTCGTTTTCATCCAGACAGCCGGGGTGTGAAGAAGATATGAAGAACAGGAACGGCAGTTTTAATCTGAAAATCTGATCTTGTCAAGATGAATCTTTTCTCGGGACCAATCATTGCACATTTCTATGGGATGTAGCTCTTTGGAACACTCGGTGCATCTAACTGTTGTTTTCTCGAACTCAATTTCAACTGGTTTCTTTTTTTCTTTCTTCTCAACTTTTCGACCTTTCGGTGTAATGTGAAACATGAAACACCCGAGGAGGTTGGATAAATGAAGAAGAAAAATGAGAAGAAAAGGAGAAGAAGAAACGTTCTCAAGGTAAAAGTCCAAGTTCAAATCGAATCATATAGGGATAGGAAACGAATTACGTTTGTCACCCAGGCCCCCGTCAGTTTAACTGCATTCTTCTCGGAAAAATGTTGCGAGTTGTTCCGATATACAGTGTCCCTACTACGTGCGTGTGTCCTTCAAAAACGGCAAAAACCATTCCATTCCGATTTTCAATTTTGCCATTTTTCGGAACGAAAACAGTGCGCATCCCTTCTTCATCCTATTATTCGGGACGGGAAGGGACGTTGAGTGGATGGATTCACTAGTGCCCAAGAACTTGTGTTCAATAATTCGTGGCGACCTGCGTGCCGCAATTTCCTCATCCACTCCCACCCAATTTTCCATCAATTTCGGATCCTCTCCTGGCAGTAGACAAAATGAAAGACGCAAGAGGGGCTGAGATCCAGTTGATCCGTTGGATAGCTTCGGTCGGGCGGTCGCCAAAATGCTTGTTCTGTGTCCCTGTCCCCTCTCCATCGACGACGCATCATCACATGCATCCATCCATTCGGCCGGGCGGGATATCTGGTTCTGGTTCTCGCGCGGGCAAGCGCACGCAAAAAGTGAAAGGTGAACATTTGAATGTCTATATCACATATGATTTGGCAATATTCAAATGAAAGGGGAAGTGAGGGTTGGGTAGGCTACCGACGACACAAACTAGGTTTATCTTTATCAGTCGGCGACAGTGAAATCTGTGGGAGAGAAAGATCAAAATGCATTTTGAGACAGACATTCCACGAGGAGGATCGGGGCCACAGGCCATCGAGAACAGACGATGACGGCGGCAAGGGCAAGAATGTTCCCAAGGAAGAGAGATATTTCTTATTCGACTGCTTTCCCGATTTGAAATTGATACATTCGAGGGATCTTCGGGGATCGACACACATTGAAATACTGTATGCGACTCTAAAAGTCGAACTGTTATCTAAACCTGCCAGTTTTCCGTTGGAAGTTCCGATATTGATCTTTACAATCTCAATTCAACTAATCACAAAGTGACGTGTCACGTCAAGTTTCATTATTTGCCACGCCCTGTCTACGCAAACACGTGAGCAACTTGGCTGGAATTGTAAATAAAGTATTCACGTTTAAATTGTCACGAGTTTTCAGGTTTTCTGTTTTTATTGAAACGATGCGTAATTAGAATACAATTGTTTTAGAATGAACGAAACATCTGGAAAATGACCACAACAAATGTGATCCACGTCGAAGATCAACTATTTAGCATAACCCAAAGTTTTTTTTTCGATTTAGCAAAATAACATTTGGAATAAGACAAAGAATTCCGTTTGTCGAGCTTCTAGGAACACACACTTCAACAATTTTCCTATGCTGTGTGGGTTCCAGCTATACGATTTTCATTAGACACATTGCAATTCAAATTTTGTTAGCCCTGCTTGCAGAATGGAGGGAAGTGGTAATGAAAAGCAAATAATTAAGACCGCACTTCTTTTATAAAAACTAAAAACCTGGATTTGAAAACTAACAACAAATGAGCCTCCAGTGACTGAAAACTATGAAGGAACATTCAAAATGAACCTACCTTGAAAGAGAGGATATTTCACAAAAAATTACATTTGCAGACTCAAAACTGTCCCTAATCCGATTACCGACACCTATCCCAGATCACCGTTTTCAGATCAAATCCGCAATCCGCTCAAAACCTTGCATTACCTGTCAAATTGATCGATTCAATTGCCCAAAAAACTAGGGCGTGTCACAACACACCAATTGGGAGGAAGAAGAGAAAGCGTTCGTCCAGCAGTGCAAATGTAGTTTTTTTGTTGTTCCATTTCTATTCTACGTCATTTGCAGTACTCCTTCCAAAAATTGTTCTGTTGTTTTCTTTTCTTTTATCTTTTTTTGTGTTTTCTCCAGGTCAACATCTCGGATTATCGTACTTGCATGTTCCAGACCATTTAGTTCCCGATTAGCTCGACCTTCAAAACTTTTTTGAAAATTGTGAAAATTGCCTGTCATTTGGTCACTCACTCAGTAGTTCATACTTGACACTAAAAGAACAAAAAAAGTAGTTCCTGGTAAATGAAAAATGTTGCGTAAACCTATCTAATTAAGAATAATGAGCTGATGTCACCGTTTTTGCTAATAGCTTTTCCTTTTCCCAAGTGTCAGACTTCAATGGTTTTCTAATCTCCATTCACACTTCCTTCTTCAATTTCAAACACCTGCTTTTTTTCTGAAATCTTTCTGCGTCACAAAGATATTCGTCATTTCCTGTTGATAAGTTCAATGTCTAATCAACTATTGTTCTAGTGTAAAATAGGACCATGTAACTGTAACTGGTTTCTCAACAATATTCGTTCTATTCGCAGGAATTCTTGACTGTAAGGAAAACAGATATGTTTTGCCTTCAATTCTAGGCTTTCCGAAATTCCGTTTAAATATAAGGACAAATCAAAATGAATCTGGCTACTGTTACTCTTTCTCAACTTCAATTTGAACCGTGTCATGTTCAGTAAAAACGAATTGCCCTGTCTTGCGTGAAACGAGATTCAATTATCCACCTGGTTCATTCCAAATCATTGACTCGAAAAGCCAAAGCAGGAACCTTGAGTTGTGTCACTCAAAAGGTGCCAGAATGTTGACCCGAGTCGAATTTCCAGTCATTGGTTTTCCGATCCCCGTTGCAAAGTGAGAAAGTTGTACAACTGAAGGTTGTATGGGGTTACTTGAGAATTGAGGTGGCGGAATGAGAAATGGCTGAGTGGTTTCAGATTAAGTGAAAAACCTTCTCATAACTGTTCAAAATTTGTGGAATCAGGAATAGTATCAGTGCCAAAAATGATGCCCTTGTTCGACTTCTACTGTTTTTTGTTCCCATGCAGTTCTGATATTACTCACTTTTTTCTAAACCCCTGCTCAACAATTCGACATCATTGCTATTTGTGTCGTATTTAGAGTAGTTTCCTGATCCCACATCATTCTTTTCTTAATACCCACTTGTCGGAAAGCACTACTCCAAGTCATGTTTCACCTCATTTCCGATCTACTACATGACGCTTTCAACCCCCACAGATCGGGGGCTCCGTCGAGTAATAGTTTGGACAAGTTGGCACGAAATTGACAAGATTGTTCTGACAACTCGCAACGTTTCCCATCAAAAACGGGCTGTTTTCGATTGCTTTGCCGTTTATCCTATTTTCTCTCAGTAAACATCTCTCATCATACACGAGTATTTATTCCCGATTTAGTGACTTCACTTCACTCACTTCAGACGCATTCCTATTCAACCGGCCCTCAGAGCTCTGAAAACTTGCTAACTCCCTTTCCTATCCACTTCTATGACTTTTCATGACGTCGATGACACTCTCAGACAAAATGAAAAGTTCAAGTATTTTGAGTTAGAGCCAACAAGTAGATGTAGTTAGGTTGAGCGATTCGCAAAGGGATATGACGTTAGAATCCAGAATCCTCCCACCTTTCTCTTTCACAATGGTCTTTGAGGCGTTTCTCAATTCCTTACGCATGTCCGAACCTTTTTTCTGCAGTTTTCTGCTTCCTGTATTCCTCTTGAGTGGTCATTGTGCTCGTGCCATGCGGTGCGAAGAATTTTCGTTGAGAATGATGAGCACCGAAAAGATAACGAAGAGTTTAACATTCCTAGCCTTTGTCGGCAACTCTTTCGGAACGCGTGATACTTATAATAAGAAGATAATCTTTTGGAAAACACTCTCAACCCTGTTTCATCGCCAAGACCTCCCTTTTTCAAGATGATAGATGGAGGAAAAATGTCTGATAATGTCAATGAGGCGCGGAGAGTTTGCTCGGCGATAAAGATGAGCATTTTTGCGAAACTCGTATCAAATTACGGCCCGAAACCTGAACAGATGTTAAGTAAAAGCCTCCGACGTCTCGTTGCGTCGTTGTCTGATTTCTGTTCATAAAGTAGTGTCGGGGCGAGTAGGGGAAGGATCCCTCCCGTGTCGGCGGGACGCAAAACGCGTGCCCCATAACCCCTCTCACCTCCTTGTCATTTTCCCATAGGAATGAATGAGGCACCCGTCGCCAAATGACCGTAATTTTCTAATTAAACAGTTCCTGCCCTCTCCTCCTCCAACCACCTCCTCTCCCAAGTGTCTCCCAACAATTTTCTCTATCTCTTCGCCATTAACCCTCCTCTTGTTTTCTGAAGTCTAGTCGGCGTTTCGTTTCCGGTGTGCCGTTTGGCTTCGTTCGAATCCTTTTTTGAGATTATCACCAGACCAGTAGTCTGTTTTGTTTTTGTTTGGTTCTGTCCAGTTCTTCACTAACATCTTGATCTACATCTTCCAATTTGAAACGATTCGCAGTTTTCTTCACTCAAGATGTGTAGAAGCCCTCAGAGCATAGAATGTCTCAAAACTGAGACAGTTGACATCATGAGAGTTCCAGTTTTCGCTCTGTTTGTTTTCATATATTTTGACCGCTCACCAAAATCATTTATCCCCCGGTCTCCAATCTGCCATCGTCACTAGCTTCTCATCTCCAAGCATTGTCACCATTTTCCATTCTTTCAGGTAGCCTTATGAATACATAAATAAGCGCGACAGCGGATTTTGGGCACAACAAAGTGAACACTAGAAAATGATTGCCACTACCATTTTCGGACTGATGCTGATGCATGTGGGAGCTGCTTCCAGTAAGTTGTTCTCTTGTTGCTGTTTGTCTTCTGACTGATGAAAAGACCCCGACTGATTGGCATCTGTTCTGTTTTATGTTTCTTTTGAACATTACGTTTATTGCCCAAGCTAATCACTGCCACCGCCACCCGTCGAGAAAAAAGAAAAAAGTCCAGTCTTTTGAGAACCTTCGCCTGCTTTTTGGTCTGGTCTTTTCTTCTCTCAATTTAAGTGCCAGCAAGCAATTAGTGGATTATAAAGAGTGAGAGGGGAATGGAATTTGTTTTATAGTCCAATCCTGCCTGTTCCTGCCGAACGTCATGCTGCACGGGGGTACGGTGGACGAGTTCCAGACGAACGACATCACTCAATGCTGTGTGCAATGCTCGACGAGCAGTTGCTGCATTGCCTACACATACGACACCGCCAAGCGCAGGTGATTCCCTGACCTCGACAGAGGGAAAACTGAGAATGTTGCCTTTTTCCAGGTGCTATTTGAAAAATGCGATCGGATACTCTTCGGAGGACAGCACAAAGACGAGCGGTCTCAAGCCGAACTCGCGTTTCGGTAAGGCACACATGTGTGGGGAATGGAGACTAAAGGCTTCCAGGAAAAGGAGTGACATTGAAAAACGTCAAGATTCTTGGAGACCAGGCGAATCGGATTGAGTTGAGGTCGGAAGAAGAATGCCGTCAATACTGTACTGGTAAGTGGTTGTTCTTCCGCTGAAGTGGTCAAGGTGGTCTGATCTAGAACACGGTTCACTTTTAGAGGTTCAGAGATTTACTTCCGAAATTCTCGCACTGACACTCATTCACTCCATTCATTCCCAAAAAGGAGTTTGGTTGTCGCCGTCGTTTGTTGGTCGCATAAACGACGTCTAAAAAGCGATTCGCGCATCGCACACGAAAGTAAACTTCCGACGGCGTTTTAGAGAACCTGTCTATTCCATCGGAAGAAGAGGAAGACCTCTATTCTAATTGACGCCTTTTTGCGATCGCTCTTCCTCCATTCCTTATTCCTCAAGTCACATCGCCGTGTTGAAAAATAATCAAATCAAACATTGAATTAGAGAGAGACCGAACAAAATGAAGATACAATTGATGTGAACACCGAGAAAAAAGTGAACTAAGGGTTGAAATCAGGAAATCAAATCGAAAAGCGTTGTTCTAAAGGAGCATTACCTTGACCAGGCCAGGCGCGATGATCGCTCAAGTTTAAAGAAACGATCGTTCACGATAAATCAATGACTTGTCTCTGGTACAGCGTGACGGAAATAGGAGAAGATCTGCATGGTTATCAAGAAGACACGTCTCAAAATAGACGTGCTATCGTATAAAAACTAGATACAAGTTCAATGATATCACATTATCCATTAGCTACCGAATTGTTCATTCTAGCGTTCCGTCAAAAGTAATTGAATTTAGAACCAAAACCATTCCAACTACAGTAACCTCAACAATTTCAGCTTACCAAGTGTTCTCCTGGGCCCCACCAAACAGCGAAGAAATCACCGGAAGTGGAGAATGTGCATGCACCATGAGAATCAAGACCCTGCGCTACGAATACGGATGCGTCTCGGAAATCAACCCACCTCAAGCTTGAAAAACACAAAGTTCTCTTTTTTTATAACATCCCCGTCATAATTTTACACGTTTCTTTTGCTTTAATATGATAAATTCTAGTGAATAGTTTTGACGAAAGAGCCAAATGTCTGTTTGGCTTCATCTCACCTGGCACTTGTTCTTCTTGTGAAGTACAATTTTTTCATTGTAATCCGTCACTTTTTTCTCTCAAATATACTATTTCCGACTGTTATCTATATATACTTTATCTTATTTTATTGCATCGTCTTCTCCTTTCTCTTTTCATTTATGATTTCAGTTCTCTCAATGTCTCATTTTTCATTTTTCAATTTCTCAGTCGCAGACCTCCATAAAACAAACATTGAATGGTAGAGTTCATCAGAACGATGCGCGATCAGATGATAAATTGATAACCAATAGTTTGCAACTGATGGAACTACAAATTTCCGATCTCTCTAGTTATCATCGTGGTTTTACTTGTGTCTTGAAACATCTGTGACAAATCAAAACACTGGAGGAGCGAGAATAAATGAGTGGTCTTGTTTGAGATTGTATTATCCTGAAATGTATCGAAATCCGAAAAAAAACTCTCATTAACAGTTGCTCTTTACACTGGACACATTCTCTGCTCAAAACTCAACTCAAAAAAATCTATTTCCGAATGGGAGCCACAAAAAATAGATTGAAGAGCTTTGTTGACCTATCAAAGAAGTATTTTTGATATCAAGACAGATAGACAACGGCAGGATTCCCATTTTTCAAGTGTTTTTTCTACAGTATACGACGAGTGTTTTTCATTTTGATGAGATACGGTGTTCATGATATAAGGAATCGGAAGCTATCATCTTTTCTCCCATGTCGCTGACAGACGCCTCATCTTTGCTGATTTTCCTTGACAGACTGACTTTGTTTCCAGTTGATCCGTGAGTCATTGTGAACTGGTGGATTGTTATCATCACTGACGTGAGTGTTAGATCTCCGTTTCTCAGTTTAATACAATCTTTATCTATGTTAAATCATCATTTGATAACCTCTTCGGTATAAAAGGCCAGGCCCAGAAGAGAGAGATCAGTAGCATGCGCTCCCAAAGCCGAGGAAACGAAACACCTGAAACAAAAGTTCCAAAGCAGAGGCCACCATGTCTCCGTTTTTCATTCTTAGTCAATGATCGTTCAACAATTAACAAACGATCTGAAACAAGGGAACATAACAACCCCTGACAACTAATTGCAATGTTTGTCCCTTTGTCTATAACCTCTCAACCTACTGACGTCGTCTTTTCAGAATGAAATCATGAAGTCACCATTTTCCACAGGTAAAAAAATCAAGAACCATGTACATTAGGGGG
>LR537692.1:236531-304903 GCA_900883565.2 Caenorhabditis panamensis | reverse complement strand
GAAAGTAGAGAAATTGATGAAAATGAGATCAGATGCGTATAATGAAGCAATAAATCTACCCCTAGCAAGGATGTAGTTCAATGACGCATTTGGCCTAAGATTTTTGGAACAATCACTGCTTTCCAACACCATACATTCAAGCGGTCATAAATGTTCTAGTCTTCTCTCGCCTTCACGTGAGATGCATGCAGTTGCGGCGTTTTCTAAAGGTTACTGTAGGTGGAGAGTTTGGATTCTCGGTGTTCTTGCACTGTGAGTCAACAGCTGGGTCGTCGTTCGCTTCACAAATCACAAGTCACATCACTTCTCGCCGCTGATGTGGATCATAGTATGCCCTTTATTGAGATTTTGACGCGCAAAGCGAGAAAAAAGAAAAACATTGACATTGAGAGAAGAAAGGTGTGCAGAAGAAATATTTACATAGAAACGCATTCAAGTTCGCGGAGAAACTGAGTCAGCAATGGATCATTTGAGGATGGCCGAGGGTGGCCCACGCATCGTGGTTAACATGGCGTGTCCACGTCACCATATAACAAGAAATGGTTTCCGACTCATACTTTGATTTATCAAACTGAGATCATGTCCGTTTCGAACATAAATCTTCAGCCAGGCTATCTGCGGTTCGATGCGTGTTTCAAGACGGCCCACAGTGAGGTGTTTGACCACCATTTCCTCATTTTGTGTCTTGATACCGTAATGTTTGTGTTGTTCTCTCCTGCAGCATGACAAAAAGGTGCAGGAAGCAAAAACCGAACGCGTGGGTGGGCTGATCTCAAAGTCAGTCGGGGTTCGATTGAGATCGTTATCGCCCTCAATCTCTCTCACCCTCCAAATATGAAAAGCTGTCAAACTCCGCCGATCTACGTAAATCCGACTGTTTGCTCGCATCCACTGCACAATAGGGGTGTCCGCCCTCGTGAAGGTACACAGCACCATGGAATACGAATGATATCACCTCTTCTTCCAAAAGAAACCAACGTATTCAGTTTACGAGCCTTCTCCTCGCCCCCTTTGAGCGAAGTTCAACAAACCACACAATCGCTTATCTGGAAAACCAGCGTTAACCACTTTACCATTTTTTTCGCTTCCAGTTTCTCTTGGGAAAATAGTTTTGTCAATAATACATCGGCATTTCGAGGGGTTAAAAAGTGTGATAACGAGACGGGCGAGGGAACTATCGGAACTATCAGTGATTCCTTCCCATTCGTGCGTTCGATGTGTCATCGAAGAGTTTTCTATAAAATGGAGCCAGCCTGTGACCTTTTAACTACATGTTTTAGAATTCACACTTCCTCTTTTCTGCTGGTGATGTTCTTTTTCTTGTCAATCAGTTTGAAGCGTCAGTTTTTTGTTCACAACCACATAGCATTTTCATTTTTCGTCAATCCTCAAAAAGTGACATTGAAACGATAATTCCAAGTAATTTCTGTTCACATGACGTCTTCAAGCAATATCTCCCTTGAAACTTCTAAAAAGTTTTTTTCTGACACTAGTCATTGTTCCCACTGCAAAAGCAGAAAAACGCTGAATTTTCTTAACTTACCGTTTTCATAGTGCTTGTGCTCTTTTCTGGCTGCTCCAGACACTTGTCATCCAATAATTTTCAATTTCTCCGTCATTCCCGAAATTCCAAACCTCCAAGTGGGAGGGGTCTTATCTACGATACTCCCGCTCCAAACAATGATATCAGAAAAGACAAGAAAACCAATTATCAACCGCAACAGCAGGACGAATGTTGATTTGATCTTTACAAGTCTCTCCTCTTCCTGTCTTTGGAGCAAGCGTGTTCTGTAGATCTCCCGCCCCAGCAATTCTTTCATGTTTGCACATTTCGGTGATATCATATCATATCATACCACGACTTTCAAGTACCGACTCCGAATAGCTTGTCCTGTAAAAACAAAACATGACACGTAGGAGTTGAGCAGAGGTTATATAAATTGAGCAGCACGCTTCCTCTCTCATTCATTATTCAGTGACCGTCAAACATTTGAAAAATGCCTCAACCCTGATTATTCATTGTTTGTCTAGCCGAAAGCACTCGCCCTTCCTTCCCTATTTTTGGCTGGGGGTATTCCCATATTAACCGCCACTCATGCTCACTCATTCTTTTATTATCAGTGCCTTTTCTGTCTCTTATGAATCCAATCAGCTAACAATAGAGCAAAACTGTCGGATTTTCTTATTGACCTGCCCTGAAACAAACTCGGGTGTGAAATATTTCGCAACTAGACCATTTCTCCCTTGTAGGGTGACGATTTCAGTTTGCAGTCGATTTCAATAATTTCGTTGAACATTCACCACATTGGCGCCTACGCGAATCGTATTACCATAAACCAACTGGACAGTCCAGCCTACATTTTTTCTGTTCTCGTCACTGTTTTTCCTTTTTCCGCCTATAATCGCCCCTGCTTCTTCCAGTAATATTGGTAACCAAACCAGTCGAATCGTCCACGTTCGCTCGTCTCCTCATTCCTTTTTTCTATTCCTCACATTCCTGTTTATTGGTCATTCCTTTCAGCCTTCAACACACCAAAATTGCTTTCAAAGATGAACAATATTGCTCAAATTGTCCTGTTTCTTAGCCTAATTTTTGGCGGAGCAATTGCCGGAGAGCACATTTTGAGACTGAAAGGTGAGAAAATTTGAACTGTGAACTGTTTTCAATAGTAATGTCTTTTCACATTTTTTGGCACAAGAGCAAATGAGAACTTGAAAAACAATAATGAACAATAAAAATGTGTGACTCAAGCTGTTCAAACATTCAACTATTTTCAGAAGGAGTGCATGCTGGAACAACCCTAATTGGTGTTGAAGAGGATTCCAGTGTAGTTATCCGATGTGAACATCCCAATGGAAAAGTGGGGTCATTGCGATGGTTGCGAGGGGGAACTACAATCAAACCAGGCTACGTCAAGAAGACAGAGTGAGTGATCGATGAGTTACCATCCAGAACCAGTCTGTTCTTCAGTGACGCTTCGTTCGTAGAGATCAGCAACTATCTGGTTGAACAGGATGACGGGGTCTACGAGTGCTCAGCGGTTGGTTTTTTGTTGAACCTTTGACTGTGAGACTAAGTTTTGTTTGTTTTCAGCCTGGCATGTCAGCTTCGTACCG
Organism: Caenorhabditis panamensis; assembly: GCA_900883565.2. Taxonomy (NCBI): domain Eukaryota; kingdom Metazoa; phylum Nematoda; class Chromadorea; order Rhabditida; family Rhabditidae; genus Caenorhabditis; species Caenorhabditis panamensis. The sequence goes on along the minus strand of LR537692.1, from coordinate 301,786 downwards.
ACTGAAAGGAGAGAAGAAGCACGTCCTTCCAGAAGGTTTCCGTTATTGTTATGGAGAGGAAATGGCCAGCTGCAAACATGCCAATCTCTGCCTGGTCGACATCTCCACCTCTCACTTCAGCTGCGAGTGAGTTTCTCTCTGGAATATCTATTCTCAGTCTCAAATTCATAGCAGTTTGATTTTCTTGGTCTTACTGGTCACGAGTTTTTGTTCTAGAACTACACTAAATAAGAGCCCTACTTGTCATTCATAACGTCACACAAACTATCAAATTTCAGTTGCGAAGACGGCTGGGAAGGAGCGTCGTGCGACATGATAACGGTCAGATCTCAGCATATTGTTACTTCGCCAGTCTGCGCTTACTGTATGTCTTCTTAACCTTTGGCTTTAACTAGCGAGGTTTTGGGCACTTTCGAAGCCTTCTGTCCTGTCTCTTTTCTGTCGAGTTGAAAGTAACCAGAACCTAACTAGTTGTGAATCACTGACTTTCTTTCGGGTAACAACGTGTTCTCTGCAGGGCCACCTGTGGTGACTCTTCTGGCTTTCATCGCTATCATTGTTCTGCTTGCCTATTGCCTCTACAAATTCAAAGTGCGCAATCCGCATCACTACTCCAAGTACACGACGAGCATCAACAACAACAACAATACCAAGCCACCAATGTAAGTTGAATGCAGATCTCCTGTTACTGAAAACTTCTACGCAACTCTTCTTGACTCTTGGGAGGTTTAGGGATCCAAGTCACAGATTAGACACGCGGACATCTTCACAAATTTCTAATTTTCAGGGTATCTGGAGAGTACACAGCAGTTCATCAGGCACCTCCTGGATCGAGAAACGGTGATTTAGTGGTCAACATGGTGTGATTCATCTCGATCACTACTTCCTTAGCTTTCTCCAAATTTAAATCCTATTCTCATATTTTACTCACTTTCCTTGTGTCAACTCCAAAAAACAAGACAATAATATAAGCTTTCGTTGTCCCCAAACCCTCCCCCAACTCGACAATTGCGATCTCTTACTTATTCATAATAGATTTATATGTCTCCTTGTCCTGTGTAATGTTGCAATCTTTGTACGGAATAATAAACAGTTATCTCAGTTATTCAGTTTCAAACCGGAAGTAGAGAAAAAAATAAGTTGTGCAAGGGTTGTTTGAGCAGCTGGTTTCCCAAATTATTCTAGATTTCATTCTTCGGACTCTTTGGGGCACCAGAGAAGAACAACTGATCAAATCTAAAAAGAACCCTCGTATTTAAAAAAAAAACGTTTTTCGAAGCAGTGTTGATTGGGACTATGAAATCTTTAGATAGATGTATTGCAGTGAACAGTTCTCATCAAGTCCGAATCCCCACTCCCTCGACACTTTCACAACATCCGAAGCGTTCATTCGGAATGATTATTCCATTCCCCACAATCAAAGCAGTACACGCATACCAAGAACGCCTAGTGGGAGGAATGAAGAATTCTATCTGTTGTGTGTGGAATGGAAATGGGGGAAGAAAGATACAAGTGATAGATATATCCCGAAATGTTTAGTGATAATAAGATAACTCGATCTTATAGTGACCATGAACGGGTGCTGCCCGCGCTTTATACATCCGCCGCCGACGATGTTGTTCCGCAGAAACGTTTGCGTCAAATCCCTTATGTCTCCTCATCTTCCAACTTATTTGATTGAACGGTTCAACCTAGTTTCTATCATTTTAACAATTCTCGGTATGAATGAAGTGAAGTTCAAGGATGTTCATTGTTGCAATTGGGGATAACACCGACCCGCATCCACCCGACACGTTGCTACTGATGTGATTGATTATATCAAATCGACAATGGAATGGGTCGATGTGGCGAGGGATAACACTCGAAACAGTTTTTTGTTAGTCTCGTTGAAGTTCCCTCGTCTCGGATCCAAAGACAGAGTCTAAAGCCCTAAATCCACTTATCCACGGCATTCTATCAATTTTTCCCTAATGGGTTGTTCTGGTCACTTCAAGTCACTTTTCTTGTCTCTTATCATTTTTTCATCGAACATCTCGTCTTTTCCTTCTTTCTCCTTATCACTGGATAGATATTCTTGTTTTTTCTTCATGCCACCCGGGAAAAGAAAAGTTTTCCGATTCTCTTCTATTTGCTTTCACTAATTGTTAACAATTATCTTGCAGAACTGGTAACAAAAAAATCGAGAGTTGATCGTAAGTCTGCTCTGGAATGACCACGGGTTTCACAGAGATGGAGAATCTCATAGAACTTGCGTAAGAACGCTCATTATAGGTTATGTACTCAAAATTGGTTTTCAGGGATCAATCTGAAGCTGGTATTGCTCAAAACTTACACGAGCGGTTCAAAAACGGACAAAACTATGTGAGTTAGCAGAATTTTGTTCTTGACCTACAGTGCAAACGCGCTTTTTTCTTAGTTTGATGTTTTTTGTCGTTTACTATGTGTGTTTCAGACAAAAGCGAGCAATGTTCTTGTTTCATTGAACAACTTCAACAAAGCGTCGGCTGCTGATGAGCAGAAAGCACTGACGGAACATCAGTCCCATTCCAAAAATGCTCACATTTTTGGAATCGCCAGAAACGCTCTGTCAAAGATCACCAGCATGAGCTCTAATTCAGAAACCATTGTGTTTGGGTAAGTGTTTTACATGATTTTTTTTATGATGTTTTTTCACAAATCAATTTTCATTTTTCCAGCGGAGAGTCTGGATCAGGAAAGTCATATAATGTTTTCAAAGTGTTTCACTATTTGGCATCTCAACCAAACTCCAAAATAGCACCGAAACATGCAGGTGCCATTCAATCAGTGTTCCACAGCTTTGGATGTGCCAAAACTTTGAAAAATGATGAGGCGACTCGGTATGGTTGTGCCATTGATCTGTTTTATAAGAGGTACTTTGTTTCTTCCTAATTATCGTTTATAATAGTCTAATTTCAGAAGCGTACTGAATGGGTTAAATTTAAAATACACCGTTCCTCTAGAAGCACCGAGAGTCATTTCTCAGAAGCCTGGAGAGAGAAACTTCAACATTTTCTATGAAATCTATCACGGATTGAGTGACGAAATGAAATCAAAATTCGGGATCAAGGGGCTCCAAAAGTTCTTCTACATCAACCAGGGAAACTCAACAGAGAACATCCAACTCGATGAGAACCATTTCAAACAACTTGAGGAAGCGTTCTCTGTTCTCGGATTTTCCGACGATCATCGAGTCAGCATTTACAAACTCATTTCTACAATTCTGCATATTGGAAACGTTTACTTCCGCACCAAACGCAATCCGAATGTTGAACAAGAAATTGTGGAGATTGGAAACATTTCGGAAGTGAAATGGATTGCATTCCTGCTTGAAGTAGACTTTGAAAAACTTTTGAACTTCTTACTCCCAAAAGCGGAAGATGGAGTCACCATTTCCCTGAATGCTGCTCTTGATAACAGGTTCTTTTCCTTCTTTGTATACTTCTGATTTACTTTGATGTTTTTTTAGAGATTCTTTTGCCATGCTGTTGTATGAGGAGTTGTTTAAATGGATTCTACAGAGAATCGGTCTCCACTTTAAGTGTCCACTGCACACTGGAGTCATTTCAATTCTTGACAACTACGGATTTGAAAAGTACAACAACAATGGAGTTGAAGAGTTTTTGATCAACAGTGTCAATGAAAGAGTTGAGAATCTGTTTGTGAAACACTGCTTCCATGATCAATTGGTAGACTATGCCAAAGACGGGATAAGTGTTGAGTACAAAGTTCCAACAAGTATTGAGAACGGCAAGGCAGTAGAACTTCTTTTCAAAAAACCATATGGTCTGCTCCCACTCTTGACAGATGAGTGCAAGTTTCCAAAAGGAACTCACGAAACCTATTTGGAGCATTGCAACCTGAACCACACAGATCGTAGCTGCTACGGAAAGGTAATACCAAGCTTATGATTTCTCCCCGTTTACTTTGTTTCATAGGCAAGAAACAAGGAGAGAATGGAATTCGGTGTGAAACACTGCATTGGAACAACATGGTACAACGTGAACGACTTCTTCTCCAGAAACAAACGAGTTGTTTCACTTCCAGCTGTGCAGCTATTGAAAGGAAGCAAAAACCCAGTGAGATCCCAAATTTCAAAATTAGAAAAGAACGGCAGAGTTTAGGTGTTTGGACTCCTGGTTGAAAACTACAGTGGGAACACTGGCGATGCAATTGTTTCTCAAGCACAGCTAGTTCTACGCGGTACTCAAGATATTGCCGAGAAAATCAATGGGTGAGATATCTACAGCTTGAATTACTTATCAAAGCTTGAGTTACAGGTCGCATTGTCATTTTGTGAGATGTATCAAGACTAACAATGAGCGGCAACCGATGAAATTTGACATTCCGATGGTGAACCGGCAAATCAAATGTCTGCTTCTTTCCGAACTCCTAAGTTTCCGCACCAAGGGATATCCAGTGAAGATGTCAAAGACAGCGTTTGCTAGACAGTAGGTTTTGCTACAGAGTTTGAGCAGAAACATCCAAATTTCAGATACCGTTGTCTTCTTCCCGGAGACATTGCACAGTGTCAAAACGAGAAAGAGATCATTCAAGATATCCTGCAGGGACAAGGTGTCAAATATGAGAACGACTTTAGAATAGGAACGGAATACGTTTTCTTGCGTGAACGTCTAGCTGATAAATACGAGAGTCAACAGTATCAGATCTGCCGTGATGCTGCAATTGTTATTCAAAAGAACATGAAGACATTCGTGGCTGAAAAAGTTTATAAAAGGAAGCGATCGGCTATTATCAAGTTGCAGGCAGGTTGGAGGGGTTGGATTGCAAGGTGGGTCTAGTTTCAGGGCTACATTAGCAAGGTGTGAGTATTACAGAAGAGATTACATTGCTCTCCGAGAAGAAATGTTCAAGGCAATTGGAAGAACCACCAAACGGAACAAAAGACTTGATGCATACCATCAAGCATTGGGTGGAGACAATGCGGAACAGTTGCAATCTACGCTTGTTGGGTACATTGATATCAATGAGGAGGCGAAAAAAGCTCTGGAGCGTCCACCATCAGATTTGAACTCCGAAGCAACTCAAACTCTCACCCAGTATCTGACAATCCCAGTCAAGAACTTCCTTCCAAACATGAAGAGTTTGTCACTGGAAGAATACGCAGAGGAACATTTCAAGGTAAGCCAGAAAACAATGCACAGTTAGTTTTATCTCTGTAGGGTCACCTTCTGGAACCTCGCCGTGAACCAATCATGACTCCATTTTTGCACAAGGAATCTGAATTCGATTTCCGGTTGTCGGTTGAGATTTTCAAGTTAATTTTGAAATACATGAATGACAGAAAGCTGACTAGATCTCAGAAAGACGATTTGGGACGATACATAGTGCAGCAGGTGGAGCAACTCTCCCAATGAACTCAGTTCATCATACATTTATAGGGAATTTCGAATCCATGTCAACGAGATGAAATCTTGGTTCAAATTGTCAACCAAATTTATAAGAACAATGATAAGCTGGCAGTTGAATGTGGGTGGAAACTCATTCATATGGCAATCTCGGTGTTCCCGCCAACTGAGAACTTGATTCCAATGCTCATCAGTGTTTTCAATCAAGAGCCGTCGCCACTGAGAGACCAACTGTTTGCTACTCTTCATAGACGTCTCCGGATCTACGATAGTGAAGTAAGTTGAAAAAAGCAACTTTACAATGATGATTGTATTATACAGATTGCTCGAGAACTCCCTCCTTCAAACCTAGAACTTCATTCAACACCAAATGTTCCTAACACTGTCGCCGAGGTGAATTGTTACGACGGTTTGTGTTGTGACATTCACCTGAACCCATGGACAACCACCAGCGAAGTAGCTGAGAGAATCTTAAAGCAAAGGTAAATTCCCTTGCGGAACGCTTCGAGTCACAATTGTTGTTTTCAGAGGAGTCGGAACTGCTCTTGGTTGGACAGTCGAGGTAGAAATGCCAAATAGAGTTTTCGTTCCCACTGGAACTCATTTCATTCATGACGTGTTTTCTCAAATCGAAGAGTTGAACACAGACGTTGACAGTGAACAAAAGTAGTAACAGGGTGTTCAAAAACTGATTTTTATATTTGTTTTAGGAACATCTTCTTCAATTTCCCACCCGAGAAGTTGGTGAAACCAAAACCAGAACCTGTCAAAACCGTGCAGAATGAAACTGAATCAGTCTCAACTCCCAACACACCAAAACAACCAAGGAAATACCCGACACCTGAAGAATGGATTCGACAACCACCGCAGCCGACAGAAAGTAGAAACACTCCTCTAATGTATTTTATAGTGCTATTTTCCTGAAAAGTTTTATATTTCAGGGTGGATGACAGATCAGAAAGTGAATCGGAATCGGATGAATCTTCTCTGGTTCGAGAATACAATGAGGAAGCACAGTACGCATATACTTTACCGAAGAAGAAGAAACCAGTTCCTGTTCAACAAGAAATCACTCATGGTAAGTTGAAGAAAACGTTCTCGACAGGATCAAAAGATTGCAGATAAATCAGAAAGTGAAGAAGAAGGAGAAGAAGATAGTCGTGTCGGATATGAAACAGTTCGTCCAAAGGAAAATATGAGAATGACCGAGACTATTCAAGATCATTCTCACATCTTGAAGTCACCTGTTCTCCCCAGAAAAACATACTCGAGGTAGAGTTTTTGAAATGAAATTAATATGTTTCCCGATTTCTCCAATCAATTTCAGTTATTTCTCCTGACTGTCTAATGTTTTTCAGAAACGAACAACACGAGGAATACACGCCAATGAACTTCGCTCCACCTCCAACTTTCACGTATCCGCAACAAATGCCGATGATGCAGTACGTACCTGTCATGATGACTCCATCAATGATACCCGGTCAACAAATTGCAATGATTCCCCAGCAGATGATGATGCAGCCACAATTTTCTTATGTTCCGCAGTTCCCTCAAAGTAAGTCAAAAATAAATTAACTCGTCCTCATTTTCTTCTTCAGTTCCACAGTACCAACCTCCAGAGCCAATTCTCTCTCCACAAAGTGTCAGATCTGAAGTGCCACCAATGATGGCTCCGATGCTCTATGATGGTCATGAGTCCACAAGATCTCGTGATTTTCGGAGAATGAAACGTGGAGAAGTACCCAGCCAATACTCGACAATCCGGAATATGCCAGTACCTGAGCATGGCAAGGATGTCGATAAGTTCTTGGATGATGTCTTCAACCAAGTCCTTTCCAAAGATGAGCAGAAAATTGATTTCACACCTCAACAAATCGCCAAATCAATCAAAGGAGGACGGACACTGAGACCAGAAGGTTACTATGAGCCCCCGCAACAAATTCATTCTCAAGTTCCTCCTCGTTACCCAACACTTAGAAGAGTTGACGATTCTCCAGCTAGAAGCCGTGCAAAGAGTCTTCCTCGCATTGTCTCACCACCAAGACATGATCACTATGAGAGGCGTCCACAATCAAGAGTAAGTTCACATGAACTTTGCACATGATTGATTTCAATTTCTTCAATCAGTCCCCAAACACACTATCTAATTTCAATTTTCCGGTCTTGCAGAATTCGTACAGTAATGAATCGACATCTTCCGATGATCAAGTAAACTATCGGGCAAGAAGCAGGGACCGTTCGCTTCCAAGATACCATTCTACAAACGGATACAACTATGACCCATCCCAGCCGGTATACATGATGCCTGTTCAAATGAATGGACATGGAGAGATGATTTTGTTGTCTCCGGTGGGCTCGGAACAGGTGCGACTTTATAAAAATGGTAGCAAATAGCCTATTGTTTGTTTTCAGAGAAACTCTTCACGACATGGAACCCACGACAGATCGAGAAGACATCAAAGTGGAGTAGAGAGATATATGGCTAAACGGTCGCCTTCTGTTGATATTTTGAAGCCGCCGATGTCAAGGTACTTTTTATTACTCCTCTACTCAGGAACGCTATTGTTTCTTGCAGAAGAACACCGGACATCATGAACGAGCAGTACACGCACGTCAGACCACACTTGGTAAGTCCATTGTTTACTAGTGTGTCTCCGAGTCATTGTTGCAGTGACAATCAAGAAATAAAATAACGTTTTTTATCAGCCGAATTTCATGTCGGCTCCATTTCTTTCCTGCAGCATTTCTTCCCCGTATCACTTTTTACTACGCGCTATTTCGTTTGTGTATTGTATTTCGAGTACCTCTGTTTACTTCTCCGTGTTACATTTTTGCCTTTCCAGAACACTTTTATGAGAGTGTCACTGCCCTCTATCGGTCATTGATCGTTTCGAAATTCCGAATTCCGAAATAATTTTTTACGATTGTCTGTATGCCTTTAAAATTCCCTCTTGAAAAAAGGAGGGAATTCCAGGCGTCACCCAAAAATTCTTATATGGTTTCAAACACTAGCTGTTAAATATTAGGTGGAGTTTGAGGTGGTTTATCACTCCTTTTCCAATGATAAAACCGCATTTTTGAACCTTAGCTCACTTATTGATAAGGAGTGAGTGGAAAAGAAAGGCAAGCGTAGAACCCATTTTTCACACACCGCACACGTATTTTTATCATGAAATTTTATACAATGATGTGCATATATTTTCATGAGCACTGAAAGACGAAAAAATGAGTTGACAAGGCTGAAATTTGATTATCAGTGTTACAGGCGCAATCGCCGGTTGGTCGGCAGCCGAGCCGTTACGAAGATTTCCCGCTGCCACGCAGTGAATCGAGAACACGTGAAAGGTTAGCGATTTATTTGAAAACATAACATAGAAAATCAATTTAGAATGGAAAACCCTCTCTTGGCTAGACAAATTCCACGAGCTTATCCTTACCAAAATGGACATGGTGGTCCATCAAGCTACCGCTCTCCGTCTCCAGCTCCAACTGCTGCTGAAAGAAAGGTACATTACAACTGCCAAATTTCTATGAAGTTATTACTTGTAGGGACTGAATCGTCTTCCACCGGAGTCCTATGTTGATCCCGTTATCAAAAACACTGCCAACAACGCCGAGTACTTGAGCCCACATCGTTTCAACTTGGATGAGCAGAAAGCAGTGATTCGCCATGAGAAGGAAACTGCAAAGAATGCTCTTTACATGCTGAACAATAATTTGAGAGTGAGTATTTGATTTTGCCATTTACAATTTCATCATAACTAACATTGCACCATGTTTGATACTAACAGAAACTACCACCACCAGTCGACAATGTTCGACTTGTTCGTCCTGCGACTCCAGCACAACGTACACCAACACCATCACCGGTTCCCTCAGAGCCACAAGTTGTCCGCACTCCAGTAACCTCTCATTTTTTGAACGTTGCAATGAGTCTTGTTCTTCAGAGCCCACCAGCTCAGCCGACTCCTCCACCACAACCAATCCGTCAGGAATGGGTCATCAGAGACTCGGTTGAAAGAGCACCAGAGACTCAAGAACGTGTCAAGGGAGCATTCACAAGTTAGTTCTAACATTTTTTGTAGGTTTTAATGTTTTGTTTCAGAGGAACCACTTCTGGCTCAGCCACCGCGTGCTCCCGTTGCTGTTGAGAAACCAGCAGTGAAATACGTCAAGGCTCCCTGGAAGTTGACAATTCGCAAAGAGGTTAGGACTGCTTTTTATACTGATTCAATTTGCAATCGTTTAAGATGTTCTACCCAGGAGAAGTTCTCAATGACATCCAGATTATTGATCAAGTCTTTGCTCAAATCGTCGAGGATTGCCGAAACTCTTTCCCATACAGAATTCGTTCGCAGGATCGTTCCCAAGTTGAAGAAGTTTTGAGTAAGAAAAATAAAGAAAAATATATCCATCTTCACTGTTTTTCTTTACAGGACTGCACAAAATCCCTCCATCTGACCTGAACAACCAATCCAACATCCACCCAGATGTGAAAGTCGCCATCATCGAAAAGGCACGTAACTGGCCACTCTACTTTAATCAGATCTATGAGGTAAAATAAAAATGAAATACTGCACGAACCTCCATCACTAAATGATCTTCATCTTCAGGTGATCGAGAAACGCCCTGATGAGTCAGTCAGTGTAATCTTCGCTATTTCGGAACATGGAATTAGATTGATTGTTCATACCCCGCATGACTTGGAACATCCTTTGATGGTTCAAGATTTCTTCCCGTCAGTTTTCATCACCTTCAACTTTTTTGGATCAGATCAAATTCATCCAATTGAATTTCAGATTTGAAACGATTGTCGATGTCTCTCTTGAAGCCAACGACATCCTCTCGGTCCATGTCCGCCATGAAAACCAAGAAAATGCGTACTCAGCAATTCGCATAAAGACAAACCAAGCTCCCCAGATCAAGAAAACGTTGGAGAAATGCCTGTCGGGTGGGGTCGTTCAGAAAAGGAAATTCGTTCGTGCGCTGGAAGATTATGTGACCACCGAGGTCAACCATCTGTCATTCAAGCGAGGCGACGTGATTGAACTGGTAAATGTTTGAACCACTCGCAAGAATGACACAAACCATAATTTGATTCGGTTTAGTTGCCAGCGCCAGAAGGAGAGAGTCCGCCAGGTGGAGAATGGTTGTACGGTAGAATCGAGAACAGATTTGGATTCCTCTTGGCACAGTATGTGGACTCGACTCATGGAGATAACATCCCACCAATCAGATACGAGTCAAGCATGGAAAGAGTAGGGAAGATCGTCGAAAACTCATAAGACATGCCGTTTACAGGACGAACGTGTGAAGTTCTTCGACGATGAAGTGCCATTCTCCAGCGAAAGATACACAATGCTTGACTTTGCGACGAAGTACTTCCGAAAACCAAAAGATAAGAAGAAACGTCAGTTTTAAGTTCGTAATAGCACGAAACTAAACTTTAGTTTTTTTCAGAAGAAGAATGGACTTGGGAAGACATTGCACAAGCTGTGAAATTTAGCGATAAGGCTATTCCGCATTCTCTCTTGAAGGACTTTGGATCAGAGGAAGATAAACATGCAGTTGAGACTTTCCATGGTGAGCAAACCAAATGAACAGATGATAAATAATGGTAACTTTTTAGCCATCATGAAGTTCATGGGCGATGAGCCACTGAAAAAATCCGAGTCAATGACTGACGTTGTTTTCAAGGTCCTAATCATTTGCCACAGACATCCAACTCTTATTGATGAGGTCTACTGCCAACTCGTGAAACAAACTAGTGCTAACAACTCAACAAAGTAATTCAGCCTTGATTATGAAAAAAACATGATGAAATTATCAGACCGAACAGTGCTCTTCGAGGATGGCGTCTTCTGTCCATCATTACAGCCTACTTCCCCACTAGTCTTACATTGAAACCGTACATCCTTCAGTACTTGGGAGACAACGCAGACGATTGGCAGAGACCGTACCACGGTGAGTCAAGATCACAAGTTATTCTCGTGAAATTCATGTAAATATGTTTGCAGGCACGGCGAGAATTTGCCAAACTAATATGATTCAAACCTTCAAGTACGGTGGTCGCAAGGTTTTGTTGAATGCTCTGGAAGTTCAACAGATTACTGTAAGAAGAGAGGAAGTGGAAAAAAGAAAGAGAATTGTGTTGTTTTAGGATGGAAGTCAGCTTCGTAGACAAGCATTCTCCATTTCTCGTGAGCAAAGTGTCAGTCAGACCCTCCGTCCAATAACTGTTGCTGAGGAGATGATTCAAGAGCTCTGCAACCTTCTGAATGTCAAGTCGCTTCACGAGCAGCAAGAGTTCTCATTGTGCTACACTGTTGGAAAAGGTACAGCTCTCAGAGCATGATCTCAATCACAACATTCTTCCAGAAAAGCGTTTGAATTACTGCAAGAACGATAACTATCTTATGGACATTATCACCGAGATTGAACACAAGAAGTTGCCGTTCCAATTCTACCTGAAGAGAACCGTTTGGGTACACCCATTGCGATATGATAACGCCGCTTACATTGACTCGATGTTTGACCAAGTCAGATTTGAACCGTTTGAATTGGGGAAAGAACGTATCTGTTTTAGGTGATCGACGATTATTTGCGCGGATCTATGATTGCGACCAACCCGTTGGGTCAATTGACTGCTGCCACGACAGAGGAGATTATCAAATTAGCCTCCTACTTATTCCTTTTACTTCCGGATCATTCGAAGGGACTTACTGTGTAAGTCAGCAGATATAGTATGGAACCGAGAACGGGTTTCTTCGGGTACATCAAACAGGGAAATCAAATGACCAACAGCATCTTAATACGAAAACTGAAGTTTCGCCCTTGATCGGTTCAATGAAAACAAAAAATAAACACACGATTATAGCATGTTTCTTTGTTTCAGCAAGACCCTCCCGCAAGTCGTGCCAAAGAGTGTTATCGAACCAAAACACAGACACCAGGAAGAGATGGTGTCTAGAATCAACCGTCAGCTGAAAGTGTTCGGCGGTCGGATGAGACCCGCAGAGGCCAAGTCTCACTTCTTAGGTATTCCCCGAACATGAGAATGATCAACAAAAAACACTGTCACTTTCTCAGAACTTCTTTCAACGTGGCCTTTGTTTGGTGTACTCAACTACCGGTTGAAGTCAGTTGTTGAGAATGGTAACCAGTTGCCGGAAGTGATCCTGACAATCAACAAAACAGGAATACAACTCTTACAGCCAAAGTCTAAGGAAGTTTTCAAACAAAGGAACTTTGATCAGGTTTGTCTGCACTTCACTTGGACTCAACAGGAACCTCCCGACACGTCTCCATTTTTAGATCGAGTTGGTTGAGAGTGTTCGGAAAACAGCATACAAACTTGTCCGATTGGTCATCAACACCCCAGACGGCGAGGAGACGTTGGATATCAAAACAGATGAGGTAAATTGGGAAAATGATCTGAAAGAATCAAAAGAATTTGGTTCCATGGGTGACCCCTATTAGCACCACACCGTAGTTTAATTTGCGCTAATTCGATGGTCACTACCCTGAGCAGACATCGCGGACAATCAAAGAATGTCTGACTTTTGATCCCGGTCAACACGAATCAAGTAACAATGGTCAATAAACTACCTTTGTTGGTTAACGCTGCAAAACCATGAAGCGGTGGGGGTTCCCTGGTGTTAAACTAAATAGTGACCGCCAAAAGAAAACAAATTGTTGGCATTGTTGGAGTGGACAGCTTGTTGGTCAACTGAAAGAAAATATTGGTTTCAGGCGGACGAGATCTCCCACTTGATCGGACAGTACATCTTCGTCACTTGTGGAATCGAGGAGAGAGGCTCCACAGAGCTCTAATAACCGTTTTCTGTTCATCATCCAAATGTCATTATTGCTTCTCAATAACATTAATGTGTCTTCAATGTGCAATTGAAGAGTTCCATTTACTTTCCCTACTTTCCAATTACATCTCAACCAATAACCAAAAATTTCGAACGCTATAAAGTGAAAAACTTATTTTCTCGCAATCTTTACCAGATATCCATTCTCTTTATGCTCAATATTGGTTTCTTGTCAATTTTCCTCTTTCTATTTCTTCATTATCCTTTATGTGTTTAGTTCAAGAAGTTCAATATATGAATGATTTATTCTCATGGCTAAACCAGACATCGAGGCGCGGGAAGTTTCTCAGTTCGCCGAATGTGGACAGATCGTTTCGGGAAATTTGAATAGAAAAGCACACGATTTGATGAATAATCTGTTCCGCGAACTGGTCACGAAATTTGAATAGATTAGGAGGGAGAAAAAACCGATTGAAATCATAAAATCGAACAATATATTCCACGCGTTGCATATTTCGGTTCCCTCACTCGCCCGCCAACCGAGAAGTTCGGCGAATTCGGCGAGGCACATGTGCGCCCTCCGTCTTGTTTTCTCTCGCTCTCTAGTTTGAGTACAGTTCGCAGGGAGATCTTCACGGCTTTGCACCGCCCACTTTACTTTTAAGACCTTTTATAGGCCACGAAGGGGTGGAGAGTACAAACTTTTATAACATCTGTGTCGAAAAGTGAGTACAAAGCTGCCTTAAAAGATCGCCACTCGACACGCTTCTCGACCATTTGTCATTTTGATTCATTCCTTGACGATTCACTTTGTAACAGTCTACTATGAACCTTCTACTCCCAATTCTGGTTCTTCTCATTGTTCTGTTTGCTGGAGTTGACTGCAGGTAAGGGAAGAAGTGTTTCGAAAAAAAAATCGGTCACTATATAACCCGTTCTCTGTAAGGGTGGAGCGTGGCCATAGTGGTATGTGCCTTAGGGGTTCAAAATGCAGCTAGAGCTTAGATATTTTACAGGCGTGTAGTATAGACCTTTGGTAACCCCAATGCACAATTTTGGGCCCTGAGTCCCTCTAATCATGATTTCGTGGAGTCCCAAAGGAGGCATATTTCGAAAAAAAAAATTTCACGGAAAAATTCCAGAAAAAATGTGGTGTGATTGTGGGCTAAAAATAAGTATATTTGTGAAGTTTCAGAATTTTTGACCTAATCCCCTTTGACTTATGGTCAAAAACAATCAAAAATGTGCAAATTTTACACTTTTTTGACACAAAAAAGTTTATTGTAGGTGAATAACAAATTTCTCATGTTGCTCACTGTGTTTATTTTGTACCTTGTACCTATAGCTCTTTGTAAAAAAAATTTGAAGAAAATCTGAGGATACTAACATTTTCAAAAAAAATCATTTATCAAGCTCATTTTTTCTGACAGAAATTGTAAAAATGGTTCAGCGGTTTTGAAACTGAATGAACTTACCAGTAATCGATAGAGAATTTTATGCTGATTTTTTTATCAGTTGATCACTTTTTGTAAGCTATCATGGTTCCCGAGTTATACCGGTTTTCCTGAGACCACCCCCGTTTTGTAATGGGAAATCAAGGTGAAAAAGGGGTACCTGCATTATTGCCTCTAACTTGAGAGCCAGGCGTTTTTATTAAAAACTGTCAACTACAAAGTTGATTATGAGATCATTATCTACAAAAAGATGCTACTAATTGCAAGATTTTCATCAGAATCAGTGCAGTAAATAAACTTAGAAGTGGTTTTCGTTGGCAGCGTTCCTGCGATGTTTATATTGAGAAAGTTTTGCAATTAGTAGCATCATTTTGTAGATAATGATCTCATAATCAACTTTGTAGTTGACAGTTTTTAATAAAAACGCCTGGCTCTCAAGTTAGAGGCAATAATGCAGGTACCCCTTTTTCACCTTGATTTCCCATTACAAAACGGGGGTGGTCTCAGGAAAACCGGTATAACTCGGGAACCATGATAGCTTACAAAAAGTGATCAACTGATAAAAAAATCAGCATAAAATTCTCTATCGATTACTGGTAAGTTCATTCAGTTTCAAAACCGCTGAACCATTTTTACAATTTCTGTCAGAAAAAATGAGCTTGATAAATGATTTTTTTTGAAAATGTTAGTATCCTCAGATTTTCTTCAAATTTTTTTTACAAAGAGCTATAGGTACAAGGTACAAAATAAACACAGTGAGCAACATGAGAAATTCGTTATTCACCTACAATAAACTTTTTTGTGTCAAAAAAGTGTAAAATTTGCACATTTTTGATTGTTTTTGACCATAAGTCAAAGGGGATTAGGTCAAAAATTCTGAAACTTCACAAATATACTTATTTTTAGCCCACAATCACACCACATTTTTTCTGGAATTTTTCCGTGAAATTTTTTTTTTCGAAATATGCCTCCTTTGGGACCCCACGAAATCATGATATGAGGGACTCAGGGCCCAAAATTGTGCATAGGGGTTACCAAAGGTCCATACTACAGTGCCAACAACAAATTAGCCCCTAAGGCACGCATTGCTCGAGTCTTACAGAGAACGTGTTATATAAGCAACTGCATAAAAATTTTATTACTCCGTAAGATACCATTTGATCAAGTTGAGGTTTATTATCTAATTCCGAAATGAAAAAGAGACTGTTATCATTTCAGACGACGACGCATGGTAGTTGATGACGTGATTCGACACAAACGCGCCCTGCTCTTCCGGGAAGATATGATAGCGGAGAACAAGTTGAACCCTTTCTGAGGATCACCTCTGCTTCTAGACAGTATCCTCCGAGTCGTTAATAATGCTTTAAACTGATTTCATTGTATTTTGCTCTTTGTTACTTGTATCCTGCTTTGAAAAGAACTCGAAACTCAAATCTTGAAACTCAAAACTCCAGATGATAATAAACTTCTTTGTACATTGTGACACACGGTCAGCTATAAAAGAAAAAGGAAGATGACTAATGTAACCCAGTTTCCTCTAAAAATCAAAACCTCGTGTCTCCGTGCACAATTAAATTAACAAACCCGAATTCTGCACAGTTTTGGTTTCTGATAAGACCGTTCTCACTTTGACTCTTTCATGTCAGCGCCACATAACACGACATTCTGGTCTAATGCGATTACTAATAATAGAATTATCTTCTACCCCGAGAGCCGTGTAGCTCGTCGGTCAGTGACGCCGTTCTCACTGATCACCGCTATTTGTTTAAACTTTCCTCTCTTTGCCCATTGATATAATTTTGAGCTATTGATTCTTTTAGTCTCGTGTTTTGTGTTCCCAATGAGCATACACATACCATCTGCATCAAATTCCCGCGGATATGTCACTTCAAAAGAAATGCTCCTCACTTACATTCACAACATGGCAAAAGCAGATGTCAGAAAGTTATTGAGACCAGTGAGAGATGGTCTGCTCACTGAGAACACAATGTTTCATATGAATACACAGTAAGTCCTGCAAAAAAGTGGACTGTGAGTTCTATTCAAGTATCAGAAACTTCTCGGTCGACCACGTGGTAGTTCCCATTTCCATTGGAGACTTTCTCAAAGAGCTAAGTCCTGAGTGGATGCGATGGATACACACAGGTAAAAAGTAGTGTATGTAATGTTCAAGAACATTTTCCTTCTCCCGGCAATCGATGCACCCGTTTGCTGATATAACTACACATTTATTGTCTTGAAAAAAAGAGTTAATGAGAGAAATGTGTGCTTATTACAGCTCCCGGTGAAGGAGACCTTGAAGAAAGGAGATATGCACCACACGCAACTTACGATTATCATGGAGATGTATGAATCAGAGTGAGGGGTCGAGAACGCACATTCGAAAATTTTCAGCATGTTGACAGCGATGTGATATTGGAATATGTTAGTGGAATGGACAAACATCAAAAGAGAGCACTGTTGAATCTGATTAGAGAAGGAGTTTTGACTGATGAATGTTTTATCAATATCTCAACGCATGTTGGTCCAGAAAGGGTTCAAGTGAGTTGATTCAAACAGTTTGAAATCTCAATTCTGAGTTTTTGCCTGAATCGATTGAACTAAAATTCTTCAGGTCCCAATGCCTCGAGTTGTAGAAGCGATGAGAGTGATCCAAGAAGGAGAAAAGGACCTGCAGAAAGAGAAACCTTTACTTTTGAAAATAGTCACTATGAAACATTATTCATCAGCTTCATTTGACAATCATTACCGAGCAGGTATCCAACATCCCAGATAATCAGAAATTTCTGTTTCTAGATCTCCAAGTTCGTTCCCTCACAGCAGCACGGTTCACAATGCCAATTTGGTACACACTTCTGTTTTCTTTCATGACGTTAGCAACATTTGCTTCACATATTTGGTCGCAAGTCACGAACTATGCGGATTTGCAGGAAACTTTGTCTATGGTTCTCCCGACGATCATTCTTGTCGTGTCCAGGTTTTTTGAGAGAGAGTGAAACGTCAATCAAAACCCATTTTCTAGCCTTCTGATTGGGATGCTACTCTACTTCAACGTGTACATGGTTGGTTTTCTATGCTGTTGTGAGAACAACTTTTGGAACAGGCTAGTAACGAAAGATTTGGATTACTCGGCACTCTACGTTCATTTCTGGTTTGATAAATCTTATTCGGCAAAGTTTAACTCAGATTTCCAGTGAACTCAACAAAATAGAGCTCCGAATTTACTGCGTGAAAGGTCTGCAATTCGTTCTCCTCTGGTACACAGTGCTCCTGACCATTTACGCTCATGAGCACGATCTGAACATCTATTCGGCGTTGGTTTGTGTGTTGACGAATGGATTCGGTCTCATGCTGTTTGCCAGGTGAGTTTTCACATGGATTGTTTGAACAAAGAAGAACTTATGTTCAGAATGGCAGAATTCTTCCGACGGTGTAGAAGAACGCGAGATGGTACAGCAATTGCAGCTCGATAATGGTTTCACAAACTGTACATATTTCAAAACTGTCGTGATATCAATGCAAAACAAAAGCGTCGTTCAATTTGCACGCAATATTCTTCTAACTATTTGATCTCTTTCGAAACTGTTTCAGCGCTAATAAAGAATCACCACAATTTTTGATTACGACTGCGTAAAAACTAAACGATATTGCATGTACACAGAAATTGTGTGAAATTTGTAAATTCTGTCAAGTTTCCCGACTATTCTACTGAAGTTACATCACGAGCGATACGGGCGAACAACAAAATCTCAGCAGGCGGCCTGCCCGGTCCGCCACGTTGCGCGTCATTCATGATGCAATTGCGACCGTTGCACCAACTGCCGCCCGCCAACCGCTCCGGTGTCCCCACTCATTTTTACTCTTTTTCGCTGTCCTGTCCTGTCCTCTGTTTTCTTTGCACTCCCACTCTTTGTTTGCATTTTGCTCTAATCACTCTGATTTCACTCGTTTTGTTTCGGTCACATGTTTTTTCGCGCAATTTTCGGTTTCCGACACGATAATTGAATGACATCTCCACCACTGAGTTTCAATTCATTTGTTGATTTTGTTTGGTGCCCGCAAGCGATCGATAAACTCCGATTCGCGATAGAAAACGTTGCCTAAGAACGGGAATGTTCGAGAACCTGCACACGATGAACGAGAAGAGTGCGCAGACTGCAAAACGAAAACGTTTTGTACGGACACTGCCCGAAGCATTTCATTACACAAAAACACGTGCCAACACTGCATTTTCCTCCCATTTTGTCACGTTTTCTCTTTCACCGCGCTAGACACAGCAAAATTGATATTATCCCAGTATAATCATTGAAATTCAGGTGGAGATGTCATTGTAAAAAAGTCCCTCAACATGAGCGTGTACTGTATAGTTTTAGTGGCTCTCGTGTTTCTCATGGCATTGGTTCCATACAACAATGGCCAGCAGTACATCGAGGACGACAGTGACTTGGAAGTCATTCGATCTTGTCAGGTATGAATTAGATAACGCAGAACGCAGTAATCAGTTAGACTTTTCAGAATGGATACGTACGGGATCCGTTGTGCGGAGAGAATGAGCACCTGAACATCATCATCGCAGTCACTTTGAACGGAGCTGTTACTGCGTTGGATGGAGAGAATGGAGAGCTGCTGTGGAGATACGAAGACGCGCCGATGCTGCAAGGGACTTTGAACAATGCGGGGGTATGTTTTATTATTAAAACACATTTCTAAGCTGTTTCTGTGATAGTCCTGGACTTCGCAATAAGCAAAATGGAAGATCCTGTTGCCATAAAAAAACAAACCTCTGTTTTCAGCCAATCGACATCGGCGGAACCAGTTTGCAGTTGATGCCCACACTGGATGGCAGGCTGTTCTCGTATTCCCAACAAATCAATCTTATCGAACCACTACCAATCACAACAGAATCCTTACTGGAATCAACGATTCGCTTGGGACAAGACGCTGTGGCTGGAGGAAAGAGTGTGACGACGAAAGGATTTGATCTGTTCACTGGGGAGAAGAAGTACGAGTGTTCTGTCGACTCTTGTGGCAATGCCGACGCCGAGCTTCCGCAGAATCCGATCCTTCTCGTCAAACGCATCACCAACTCGATTCGAGCAATGGATTCTTTGCGCGGAGTGGAGCGATGGAACCTGTCAACTGCAGAAGTGGATGTCAGTTTGGCTGGTGGAACGACTGTTCAACATTTTCCGACGGCTGAGAACAAATTCCTGCTGCAACCGCCGGACGGAGTTGTTGTCGCCGTTGGACATAACACGGAGAAGTGGAAGACGTCGGTCGACGGACACATTGTCAATGTTTGGCATGTTTACGGGAACACCATCGGAGAGGTAACTGTTCTAATCAGTTGTATGAAACCATTTCTAATTTCAGATCTCCATATTCAACCCGAGCAACATATACACGACGCAATTCGAAGTAATGCACAGAGAAGAGCGAAACATGCAGTTGCAGTCTTCTCTCCTCTACATGGGAACTTCGGAGGGATACCCGTTTATCATCCAAAGTCCAAAGGCAAAACAGAACCTGAAGAAGAAGATGAATTCATTGCCGGAACTATCCACTATGACAGAGATCACCAATCCTCGGTTTTGTTCGGCCAATGCAGTAACGAGTGGTCTTGCGTACAAAATAGGAGACACTGGATTGCGTGAGTTCTTCTCCAGAATTATATCGTAATTGTTTGCTGTTCAGGAACTATTTTGGAACACGCTTTCAAGAACTCGCAAAGTAAAGCCATCGAAGACAAGTCATCCAAGTTGTCTACTTCACGCGGAAAACTCCAAATTCTTTCACCAAACGATGATCCATCTGCTCAAAAGATTACTACTGAAAATCTGCGATCGACTTCTCTCTCAAAAGGAGGAGACTACGGATATTTGGTTCTGGAAAATGAAGGACGAGTCCCAAGATACAAAAGACCGTCCCCGATGAACTTTGTGCAGACAATCTTCAGTTACGTCGTGAATCCAACAGCTGTAATCAGTTTGTGCACTGGTCTGGTCGGTGTTGTGATGACAGTTGTTTACAATCAGCTCCTGAAGACTCCTCAAGCAATTGTGCGGTCGAGAGATAGCACCGAAAGCAGCATCAGCGAGGTTGCTCTCCGTACGACGTCATCCACATCTTTTGCACCTGGTGACGATGAACTCGACCAAATCGGCGAAGACCCTCGTGACTCTCCGTTCGGCTCACCACTCGACTCTTCTAGAGATAGTCCTTTACCTTCTCCATGCCGAGCTGTTGTTCCTTTGGTAAGTAAGGTTTGAACATTTTGAACAAAACTGAGAATTTTTTAGATTACGGAGAAATCGAACGTCGAAACACGGACTCCGGCAGCAGTTAACATTAAAAAACGTCAAGCGAAGACCGATGTGGACACGGACGAAACTTCTGTTGAAGAGGACGAGAGAAAGAAGCTGATAAGGAACAGAACAATTTCTCGGTCAAGTCTCGAAGGATTTACAAGCCGATTTGCTGATGAATTTGAAGTGAAAAAAGTTATTGGACAAGGAGGGTTCGGAGTGGTTTTCCGAGCAAAGAGTGAAATTGACATGAACGAATATGCGGTCAAACGGATTGCTGTGGCTGATAAGTATGTTTGATTTTTCAACTGCTCCTAATAAAATCGATTTCTAGCGACAAAGCGAGAAACCGAGTTCTTCGCGAAGCGAGGGCTCTTGCACTGTTCGATCACCCGGGAATCATTCGATACTTCTACGCATGGGAAGAAAGACCGCCAAAAGGATATCAAGAGAAACATGACGAGACACTTTTCGGAAAAATGAAAGCCGATCGATTGGCGAAACTTCATGAGATCAAAAAAGAGGAGAAAAACGCGTCGAACGTCTTGAAAGTTCGGTCGGCGGACACTGCTTCGTTTGCTGGAACTTTCGAAATGCCACCAGTCGTTGGACACACCGTTGAAGACAGTTGGAGTGCAGACATAAAACCCCAAGAAATCGGAGCAAAACGCACAACTTCTGAGAGCAAACGTGGATTGAGTAAGTGTTTCAAGAAAAGCGATTGAAAAAAATGCCATTTTTTCAGACGGTGAATCAGACACGACTGCTGAGATCCCAAAAGAGAAGAGTGTCCGTTTCACAAGCAGTGATGATGAGTCCGACACAACCGAAGATTCGGAAGAGTCCTCGTCTTCATCTTCTTCTTCGTCAGGATCTTCTCTTGGAAATGTGCAGAGAAGAGATATGGTGTATTCTTCTTCTGGTGGCATCGAGTTCCGAAATGGAACAGAAGAGAATGAGGAAGAAGACGTTGAGAAGGAGATTGCTGTCATCGACCAACAGTTGTCTGTTCATAAAAGAGTGAGTTTGAACGAGACAGTTTGGGAAACTAAACGTTGTGTTCCAGGCTATGATTGTGGAGACGGAAAATCAGGAATTGGAAGTTCGCGAAGCAAGTGAACATGGAGAATGTGCTTACTTGTACATTGTGATGCAGTTGTGTGCCGAGAAGACATTGGAGCACTGGATCAAAAGGAACATGAGTATGGGAAGCCGTCCCTTGTCTGTCATGAAAGACTGGATCAAACAATTGGCTAGTGGACTCGAGTATCTTCACAACAAAGGATTCATTCATCGTGATCTGAAGCCAGGAAACGTGTTCTTCTCCTTGGACTCCACACAAGAACACAAAATTCTCAAAATTGGAGATCTCGGATTGGCTACAAAGACGGACGGTGCTCCGAGAATCACTGTTCGACAAGATTCTGAAGGTGACCTCAAACACACAAGAAACGTCGGAACGCGTTCGTACATGTCTCCGGAACAACTGAGCCATCATCAGTATACGGAGAAGGTAGACATCTTCGCGTTGGGCCTTGTAGCTACTGAATTGATCATCCCGTTTGCGACGGCAATGGAACGGATTCAAACTTTCCAAGATTACCAGAAAGGTGTTGATCCGCCAATCTTGGACAACTATCAAGCCTCGGTGAGTTGATCAAACGTTCGATCAAACAATTATCTGCAATATTTCAGCGCGACTTCCTGAGACATCTCACTGAAACCGATCCTTCAAAGCGTCCATCGGCAAAGCAAGTCTTCTCGCACAAATTTCTCCAATAGTTATTGTACATATTGGTTTGTTGAAATAGTCTACAGCCTACCTGTAGAAATTGTATATCATCTCATTTGTTTTATCGGCTTTACCTAGTTTCTCAAGCAAGATACACACCTTTTTTGTTTTTCTCTCGTTTTGTATGTTCCCCCATATCATTACTAAATCGGTTTGAATGCCGCTAAGTGCTCTTCCTGATCTGTCCGGGTATCAATTTTGTGATAAATAAATAATTCCCCTTTGTCACTTAACATTTCATTCAAAAACTGTAACAGGGAAAATAAATTTCAACAGGGAAACAACAATTTTGACAGACAGAGGAAACAATAGCTTTAAGAAGTATAGAACGAAAAATAGGAGGAAGTTGGGAAAAAATGCAAAAATGGAGAAGAGTATCAATTTCGACAAAAGTATCAGTTTGAACAAGGTGTATCTATGGAATTAGTTATTTTCAAACGGTGACAGGTTTGGCCAAGAAACCAAAGGAAAATTTTTAGAGTTCAGATGATCATGTCGCTGACTCGTAGCAATTCCCATTCTTGATGCAGTGTTCGTGAACAGCCGACAAAACTCGCGGATGGATGCTGCTCTCTCTGCCTCTTCGTTGGTATCATCGGGGACATCAATCACTTCGAATTCTTGTTGAGCTGGTGCCGTGGCTTGATTTGCCCTTGCTCTCTTTCTTCCGATTCTTCTTCCAGCGTTTCTTGGTACAGCTGGGTCGGCAACATTCGGCTCGGTAACTACCTCCAGATGACGTGACTCCGCTGGAACTGGACCGATTGTTTCAGGCGTCATCTCCAAAACTGGTGGATCATGTTGTGGTTCCATTGCTTGCTCTCCGGGAACAGTTGGCTCGTCCTCATCGATTGTCTCTTGAAGATGATCTGACACTGCTACAGCTGGTGGTTCAGGGATGTCTGTATCTGTTGCCATGGTAGGAGGTGGATCAGATGATCTTGCTGGAGACGGAGTCGCAGGAACCGGTGCAATTGCAAGTGGACTCGGCGAAACTCCTCTCACTGGGATTGGCATGGCTTGCTGCGTATTATCTTCCGCGGGTCCGTCATACCAGTGCAAGCGAACGATCCTTTTATTAAAATTAATCACTTCGACAAACTTAACGATGTGAACATTGTTTTCCCTATCAATAATTGCGAATCGGGGATCCCATATCTGAAAAAACAATTTTTCTAGTATGTAGCATGACAAACATACATTGATGTTCTGGTATCCGGGGTTTTTCTTCTCAATCTTTTTCATTTTTATTTTGTTCTCAGGAGATGTTGCAAGAAGAGCAAACTTCTTTGCACAAAGAGTCTTTTTTGTGGGGTTCCATATCCATAGGCCGTTGGATCCGGGTTTTGGCTGTAACAAAATATTTATGAAAATATTCAGGTTAGTTGTCACTTCTCCTGTCCAGTCCAACGTTTTTGTTCTTGCGAGTAATAAATGTTTCATCTGTAAATTAAAGAAATGAGGAAAAATACACGTAATTTTTTGCAATAATAATGGAAAGATAAATTTTTATTCGAAAAGTGATTTTTCATCAGGTTTCCTGTTCCAAAACTCAAAAAACAACAGATGTTCCGATTTGGCCTAAAAATTGAATTACTATTTTCAAATCATAATTGTCAATAGAGCACTGTGGACTTTACTAGGCCACGGCCTCAAGGTCACCATTTTTGCGGGTCCCTAAAAGCAGACGGGGAGGGGGGGGGGCTCAAAAAAGTCATAGTTGGCTCATGAAAAGACGACAAGACAACAAGCCTTACTGATGAAAGGACTTGTTAATACATTGAAATATGTTTTCAGAGGTTTCAGATGTTTTGGAACTTCACCTACATCTTTCCGTGACAATGCTCCGGTGTTCCGGTTCCTGTTGTTTAACCGGATTGAATTACAACTAGATCATTCTCGAGTGTTTATGCACTCTGTGCCTCTATCTCTCCTCTGAACAGCTGCCTTTTTTCTAATCCCTATCTAATTTGCATTTTTACTTTTATCTGATTTTCGTAACATTGCAAAGCGACAGAAAATGAATAACTAGTTCTGTTTTCATTTCATGGCAGTTTTTTCAGGGCTTATGTGAAAATTTGTTGAACAATGGATACACTTTCGGAAATAGTAGTAGCGGATTATCCTGGCGAAGCGCAGCAATACAAAGATGTGATACACGAAGCAGTACGCAAATATTCGTTATGGGTAGACTACAATCTCTCCGAAGCCTACGATAGCAAAGATAATGAAAATCGAAAGAGCAGAGATGAAAAAGTGAGTCACAATAATTTTACAATCAAAATAATTGAGTCGTGATTCGAGGTGGCTAGTTTGATCATATCAGTCACAACGAAAATACTCGTCGATCAACAAATATATAAAAAGAAGGCTTTACTTGGAATTCTCGAGGAAATTATCTACGAATCGTGGAGAAAATTGTCTGAAGTAAGTTGTTATTGGCCGAGGCGTTTGAATAATTGCTCGTTTCCAGTTCAAAATGCATCCTGATTGGCTTCGGAAAACTGTATTAGAAGCAGTGAATGTTTTGAAACTTGAGCAGTGCCCACGAATTAGGGAGATCCTTCTTGGAAACGCGAACGAGATAACCAAAATGGAGGTGATTCGTTTTTCAATTCAGAAACAAACATTTGATAAAATAAACAGCAAAAATATCAAATAATTGTTATCTCTTCACCGAAAATTTTTGCAGTCAAATTAGCTGTTTCTTTCAGATCCAATCAAGACGTTCCGAGTTATTTGAGCTCTGCCCTGATGCAAAGGTGAGTGTCTTCTTTTCAGTTTCACGAATTGTAATCCGAGAAAAAAAAATCACAGGGCACAACTTACTACGTCTTTATCAAAATAATGTTTTATTTCAAGGTATTCCAAGAAAAACTCCGTTTGGTAGCGGCTTGTCGGAGAATAGAACAGCAAATCGATGCGTGCTCATTATCTTCCAAAGAGGGACCTACCCCAATGGATATTGTATTGAAAAAGATCCGGAGGGTTTTCAATTTCATCGCGGATGTTCTCAAAGAATATTCGATGTATTCAACTGATATTCGTCATGGAGGGAACTCTCTGGTTAGTTATTTTCTATTATTCAATTTTTAGAATTGACGATTTGATTTGTTTAGACATTGGTAATCTTCCACGTTTTGGCTTTTTCTGACTTCTATTCTGTATTTTGTTCGTAAGACTATAATTTGATTCATGAAAAGTATCATTGGGAAGCTATTAGGTCTCTAAAACTTAACTTTAGCTTGTGATTGGTGAATGAGAGTAGAAAACATCGCAAGCATGCTTTCGGATTGGATACATTCAGTTTTCAGCCTCACTACGTGATTCTTTCAAAATCGGCAGAAGAATTGTTGAGGATGAGTCCTGAGACAATCCTCGAAAGTCGATTAGCCGAGATCGAGTCGCGTAAACGAAAATGCTCCTATTGCCCAGAAGTCGCATACATGATCACTAGAGGAAATGAATTTTATGGAGCTCCCATTTGCAAGTCATGCACATCTGAGCAACGTAAACAGATGCAAAAAGCAATGGTAAGTAAATTCATTTGTCCATACTTTCTCCTCATTCAATTAGACATGCTCAATCCAGATTTTGCAATTTTTGCTTCAGAATGAATACAATACGAAAAACCCTGACAACCATCCAAGCAGACCCGGTTACAAACCCTTTGATAACCGGGTCTGCTTGGAAAGTAAACTACCTGACAGAATAAACGTTTTCAATTTTATCTGCTCAGGAAACAACAATGGCGGAAGACCAATCAGATAGGAATGTTGCAACAGTTCCTAGATATTACCCACTTCGAAATCCATCGGAAGAAGAGTCTAATCAAAAGAATCGAACCCCGTTTACCACAGGCATTTTGCCCCAGGCTATTAAGATTCAGGAAGGAAAATTCTCGATTTTTTCAAAGCCTTCTCCTTTGAATGGATCCCGAATGGAATGTTTCCCGAATCTTTCCCGACCGGTCCGCACAAATCTTCCGCGCTCACAAAATCTTGCGGTAAGTTCAAAATCGTCTGGGAATCGATGGAATCTGTTTTATAAAACACATTTTTTAGTAATTCCCTATTATCTTCTGTTTCCAGCGTTCTCCTTCGTCGAAAGCTGCTTCGTTGTACCCGTCATCATCTCAG
This sequence comes from Caenorhabditis panamensis, assembly GCA_900883565.2. Taxonomy (NCBI): domain Eukaryota; kingdom Metazoa; phylum Nematoda; class Chromadorea; order Rhabditida; family Rhabditidae; genus Caenorhabditis; species Caenorhabditis panamensis. Next base: position 274,892 of record LR537692.1, on the reverse strand, counting down.
CGTGTGGATCAAAATAGTTCTCCAAGGAAGAGAGTAGCTGATGACTCGACTCGTAGGCAATTCCCATCAACCACGGAAGAAATTGGTCGATTCTTCCGGCAATATGTTCAGGGGAAATATCACGAAAGAATAAGCTACCCACCACGGATTGATGAGGTTCCGGACCCAAGCATTTATACGGACTCTACCAAGACCAGAATGTGCTTCTCGACCACACCTATTGAGTTTGGCCCCGAAGTTCCAGTGACACGCCGTGAAGGATCCCCGACTCCCGTCGAGAAGAAATCAAAAATGTCAAATGAACCTGAGTATATCACACTTGACTAATTATCCGAAACAGTTGCATTACTGGTGAATCTCTTTTTTTTTCTTTTCTCAGTGGAATTTTTATGAAACCTCGTCAATTTATGTGCTTGTTTTTGATTTTCGTAATTTGAAAAAAATCGATGCTTATTTTAATTGTAATTTGTGATTTTCATGCCACAACTGGAGTAAAATCGCATATCTGTTTTTTGAATGTTTTTCAATCCGATATCAGAATAAATAACGAATCTTGTGATTTTCTGTGTGTTTCTCTTCAAAAAAAGACAAGGTTGGTTCTTTGCGCAGAACGAGGCAAAAACACAAGAAGAACAAGAGATTTCTCGTCCAGCCGAGGACTGATGAAAAGCCTTGGAGTGGGAAGATGACCTTGAAACATAGGAAATGTTCCGAATCAACGAAATCTTTCTCTTTCATTCGTCTACTTTTGATGCTTGCAACAAATTGTGATTCATTGTTACACTGAACACTCTGCTCAGCACAGTCTTATCAACAGTCACCTCATTGTTACAACGAACTGCACAAGCAAATATTTTCTTGCCGGAGTAACAGTCACATTGCGTCTTATTCATTGCTGTTTTTTTCAATACTACGATATTTATCGTCTTTTGAAGTTACCCCACCAAATTGTTTATATCTTATCCAGGCTTAGCAAAAACAATTCTGTAAAGTAGAGAAGATAAATAATCGTTTTCAAATCTAATCTCATATGACATTTTTATATACCAATTACTGAGGGAGAGCGGCATTTCTAGGGCCTCTCATTAGGTGTTGTTCACTAAAGCATCAGCGCGTTACTATGCCAACGGTTCCTCTAGACCATATGCACTTTTCCAAAACTTGATCACTTATTCTCCGTATTTCATTCATTCATTCACTTTTCAGAGATACTTCGCAGCGTTGCCAATATTTCCCAACATCATGAATTACGGAAAAGTTATTTCAAAGGTTGGTATAATGATCAGCTTGATTGATAGGAAATTTTTCACTTCAGGACAGAACTTTGCTGGATTATGCTAAACAAAGAGAGCCCTCTAACAGGAGAGGTAGCGACCAGGGGAACAAAAATCGAAGCGCTGAAAAAAGAACCCGACAAATGAACGAAGACGAAAACGTTTTGAAACGAATAAGAGAAGAGCAAGACAGAGCTCACAAAGCGTTTCAAGAAAGATACAACAGATTCAGTGAGAAGAGGATTTGTGTCAACCAAGGAAATAGATATGGAGGAGGTGAGTGATAGTTTCGTTTGGTTGTTTGAAAATCGAAATTCACAGGTCACAAATGGGAGCATCTTTACAAGTGGCCTTTCGCAGTGCTTTGTCAAGAAGGCTTCTACAGTGAAAGAGTCGAGACACATCTCGAAGAACTCGCACTGAATTACACACTGTCTTATTGCATGAATTTTCGGAAGTTGGCTGATTCAGTCGCCGGTAAATATCCGAGAGAGTCTGATGCAGCCGAGAGGAGTGTGACGACTATGGAGTTCACCCACAAACTTCCACTTGGCTCATTTGCGTTGTATCGAGTCGTGAAGCGATTCCGGACTACAGTGAATATTGAATCCGTTTTTCCGGAAATCTACCTTCCGGAGAGACCCGATCTTCGTCTGCTGAAAATGAATGAGTTTTCGTTTTTGAAGAAAAGCAGTGGCAGAAATATGGCTCTGGCTATTCAAAAACTGCGTCTTGGAGATCTCATCTACGTCACAGGATTGTTGGCGAACCCAAAACGACGATTCCCTCCAGATCAATTCAGGTTCAGCGACGCCAACAAATACAGTACTGAACCCGCATACATCGTTACTGAGTACTATTTGTTGCTTCGAAATGTGATCAATTCTGTCGTTATTCGAGGAGTTTCTGAGGAAAACGGAGTTGTTACTTGTTTGGCCGAGAAATCAAAAGTTGTCTACAAGTCCCATATCAAGGAGTTTCCTGGAAGATCCTGGAGAAACCGTGTCTTCATTGCTTCTGTTTTTTTCCCATTATCCTACGAAAAAACATTCTTGAAGTCCATTTGCAATGAGTCAACCCTCATCGAAGAAATGAATGTTATCACAAAGTTCCCAGAGGCACCGAGCAGCATTGTGGAAATTCGAGATATGACATCGCAAGAACTTAGCAAATATAGAGAAGAGAAGAAATCAACGCAAAAGCGTTCCGCAACTCAAGTAAGTGGAGATCTAGTTGGAAGTTTCAAACTAAAGTATTCGTGTGTTTTAGGAGTCTCGAGATTCTGATCAACGTGAACCGTCTACACTCGTCTAGCTGTCACGTCTTCCATCTACCACAGAACTTACAAACTAACATATACTACATGAAAAAATATCCTTGCTACTTATACAACTATTAATTTTGATTTTTTTTGATTTCCAACGATAAAATAGTACAGAAGTTCTTTGTTACCCTGATGAAAATTCAAAAACAGGAATTTATCTCGAGCCATATTTCACCTCTTGAAAATGAATGCTGATGCAACATTGGTACTCAAACCTGGACTTCATGTTTAACGCCCGGGCCCATTGCAGTAAGGACAGAGCAGATAATTCCAGTGTGCAGTCAAACAGAACTGACTCATTTGGTCAACGCAGCGTCTCAGTCTCCCCTGACAGAAAGAAAAAGCAACTTTGATGTGCCGAAACCAACGCAAAAAGCGCCAAAGAAAGTCGAAGGCCTCGTTTTTCTCAATTTGTCATTCTCTGTTCTTTCGCTGCCATTTCGTTTTGTTTCGCGCGACTTTTCAGTGCGCAACCAACAAAACGCGATACATGTTATCAAGTTTTATTGGGTGTTGTGGTGGTTTCGACGCAAAACTAATCTGATTCCCTATTTCTATCCGTTTCGTGCACCGAGTACACGCACACACTTCCTTTTCACGGCGAGTCGTGCAATTTTATTTCAAAACAAGGATTAGGCGGTGCGATATGATGCCAACGTTCTGCAGGGTGAACAATCTGAACACACACTTTTGCAGTTTGCACTGGATTCTCAAGTGAAACCGAGAAGGAAACCGAGAAGGCAATGGACGACGATGACGAGGTATTTGTTTAGTTTTTTGTGGGTTTGAGTGTTCGTTATGCGTTCATGATCCTCAAAGTATACGAATCGGGTATGCATGACAACCGCTCCTTCTTGAGCATTCTTTCTTCCCACTTCTTATGTTGCTCTTATAGTTCTCCTTCTTTTAGCTTGATTTACTTGTGCTTTTGTTTGTGAGTCGGTATGGTGTATCCATTGCATGACGTGAGTTTTTACCACACGTTTCTACAGTAAAAACGGGCAGGAAACAGTTGAATTGATTCCTTTTCCTATTTTGAATATTATACTCAGGTGCTGCCTCGACAATGGACAAATGAGGAGAGAAGACGATTGATATATAGTAGTAAGTCTTTCCGTTCCCCTCGAAAATAATTAGTATCTATTCTCTTATTTACGTGAAAAAGCGTTCGTAAGCTGTTTTTGGTTATCACCAAGCGTGAGAGCCAAGAATAGAACACAAAACTCGACCTCATTCTTTATTCTGCCAATTGAGCTCGGGAATGAATTCCATACGGACATAAGGGCTCAACAGCTCAAAAACGACTTAACCCAGTGAAATTCTGAAAAAAGCCGGCTATTGCGCGTGCGACCAGCTCTGTCATAAATACAAATGAGAAGGTGATGACGACTCGGACAGATTTGGAAAGCGCCCAAATCTTGTGGGAGCCTTCTCGGGTCTCTTCTCCATTCCATTTCTATCATTCCAATAACTGATAAGTCCGTTCTTGAGCCTGTTTATGTGCGTTTCATTCGCATTATTCCCCACTTTCAATTCACTATATTCATTTTATTCTGATTGCTTTCATTCGTTTCTATAACTGACTACCGTACGGTCCTGATGCCGTATGTTCCTTTTCTGTGTGAGTTTATGCCTGGTAATGTGAGCAGAACGCTTTTTCTAATAGGTGTGACAAATATTTGATATATTATTAGTCATCAAGTGAGAAAACTGGTTGCGAAAAACCAATTTCGATTACAGTAGTGTGAGAAGTTTTCGGAAAATTCTTAGAATGCTTGCTTTCTAGCTTCCGGCTCTACTGATTCTCAGAACAGCTATCATAGTGTTTTTACACTGACACAAAAGACTAAAGAGTACTCGACTGAATGACATCAATTGCGACAATAGATTGTTATCCAGAAAGAGGTTGAAACTGACCAGTTGGTGAAATGCAATTTGCAAAGATAATTAACTAGCTGCCCAGCCAATTTTCTCGTTCCTTAGTCCGTTGAGGGAGAAAACAAATGACCGCCGGAAAAGCAATAGAGCCGCAAAACTATTCCCGAGTTCCCGGCAGACCACTTTCTTTTGTCTTCTTGGGAACATGTCTGATGATGTGAAATATGCTGGCCTTCGTCGTATTCCATCCTGTTTAAGTTTAGCAGATCATGACGAAGATGGTAAGGCATACTTCTTGGTTTGCTCTGGAGCTCAGAAACTGCATAGCCCGAGCACAAAGCTCAGTCTGAGAACACGCTCAACTCCAAGACCAAAGTATCAAATGACCTCCATTCGTTTCGTTTCCTTCACATCCTCATATTCAGTTTTATGCCCTCCGGCTGTTTCAGTCTCGGCGAAGACGTGAATTTTGAAACGTTAAGAGAGTATAAAAGACGGCAACGCTGCACGAATGATGAAATTTTTTAATTGAAAGTCTGTGCTCTTTCACATTCTGTGAGCACAACCAAATACATTCATCGTTGCTTGCTAATGAAACAAATTGAGTTGGCTATTTTGCTAGTCGAAGAGCATTCTAGCCTGTTTACTGATTTTTGATGGAGTACGAGGAATATTTCGATAACGACGGTAAGTTGTGTCAAGATTGAAAAATACTTGATTGGTTTCGGGAGCAGGAGCAAAAAGGATGTGATGTTAGAATAGTGTTGACTACTTCTGAGAAATGAGCTACTCGGATTGAGTTTTTCAACAAAACCATTTCCTTTGTAGTTTTTCAAAGTACATGCATTTATAATTTGCAGATATCGCTCGGACGGACTCCGAAGCGGATGGGGCAGTGTACAAGAACTCGTACGCCTCCCTGATGAATGATCTTCCTCCAACAACATCATTCGATGACTTCAAACAATCGATTTCTCATCTGACCGACATTTTTCGTTCCAGTGATACGTAAGTCATGATTTCAAAATGTTGAAAGTAACCAAAGTGAAAATGCAAACGAGTCAGAGGGAAACGGATTAGAGGAAGAAGGGACGGGACACGAAAGAGGATTGTGAGCTCGAATTAGAGAGAAAAGACGTGGGGCACGGATACATTTCTTGCATATTCTTCCCCGATATTCCTCTCCCAGCATGGACCAGCTTCATCTCTTATTCTGTTATACGTGATGACAGATGTCGAAGGTTGATTAAAATTCTTTCATTGACTGGACACTGGAGACTCACTTGATGGCAGATGAATACTTCTTATTATTCTCGTATCCTCTTCTATCCATCTATGCATCTCCCCACTTGACTCGTTAGTTAGAAACGTTTCAGTACTGGTAAAAAGTAGAAACGTGTAAGAACGTAATGAATTATCTATGGAATCAGTCATTCACCAACAGGAACTAGCTTCGAGTTGTCAAACTTTTCTTAAAGTTCAAAAGAATTGAGTTCTGCTTCTACACGCATTGATTCCCAAATCTCCATCTTTCTTCTCCTCATCTTTGTTGTGTTGCTTTTCGCTATCCTTTGGGAGTTTCGGGATGAATCTGGAGGCCTTTTCTTAGCCTCCCTCTATTCTTTTATCGTCTGAATATCTCACAGACCTCTATTATCTCCCTTTTGCTCCGTTTGGGAAGGAATCCATTCATGCTGCGCAATTATTACTCTTATTATTTGGGTGAGGCATGAGGATAGGAATGACCAAAAGCTCGAAGAACCTTTTCAATTGACCTAGTTTTTAGTACTATCTGTAACGAGGGTAATTGTTTTTGTTGCTCTTGTTGCTTCTCCGAAACAACACAACACAGCACAGACCAAGCGAAGCTTGACTAATTAGCTCAATTTCATGCCTCACCGCCTTTTCCTCAGATTTCCCTGCTTCCAGACACTTGAGCATCTCCGTTATATTCCTTTGGGTGGAAATACAATTAGTGTTTTTGCTTGTTATCTATTTTTTTTCAGTTTCTAGCTGTCAAACTCAGTTTACATGAATCTCTCGCTCTTCCTGTTCTCCTAGTTCCCGTTCAATAACTCACACTGCTATCAATCTCTGTTCTGCTGTAAAGTGAAACATTCCCACTCTCTCTTTGCGCCTAGAGCCTATCCCACTTGTTTTTTGCCCTTTCATCAATCTCCCAGTATCATTGAGTCATTTGTCCGTTTTGTCAGTTGAGAACTAGGCACACTATGCTATCATGTTTTCGAAGTGCCCTCCAACACCCCAGAGGCCAATAAGGAAAAACTAGTGAGTTAGAAAAGAGTGATAAACATTCAAGTTTCCAACTTCTAACGTCCAGCTTTGGCTGTTTTGACTCTTTTTTACTACTTTTTGACTTCCAAAGTTTCCAATTTCAACAAATCTAGCTGAGTTTGAAAATTTGGAAACATTCTCGAAATTTCTCACATTTTCCCATTTCTAATATCTTCTTGTGTCATTTCATAACATTCTGGACTGTTCAGCTCACACTATTAACCATGCACAATGAGGACAATCAGCTGGGAGAGCTTCTTGCACGCCGGAAAGCCTCGGCCAATGGGATTTCACCGGCGCCGAGCACTCAGCAGATTCTTGACGAAGTGTAATACTTTTTGCTGTTTTCTTCTTTTTTCCTTCATTTGAGCATTCGCATTCCGAGTAGCGCATTCGGGAGAGACACACTTGCGAAATCAAGAAAACTAGATAGAAGGAAGGACATAGAGACATAGACAACTAGAAGAAAGCAAAAAGTTGGAAATAATTGGGTCTAGATTGCCTTTTATAGCAGAAAGAGGGAGGGAATGTAATGGAGTGGAAGAATAGTGAGAGACAGCAAGAACTCGAGAAAAAAGAACAGGTGAAAAAGAACCTGAGCATTATGGAGCCCAACCCATGTCCGAGACTATACGTGTTTGCCCCATTCATTTCTCTCACTACCTGTGCACGTTTCGGGAACGAAACTAATACTCCTTGGCCGTGCCTGTGTGCAAACAGATGAGGACAGACGCAACGGTTGTGGGTGTTTGTCCAAGTTTTGATTGGTCGGAAGAAAGGAAGTTGGAAGAAAAGACAACGTGCAAGGAAAAGATATATAGAAAAAGCAAATTGGCGGAATCAGAATTGAATTTGATTGCCTATTCCGATTCTAATCCTAATTCTGATACTGAATTCTGACTCTAACTTATAACTGCATAACTTACTTCTTCCATTCAATCCATTCCCACGCCACCTTATGCCTTCGGGCGATTGGCGTCTGTCCTGGTATTCCGATTCTGAATCAAACTCTAGATATTGATTGCGGGACAAGGGAGACCTCAACATAACGAGTGTTTTTATCGAGTACTGATTACACTGAAAGCATGTCGGTGCAGAACAGTAAACGGCCGTCCATGCACCATCATACACGACTCGATAGTTGTCATTCTCTGCCAGCTGATTATAGAGTCCCGAACGCACATGTGTGAGTATTTTTGAATGAGAAAAAACAAGAAACAGTGTCAGTTTCTGCATTGAAAAAACGTCAACACTTTTCACACCACCGTTTTATCCAAATTTTTCAAAAATCACAACCAATCCCACAATTTCTCGGGAAATTTTCTTCAAAAAAACTGGCAGCACTTTCATTACTAGCTCCCGTAGCATCTGTCATCGGGTACGTTAAAAGAGGCAGCGAATGAGCTCGTTTCTCCTTTTTTCGTCTTCTTTCGTCGGGAGCGCTCCCCTTTTTGGAGTCCGAAGCATACAAAGTCGGTCTTGAGAGTGTTATTCCCGTCTTCATTCTGGTATTCTTCCTGAAAAAACTGATGCAGTATTGAAAATGTTGTCTGTGACAATGGCTGACCCGAAAATAAGTGTGAAAAAAACACCGTGAGTAGTTGTGAATTCTTTCAATTGATCTACACAAAAACTGTGGTTTTTGATCTGATCAAAAATCCCATTTCCTTCTCATTCTATAGTTGTTTCGTTTGTTTCGAGTTTTCCCATTTTAAACTAAAAACCAAAAAGCTGGCTATAAGAGCATCTCATAAAAAATTGAAGAGGGAACGAATAATTTTTTCGTTTGCTCTTTTCGTTTCCATTTCCACACTACATTCGCATCTCTCCGGCCGCTAAGCCAAGCCAGTTCTTCAATTTCCTTTTTTCCGAGGAACTGGAAAAAAGAGAAAAACAAAAACATCTTCAGAAGAGAAACGTACATTATGGGGTAGGTTTATCTGATTAGGTGTGAGATGAGTTTGTGAGCATTGAATTGGAGATGGCAAAAAAGAATTTCAAAAACATCATTTCAGTGCTCGTATGCAATATGGAGAGAGGAAGAACATCAAAAATCAGCTTCAGCAGTGGTTCATTGAAAATCCCCGAATCAGTGAGTTATTTTTTTCCGTCTAATTTCATTCTCCATTTTCAGGTGCCCGGATTCGTTTGATCAATGTAGTCATCAAACTGCTAACATGTGTATTATACTGTGTCCGTGTAGTTATGGATGAGAGACTGTATCCAGATCCTTACCCACACAAGGACGGATCAATCGACGAGGGTGTCATTGTTTAGTGAGTCAATTTTTCATAATTATTAAGAAAACTTCTGAATTTCAGCGAGTACTTATTATGGGTAGACTTCGGCTTCAATATTTGGTTTCTTCAAACCGTGTTTGCTTTGATCAGTATGGTTTACACTATCCTGGTGTTTTACTTGAGTTATTCGGTTGGAATGCTTCCAAAACGAGTTTGAAAGATGCGTTCTTTACAGGGCAGTGTAATCAAACTTCTTGTCAATATTCACTTCCTTCTTGAGTTAGTGACCAGTTTCCCATTCATTCTCTCGGTTAGTTGAAAAATTATAAACACAAATCAACGGTTTGTTCCAGATCTTCATACCTAGTCTCACTAACCTCTATGTCCCGGTGTTTCTCAACTGCTGGCTTGCCAAAGGTGCTCTTCAGGCAATGATGGTAATTGAGAATTGACCAAGACTTTTTTGAAACCATTATTCCAGAACGATATGAACAGAAAGTCGTTCATTAGCTCGTCTGCTCTCTTCCGTCAATTGCTTCTCTTGTTCTCAGTACTGGCATGTTTGATCTTCACTGGGATTTGTAGTATTGAACATTTGCAACGTGCTAGAGGAAAGAGAATTGACCTGTTCACTGCTTTCTATTTTGTGATGGTCACATTCTCCACTGTTGGATACGGAGATTGGTGTCCGGACTACTGGGCATCTCGACTTTGTGTTATGATTCTCATTTCTGTTGCCTTGGGTTTGCTCCCGAAGCAACTAGAAGAATTGGGCCAGACATGGTCAGAAAGGCAAAAATCTGGATCAGATCTGAGCGGTTGGAATGGTGTAGAGTCCCATGTCGTAGTTACAATCACTACATTGGAAGTCGAATTCATCAGAGACTTTTTGGAGGAGTTCTATGCCCATACCGAGAACCAGGTTGTTATTTTCTGTTCTGACTGGTTCAGTAATTGTTTTTGTTTCAGAGAATTCAAGTTGTTTTGCTGTCACCGGCTGAGTTAGACAACCAAACCCGCATGTTGTTGAAGATTCCTCTCTGGAACAACCGAGTCCATTACGTTCGTGGAAGTTCTTTGAGAGACGAAGACTTGGAGAGGTTTGTTGTTCACGTGTTTGAACTCTTCAACTGAATTCCGGTGTTCTAGAGCAAACGTAGCGACGTCCAAAGCATGCTTCATTCTGTCTGCTAGACATGTCAACAGGAAGGTTGCTACGGACGAGCACACGATTCTTCGGTCATGGGCCATCAAAGATTTTGCGCCGAATGTCCGGCAGTACGTGCAAATCTTCCGAGCAGAGACCAAGATGCACATCGAGCATGCGGAAGTTCTTATCTGCGAAGATGAGTTCAAATATGCTCTTCTGGCCAATAACTGCATTTGCCCGGGAATTTCAACGTTCATCACTCTGTTGATGCACACTTCTCGTGGAGAGTGAGTTGTTCAAGACAGAATGATGGGAATATTGAGTTTTCAATTACAGAGAAGGTCAGAAATCAACTGAGCCATGGCACAAAGTGTATGGATTCCACTCTGGAAACGAGATGTATCAAATCAAAGTAATGGACAGCAGATTCTTTGGAGAATATGTGGGCAAGTCGTTCAGCAGCACCAGTTTTCATGCTCACAAGGAGTGAGTAGCTAGCTATGAATCAAATTTCATTTCACCATTTTTAGGTACGGAATCGGTTTGATTGCGGTGTCACCAGACGGCGATACTACCAAAATGAAGTTGAATCCAGGATCATCGCACATTATCCAACCGACTGACACTGTGTACTACATGGGATTGACTAATGAAGAGTCGCTGACTGATTTCCGAAAGGGAATTCAACATCAACAGAAAAGAGCTAATGTTGCCTCAACTATTGCCAATGTTGGTACAGTGGCAGTGGATGTTCCGCGAGCTGAAAAGACAGAACTGGTGACCAGAAAGAAGAAGAGAAAGAAGGAGAAAGCTGCTGATGAGATTAATCTAATTGAAGTTGGAGATCACATTCAATCGAGTCGTCGTCCGTCTATCGCTATGGTCACAGAAGGAAAACTAGAGAGTTCTTCCGACTCTGATCAAGAAGAGATTTGTGACAAGTGCCGGGGACCATGCATTCAACACAAGCTACAAAGAACTTACCCTCAAGTCCGGACTTATATAGGAACTTCTAACACAGTTTGCCACATGATGAAGGAGCGGAGGTCACTGTGCTGTCTCAAACTCGATGAGAAGTGTGCTCACAAGTCTGCAACTTCAGCTCATGAATATCAGTGGAGAAACCGGCCCATTATCCTTGCTGCTGATAGAACAAGTACTGGAATGTACAATTTGGTTATACCGCTACGTGCATACTACCGACCTGTTCATGATTTGCATCCAATCATTCTTCTTTTGGAATTGGGAGAGCAGGACTCTCTCAATGATGCTTTCTTGGACGCAATTTCTTATTTCCCAGATATTTATTGGATGCAAGGAAAGATTGGAAAGTAAGTTAAACTTTCAAAGTTTGAATTTGAATAACTATTTTCAGCTTGGATTGTCTCCTACGAGCAGGTGTAAGCAGCGCTGAACACGTCGTTGTTGTGAAAGAGACTGCAGTGATTGCCGAGGAACACACGGCAGACTGTAGTACCATTATCACAGTCCAAAAGATTCACAGGTAATTAGAATCAACTTTTTCTAAACTTCTATAGTTTCAGAATGTTCCCACGTCTCCGGATGATTACGGAACTAACGCATGCCACTAACATGCGATTCGTGCAGTTCAACCCCAACAATGCTTACTCATTAGCTCAATCGAGGTTCGAAAAGAAAGAACGGAAACGTGGATCTCACATGCCGTTCATGTTCCGTTTACCTTTTGCCCAAGGAGGAGTATTCAGTGCCAACATGCTGGATAGACTTCTTTATCAAGTTGGTTCTGAAATCAATGCGCATAATGATGAGGTTATTACAGGCAATCATCAAGCCATTTGTGGTTGATCTAGTCAGACTTTTGTTGGGTATTGATCAACAGAAAGAGGGTGGCTATTTGACATCGGTAAGCACTTTGTTTGCTGCATTCACTAAGTTGAGATGTTCAGTTTGTAATCACGTCGGAAGATTTGTGGATTCGCAACTACGGACGACTTTATCAAAAACTGTGTTCCTCGGTTGCTGATATCCCTATTGGAATTTTCAGAACTAAAAAGATGGATACGAAAACAGTAAGTTGAAAGTCCCTCTCATGCATGCCATGTATGGGTTTTCTCAGGTCTCATTGGATCTCCAAGAACAATGCAAAGACTTCGAGTCGTCTGAAATGTGGCGTAACAAGGACATGTACGACCACGTGAAAAACCGGATGAGATTACTGAATATCAAGGATTCGCACACTTGTGAGTAGGCTAATGACCGTAGTTGTTTTCCATCTCATTAAGGTTTCTAGTTAATTGGAGATACGCCAGAGGGTACACGTCTTCAGGTATTTGCCACGAGTGGTGTGAAACAGCCGAAAAAATGAAACATATCTTTGACATAGTTGAACATGGTTTCTCTCTCATAAGACTACTCTTCTCAGTTATCACTTCTAATTGCTTAGCGTGCCATTTCTTGTTAGAAAACGTCCATGTACCTCTGTTATTTCAGTGATGGAAGGCAGCGATGACAAGGCACTGATCTCCTATGTCATCATCAATCCAGCTCAAGATTTAGAGTTAGAATCTGGAGACATTGTGTAAGACTTCCATCAAAACTGTTTCAGTTTTCAAATTGTCTTTGCAGATATGTGATCAGAAGTCCGATCAAGAAAGACGCGACAAATGCGAGAATCAACCCAAGGAGAGGACTACGTCGGAGTAAGAACGTCAGTGAGACCATGGATTCTGGCAACAACCAAGTTCCCACAATTGTCATTGATGAAAACAATTTGTAACTGTATTATACAATGCTGATTTGCATTTTTTTTGTATATTTTTGGTTTGTCACAACGAACTTTACACATTTTCGGCACATGCTTTAATGCTATTTGGATAAAGATGATCGTCATATTTCATTCTTCATTTTATTATTATCCATATTTAAAAAAAGGGGTAATTTAGAGAAGAAGTTCACATGATTACACGAATAGACGAATGAGATGTTGGACGGTTGCTGGACATCCAGTCACTGGGCATCTGAATGAGAAAATTTTTCACGATTCGAGTCTTCGATAACTCACTTTTGATATGTGTTGACGTACTGGTTAATGCATGTATAGCAGAAAACATAACCCGAGACGAAAAGTGCAGTGTCATTCACTCTTTTCTTCATGCAAATGGGACACTTGTTTGTGTCGAGACTCAGAATCTCGCTTTCTTTGAGGATCTGAAAACATTCTGTAAAAACATGGTATTCAGCCACTTATACTCACCTGTTTGTGTGGTGGAGGTGGGATAGCACCATTAAGTCCAGTCTTTGTTAGTTTTGCAAGGTCAGTGTTGTACATATAATCCAAAAACTGAACAAAGAACAAACCGTAAGCGAATAGTCGGGAAACTATTCCTGGAAGTCCCAGGAAGAACCTCCAGATGCGGTTGAAGAGCCTAAAATCAAATTTCAACCAAATCCGTTTCCTATTCCTTTCCTTACCCAGACTGTAAGTGAAGTGGAATTGTGTTGAAAGCTTCCAGGTCTTCTGGAGTGAGATGTTTCAGAATGACTCCTGAAAAGTAGAGCCATGGAGAGTGAATAGAGCTGCGGTTGAGGATGTAAGCGAGTTGGAGTGCACTCTTGATGGCTTTCAAGATAGTTTTGACAAACGGCCAGATGACAACAAACAGCTTCTGGCACTTTGACTTTACATCCTGGGAACGCAATTATTTTTTTACAATTCGAAAAACAAAAATACCTTCACAGAAGCCCAACTTCTGATTTCATAAACTTCCTTGAGACGGTCGTACAACTTGTTCAGCTTATCCTCAACGTACGGCCATCCAACAAGTGTAATGAGGGAAAGAACGCGTTGCGCTCCTTCATTTGGTGGCAGTCCTGTTGTCTTTGACACTCTTTTCATTGAGTAGAAGTTTTCAGTAAAAGAAGCCCCTTGAATAATTAACTTTCTTTTTTTGAAAGAGAGAAGTAAACAACAAACCATAGTTCTTCAAATAGTAGTTTTCCAAGAGGAAATCAAAAACGAGGTAGTATTCGTCAAAGTTTCTGTGAACCGACAGAAAAGTTTTTGGTTTGAAGAGTGCCAAATACTGAATTAGTTTTTTTTTTCTTTTGCAATGGGTTATTCTCTTACTTTGACCAGATGTTGGAGAGCTGGTCTGATGGAAGTGGCAAGGTTTTCCTGAGCAAGAATGTCAAAAACCGACGGTTGTTTCACTTCTGTTGCTGCAGAAAGTGATGAGGCAAGTTGGGAAGCACGGATTGTGTTACTCATGGTTTCTGAAAACACTTTGTTTCTTGCTAAGCAACCACAAAACAATAAGAAAGCATGAAAAACTGGAGAAATTTAATGGTTGGATGGACACTCTGATAGAAAACAGTCATTGATTGCCGGAGAGGGCAGCGGAGGGCAGTTGCGTATCATACTACGGCGTAGTGTGGCGGTCTCCGAGGATGGGTTCGTTATCGTGATAAGATTGTAGTAAGGATGAACTGGCCTGCTGCCCCCACGTGTTTTGGAGATTTACTGATTGAGAGGAACATAGATTTAGTTTTAAAAAAAGTATATTTATCTCTGGAAAACAACATTTACGATTGTTCTCTGAATTTGGGGAAATGCAACAACATGAGTAAATCTCAACGTTTGAGGTTCTGAGGTTTTCGAACAAATTGGAGCCGGAGTTATTAGACATGCAAACTTGCAAGACTATAAATCAAATGAAAACTGCAGTGTAGCAAACAGAAACACACGAACCTTATCAAACATGGTTCAGATTCTTATCTTTCCGTAATTCCGTGACTTCATCCGTTACAAACCAACACATTGACCAGGAACCTGCAACTATTTGTTCATCCGGCATATTCTATTATTGCAAAGTAAGGAATTGAGAAACTTGGGAATGAATTTTTTAAATAGTTTTCTATAACAAAAAGTCCCATGACTCGTAGAAGTTCGAAATTTTGTTCATAGGCTTCATTTCATTTCGACAAACGGAACCGCAGTAAACAAATCATCACATAACTTACTGATAACTGAATCAGTGAGATTAGAAGTCAACTGAAAAAAGAACACGGAACTGAAAAGGAAGAAAAGTGAGGGAAGTGATTCAACAACTGAAGATCAAGTTTGAGGAAATGAGTACATAATAATTTCAGTTCGAAGAGAATGGCACTGAAGTGAAACTGTGCGTAAGGTGAGCGAGAGTTGGGAATTGGATAAAAATGAGGGACTGGGTTGGAAGAATGAAGAGAGTAAAGAGGGAGAAGTACTCGTAGAGGTTCAAAAAGATGGGGAAGAAAACGGGACGATAAGGTTCAGAAAAGTTGTCGACATAAATACATGCATTGTTGAATTAAGTAGTTGCCGGAAGAAAAATGGAGATGAGTACACAAAAACACAAAATGCCGGTAGAAAACAGTGTATTTTTCTACCGATAAGTACGTTGATAATCATCCGTGTAGGTGTAGTTTGCGTATCCTCTAGAATAGAAAACATGGGGGTTAACACTCAGTTTGTAGAACACCTACGGTTTGGGCCTTGTATCATAGGTATCTGTTATGAAAGATGACATATGATGCGTCTCAGATGGTGGCTCTACTATGCTGAAAACGGGTTTTTGTGAAAATCTGTGACCATACGAGTAACTTACTATTTTGGGAAAGCATGCATTTTTGAGTACAAGCTGATCAAAGAGTTAGAGATGACAACGATTGGAACCAGAAGGATCAAACAAATCAGCATACACATCCAGGTACCATTCTGAAAAAAAAAGAACATTGGGAGTTGGTTGTTTCAGTGATCACTCACATATGGGTCGATAGTGTAAGAGCAGACAGCAGCAGTTGTTTGTCGGGCGATTTGTGTCAATGGTTGGCATGATGTGACTTCACTTTCCATCTGAAATTGAAACGTGGATTAAAAAACACAGATTTAATTTCATACTTGATGTTTGACATGAGAAATGTACTGGTCAATATGGTCAACCATCTGCTGGAACTCTTCCTTGGCAGCTCTGCCAAAGTGATCTTTCATGTTCTCGGCAAGCAGTGCTTGGGCATGTTGCAGTTTTACAAGCAGAGAGGACACCGGAACCTGTAGCTGGGTGAGCTTTTCATCTAGTTGGGTGATGTTGGAGTAGAGAGCATCCAATCTGCTGCGGAGCGGCTTGGCAAATTGGTTTTCCAGTTCTCGAATCTGTTCAAGAACTAGGGTTACAGCCTTTGGTTTCCCGGTATTGGCATCTAAAGATTCTTCAAACTCTCTGGTCTTTGAAAGTAAATCCAGCTCATCCATAGCGTGTTTGATCTGAAACTGATTGAAGTTGGAGATGAGAAATTTTAATGGTAAATTTACCGCATTCAGTCCTTGTTGGCTGACTTTCGATACATTCACCACAGCAAGTTTCTCCAGATCTTGGAGCTCACTTCTTGAAATGAATGCGTCAAGGGGACGGATCTCAGGCATGTTCTCCATAGTTGTCCTCAAAAATATTTGCAACTGGTTGTAAGATTCCTTCTCGAAATCCTGAATTCTTATGTTCTCCATAGGACAAGCCCAACTCTTTTTACCTGGAGCTTATTCAGATGATACTTTTTGTCGAAATCATACAAGTTATAGAGTGTCTCGTTTCTAGAGCATGCTCTGATAATTTCCGCAGGTGATTTCGACTGAAGAGTTGCTTCAATATCATTTTCCGGTGTGTGCCCAGATTTCCAGATGTTGATGTAGCGCTCCGCAAGCTGAAAAGCAAATTGATGTTTTCCATCAACAAATTCGACTTACTGAGAGTGAATCCGGATGACTCAATGGACTCCTAAGTGGCTGGCAGACTAGATTCGAGAAGTTTCCAACAGAGAACATGACAATGGCTGTTCCAGTTGCCAAGAACACGAAGATGAGCAGAAATACCCAAACGCCACTGCAATTATTGTTGAAAAAACAGTATGTTTGACATTGGAACTCACAATGAATAAAATTTGCCTCCAGTGCTTCTAACACAGCAATCATCATTGTAATAGGTTGGTCGTCTCCCGCAGATTCCATAGAGAACTCCAAACAAGAAAACAAGAGCCAACAGAATAAACAGACTGGTGACAACCAATGAGACGTACCAACTGAAATATAGTAACGTTTGAATCAGTTATAACCTGATCAGAATGCTCACCTGTATTGGATCACTTTGAGAGTGGGTGTTTTCTTTGGGTCGGAAACATAAGAAACAGTGGTGTAGAGTCCTTCAAAGTTCACTTTTCTCAGTTGCGTTGAGATGGTCTCCGCAACAAGGAACAAGTCGTCACTGATCTGTTTCAACATGTTGTGAGCAGCTGAAATCTGCACTTTGCAGTCAAATCTTTGTCTTTGTTGCTTACAGTGTGTCTCCTTATCAATCTCATGCTGGATTCTGTTTTCCAACTGTTCAAATTGAGCATTGGACGCTGCGAGAACTTGAGTAATATTCGCTTTGACAATTTCCGTCAGTCCATTCTCAGTTGTCGCTGGTAGGAACTTCTGAAGGTCCGGATTATAAGAAAGTCCCTCAGCTCGACTAACCGGATCTATTTTGAATTGAGTGACAGCGAGACTCTCAAGAAGACGTTCCGCTTTCGCACACATACTACGCACGGGCTCCAGCTCATTCTCGAGGCACTTGACGAGTTCCTCATTAGCAGTGTTCCGTAATCGTGAGAATTCCGCCTATAATGAGACTAACTCTCTGGAGAGAGGGCGAATTGGTCAAACCTCAAATCTCGCTCCTTCTTCGTTCAAGAATTTGACCTTGCCATGGACAGACTCCAAGCCATCGTGTAGTTCAGTGGCCACTAAAATTGACCGTTCTTTCACACAGCAATTATAAAAAAGTACAACGAACCATTGCTGACGTTCATGAAAACGTCGATGACATGTGCCCCAGTTAGTTTTTTGACACGATCAACCACATTATGTCCGGCAGAGGATAATTGCTTGGTTATCGTGGTGTTGAGCACTTGGTAGTCTTCAATTAGCAGTTTTCGTATCCTCTGAAAGCAAAACATGAGAGAATAGCAGAAAATGATCACTCACCATGTCACTATCTCTCTTGTAAACTTGAAGATCATCTATACACTGATTGATTCGGTTCGGAAGTTTATCCAAACCAATTTGAGCATATTGACTTGTCATGAGAAGAGTGAAGGCGACAAATCTGAAAATATACAGTGTTCTAACGTTTCTGATCCGATTGCTCTTACGCATTTGTACTGACGAGTCCGAAAAGGAGGAGATTGCACAAACTCCTTTTACATCCATCGTATCGTGCGTCAGTGTTCTGCTTTTTTGAAGAACTGGAGCAGATGCAAACGCACATTCTGAATATTCAAAGTTTATGTTTTGTCATTGTCTGATTCCCACTTGTATAGAATGTAGAAAACCACAAAGAGTACACTGACTGCAATGAGTCCGGCACTGAGAGCGATCCATCCTTTTTGCCACTCGATCCACTGAAAAAAAACACGTGTCGTTTACTCGGTCACCCGTTTTATCTTGTTGAAAAAAGTTGAAAAGTGCTTGCTCGCCCTGCCCGTAAATAGTTTCTTTGCTTTTCGCTTTTTCGTGCTCGCCGGCTACCTAAACCTAAATCAATTCGGAGAGGATCGCACATTGTGTAAAATGCAAACATCTCGGTTCTCTTTTTCGGTTTTCCTTTTTTGTCGAAATTTGTTAGAGTAGAAAGAAATGGCTGCTGACCCGATAGGATCTGCGTCGCCTGCTGCTACTGCTACCCAACCAGCCGACCTTTTTTGTTGGTCAGCAGCGAAACAGATGTGAGATTTTTCCGAGAGATAGAAAAACCGATACTGCCTCTGACTCATGAAAACCAGCGCATTTTGGGTTAGGTTTCGAAAGTTCAAATGATTAGTTCCCCTTGGTGAGATCTTTCTTGTGATGGATGGGTGAGGTGACATAAAAATTAGTTGGAGCAGAGTTGAGCACCACTATAGTTCCGTCCGCATTATTGTTCCCTCTATTGTTTCCTCCAACGTAATTCCGCCACTTCAACAATTCAATTCCCCAAACGCCACGGCGTGGACTGCCGCTCTCACGCATGAATCTTAGATTTTGGCGAAACATGCGTAATTCGATACTTTGTCTCTATTGAATAGCAGAACGCTTAGCGGCATGATGGAATGAAAAGAGCTATACACGCTGCACCCGGGGAGCTGAGACTGACCATCACGCATTCCAGTTCCGAGCTTTGTTTGTCTTTGCGACAATCCGGGGGCTCACATGTTTTTACAGGGCAAAACAGAAACACGCGGGAAGTATGATTCACCCAACTGGAAAGTGATGGCAAAAGCCAAACAATCGCACGGAATCGGTCGACAAATGTGCGAATTGTCGTAATGAATCATTCAGGGACTTGTGTAGTGGCCACCGGTCTGGGTTAAATGATCAATGGGCTCAACTCAACTAAAATGAAAGTCGTTTTTTTTGGTCTACTGCTCCCAAGGATGTTTTGTGTTTCAAATTTGGAGTAAAACCATACAGAACCCAGAAATGTT
Organism: Caenorhabditis panamensis; assembly: GCA_900883565.2. Taxonomy (NCBI): domain Eukaryota; kingdom Metazoa; phylum Nematoda; class Chromadorea; order Rhabditida; family Rhabditidae; genus Caenorhabditis; species Caenorhabditis panamensis. The sequence goes on along the minus strand of LR537692.1, from coordinate 255,218 downwards.
TCTCTCTTCTTAGCGTTCACTTGCATTTCACATAATCAAAGCGATATAGCTTTCTGCCTCATAAAATCCAACGATCTTACAAATGAAACTTTGCAAACGTACATAAACCCGATATCGAACGGTTCATAAGGCATCAATAAGGTGATAGATCCATAAATCCCCTCTGCGCCCCCACGCCGGCGCTTTTTATTGTCAGCCGCTACGAACATGTCCCGTTCATCAAGTTCTTCCCCTCCCCCATCCGACGTACTAAACATAATTCCATTTTCGACGAAGAGGCAGGAATTCCTCTTTCTTCCAAATCCTATTATCATATGCATACAAACTTTGGCGGTTCGGTCCGTAATCAAGTTTTGGAACGCAGTTAGTGTACGGGTCACTTACGCTAAGCGTGTTGGTCAGAAGGCTTTAGGTACCGTGGGTTGACCCGCGCAGAGAGCACCACCCATGGAGTCTCACGAAAGTAAGCAATAAGACAAAAGACGTTTTGACCCTCCGATGGGAAACAAGAAATCAAAAGAAACTGACCTGCCAGTACTTCTTCTCCAAAGATGTTTGGATCTCATCGACATCACCAACAAGGGCCTGATTGCTCAGTAGATCTGAAACAAAACACAACTGTTCAACATATCTTCATTTCCGTTATTTCATGTCAATCTCTCTAATTTGCACTTGAAATTCCCCAATTGTTAGGTTGAGTGAGTGTCGATGCAATTTGCCCTACCCTTACACACAAAAATGTGTCAATGTCAGTGTGAAAACCGGAAAATAAATCGCTGGCCGGCAATATACCGTCGAGAATTTTTGAGGCTATTGTAGGTGGTGGCGGTGGTGGTCAAGTACATATTGCATTACACTCTTTGCTTTTTCTCAGTTTTAGCGGTAGAGGATGGACTCCGGAAGTTTTCCAGAAGCATTTCAATTATTAATGTGGCGATGAATTGCGAAATTTGCGGAATTTTGTGTTTGGTGTGGTTGGGTGGAGGTCTCTCTCCGTCTCTTTCTGTAGTGAAGAAGAGCGCCAAGGCGCTTTTGGGTTGGTTTGTCTCAAGTGTTTGCTGAGTTGATTCGCGAAGATACTAATCGACGCAGACACGACGGCGGATTACCTCATTTGTACATATGAATCGTGTACAACATTCCGAGGATTACAGCTTCTGAGCTAACAAAACATGCATTCATAATTTTCTCGGAAGATGCGGAACGGGGAAGAGATATAGAGTTCATGAGTGAGTCCCCTGAGAAATGAAATGGGTCGGGATGAAGCACATCAATTTCTCACTTTCCTTCTTCAACTGTATCTGTATCACAAACCAATTCAAGCGGAACGGCTAATCCTGGCTAGTTTTTTCTCGTTTTTCTCAATGTCTTCCTCACTTTTCTACTTTTCCACTTTTCTACATGATCTACTTTCCGTCACTTTTTTTCTATTATCCTCTCGATTTGGATCGGACACAGTATGGATTATGGGAATCGTGAACGAGGTTTTGAAATTCCCAACACTTTTTAAAAGGGCAAAGAGAAAGGAAAGCACTAACCTTGATGAGGAAATGGAGACGAAATGAATGTGATGAACTGGTCGATTGTGCTGTAGAAGAAGCTGAGAACGGCATCTGCCTTTCGGCCATTCCGGTCTTCCATAAACGATCCGCATTTATACTGCTCGGCGGATTTGTAGGGTGAGAATTTCAGATCAGCTGTGGTTAAACCGACAAGTGTGGCTAGGACTGCCACGAGTAGGGGAGAACTCATGATATCAGTTTGAACAGTCGAATATCATAAATGTCCTAGAATAAGATATGCATTATGATCCGCAGGGGGTAGGGCGGCGGTGTTGATATGAAACAATGAGGTAGCGATGGGAAAGTTGTTTCGTTTTCCTTCTCCCCCTCAGCTTCAGAATCAGAACAGGCAGTCAGTCGGTCGGTCAGACAGGCAGACAGTCACAGGCCATGAGAAGGGGGCTGGGGGCGAGCGGAGGGAGGAGAGCGGACGAGGGGAGGGGCGGGCGGCGACCTTGCGGACACGGCCGAGTGCGCGGAAGAACGAGAGAGGAGGCAATGACTTGTTGCTCTAGAGGGATGTGCAGAGAAATAGCTGTGGGAGCAAGAAGAGTGGCTCGAAGAGCCGACGCCGCTACTTGTTAACGAAATTGCCGAACAATAGGGATAACGTTTCGAGTTTTTTGACGGGGAATGTGCGAAGAAAAAGAAGAAAAAAGAAATGAGAGTTGACGGCTGCAAAAACGGCAAGTTTTGTGGAAAAAAGACGTGTGTGTTGGAGATAAAGAATGATTCAAAGAAGGAAGCACTTTTTGTGAGATCTTGAGGCATCAAATCTCTGAACTTTGTTTCAAAAATCTATCGAACAGACCAGTTGCCCAAAAAACATCTCACCTGAATGCCTGGGTCAGATAAGAAAACAGGAAGTTTGCCCATTATTTTCAGAACACTGGCGTCCCTGCCACTACACTACAAAAACAACCTCCTCCTTCTGGATTTAGTGGCGGATAACATCTCTCTTTTTTGGACGTAAGCAGCAAAGTCAACGCAGCAAAAAAAAGTTGGAAAAGGATAAAAATGGATTTTCTACGAAGCCGAGCGATGAAACGTGTAATACCGTGGGCGTAATGGAGTGTTATGGCTACTCAGCAGGCCAATAATCGACGAGCATATCTAAAAAAGGCGTCTGACGACAAGGGAAAACGAGAAAATGTAATCAGAAGGGACGGAACGGACGGGAGGGAAAGTAATAAGGGAAACCGAGGGCGAGGGAGCGACAGGGCTATTTTTCGGTTCAATTCGGGCAGGAATGAAAGAATTCCTCAGAATTCAGAACGTATTTTTCCTCAACTCTTCCTCTCACAGCGATTAGGATTTGGATGCCTTTGGCTCTGCCTCCAAAAGAAAAACGTACAGCACGCACAGATGTCTTCAGTGCATGACGGATGCGAGAAATGTGGAAAGTTGAACCCTACAACCCTATAAACTGAAACCTAATTAGAGTTGTAATTAGGGACAAAAAACCGAGAAAGGAGAGGCGAGAAGGAGTTTGTTTCTTTTTCCTGGAAGAGGTGCGTGAGTGGGATCTTGAAAAAAAAGAGTGAAATGAGAAGAAGAAGTGGTGTTGTTACGTAAGCAATGACCTATCTCTTTAGGAAACGTTTACCCATTTATCTTTATGTAACGATATAGGCCAATGGATGAGAGGAAGTAGAACTTTTTTGCGGCAAGTTGTGGTGGCCACTGGCCTGGTCATGTTCTCATTTCCGTTCGTAGATTGAAAAATAAAAATAGCGCCAGCGTATCTATTTGTCTCCGGTAAGTAGCAGTTGTTTGTTGTTTGTGATGCCAACCATATGGTACACTTTCAGCTAGTCGCAAATCGAATTGTCAGTATATTTTTGTCATAACTTCCAGAACACAATTTGAAAAAAACATTTCATCAGAATTGTGTGTGCGGAACTTTCATAACTCTGCGTTACAAGAACCCGTTAGATCTTGACAATCTGAGATTGGTTCCCAGAATTCTGCCGCCACAAAGATAGATCCTAGACGTTTCTAATCAAAGAAACATGAAAAAGTTAAACGGACCTAAGATGTTCTTGCTAACTAAAGTCATGTTCAATCTCTTTCAAACGAACCGAACGCGCAAGTCAGATGATAAGAACCATCATTCGGTCAAACAACTGATGACCAGGTAGGAATCGATAAAACTACAAGTTACGAGGTGTGTGTCGGCACCGACGACTGACCGGACCGGCGAGCACTGGTGTAATACTTATTAATAAAAATGCGTCCGGCGTGTTTGGATAGGCAAGGTTCATTGCAACACGATACGACACTAGAAGAGACACCCCATCTGTTCAGGTGATACAAAAGGAGACGAAATGTCTAATTGACTTTTGAATGGCGTCGAATTGAAACAGAGTGGAACCGCAGATGAGGTGAGGTGGGATGTCATGAGTGACGATGAGTAACTGACAGAAAGAAATAAAAAAGAACACAAGTGACTGTTGGACGAGGACGCTTTGTGTTAGTATCATTGAAGGTTGTTCGACGGAACGAGGAGCGGGACATGACACATCTGAACGGCCCCAGAAGGCAAATGGCAGCTAATCGGAAACTGAGCGAACCGATTCTGGTAGTGACAGAACAGAAGTGGGCGACAATGCCACGGCAGACGTGTTGTTCTTCTGGAGATTGCGATTTTCTATTAGCAAGTTTTGCCGCCTCGATTAGCCTCACTTTCCTGGCCAGGTCCACACAAATTTGGCAATGACCGAACGGTGTTGATGATGAATCAGATCTAGAAAAAGAACGAACGAAAGACAGTTGTCTGTTCTCTTATCTGTTTCAGGGTTTCTCTTCCAGTTTCAATCTCAACTTTCTCAATTTCCTGTCATTCGATTGTTCATTTCTCCTGACTAACATAAGAATGCTGAAGTGAGAGATTCCTATCTTCACTTTTTTGGTTACATTCTTTTTTTGTTACTTTATTGTCTTGCTGAAAGAAAGAACTTGTTCTGGCATTGGTTCTCTGTGTACTTTTATACTTTCAATGCACTTGACTAATGGTTTTGTTACGGACAGGGAACCAATGATGATAACCAAAATTCGGGAATAATTCAATTGTTGAAAAGTTGGTAGTGTTGCGGGTTTGTTGAACTCATCGAACGGAGAGACACCACGGGGTTTGCACATTGGAATTGTGGTCTCATCCACTACAAATTCACCGCACTTTGTATGGCTACAACCGAGTAGAACAACTGCCAAACGTTCAAACGCTACACACAACATGTGTCTCAGATTCTCCACATGGCAATAAGCAATAAGATATCCTTCACATGTCATATTCACTATTCACTGCTTCTTAGTCACTCAACACAACTTTTCCTGTGTCCCTTGTAGTATTCCTTTCTCTTCGCTTGGGTAGTGTTCAGTGATGTTTCGTTACTAAGGGCAACGTTTTCGGATTCATTAGTAACGATCAGATGAGCAAGTTGCAGTTGAGTGAGCTTACACATTTCTTTCTCTCATTTCCTCCCACTATATGATATCTAGTTGTGTGAGTATTCTTTTTTTGTTGGAGTCTGTTGGAGGTCTGTCAACATCCCTCACCCAAGGAACCAGGTCCGGAAGCATCCGTTTTTTTTCTTCCTTGACACGTCCGATTGCAAAACCAACAAAACCCGACATTGGTGGGTGGGCATCGGGCACAGAGAGAGTGTGAGGGTCCAAACAATGTTTCTTCTCCCAGAAATCTTCAAGGGGCACGTTGAAATGAGTATTACAACTGGCCCGTTGAAGCCGGGGCCATTGCCTAGCGGAGTTTCTCGAAATAAATGATCAGCGTCGCAGTATGAGAGAGAGGGCTGCGATCTGTGAGACGCCGAATAGCATCAAAACAGAGCTCTGATGTCCAGCTCAGATCCGCCGCCGTGGTTGTATTGTACTATACTGCAGAAAGCATTGAGAACCAACTGACACGACCAGTCTCCTCTTGCTCTCTCAGTTTTCTTCACCCTCACACCACACTTTTTGATGCTTCTTCAATACATGCTGTCTGATCGAATCCCAATGCTCGCAAATCAAATCAAAGCAAAGCGAATCTGAGCGCAACGCGCCGCAACCCCCGCACGAGACGCGGCAAGAGCTAAAGCGCATTCCGTCTTCTGCAGTACCCTGCTCCTTTCCTTCTTCTCCTTATTCTCCTTTCCCAACCGACAGACAACGTCTTCCCTTCTCGGCCTTCTAATTCATCCCATTCAAATGTGCTACCCTCGCATATTTTAATTTGCCGAACCAAACCAAACCAAAGGCATCCTTCCCGCTCAGTCCCCCATCCCGTCCCATAAGACGCAATACTAAGAAATTCCAAGAATTCAATTTAAGAAACTAAGAATGGGTTAGAATATGAAATTGTGAATACCAACATGCAAACATCAAAGTATCCCTTTGCCGCCTCTAGCGACATAATACGAGGCCTTCATTAAATTTTTATTCGTGCTTATTTTCCGTTTTGAAGGGGTAGCAGAGTAAAGTATTCAGTAGGTTCTCTAGACTTTACTATGTAGTAGTCTTCGTGTCGTCTCCTTTTCAACTTGCTTCATATTTCAGTTAGAAAGAAGGTATCACTTATAACCTGCGGTTCTAAATGTGATCTAGTGTTTGATTAAATCAATTTTCTTTTAACAAACTCAAAACGGTTACTCTGTTTTTCTTTGCTGTTTTACACTTGGCCACTTTTCGAGAGAAAAAAGAAAAAAGAACTACTTTCCCATGGAGCAGTAACCCGTCAATTACCATTGGAAAGGTTCCGTCTAAGAGCTCTCAGTAGCTCTCTCCGGACACTTCAAACGTCGACCCGTCGTTGTCCGATCCGTTCACTTGCTTCACTAACCACGTCCGCTTAACTAACAACTCTTACCCACTTGCACACTCAACCAGACACTCGCACAGCAAATCCGATGTGCCCATTCCGGATAGTTTGATGAGTCCTTTAGCTTCTGCCCTCTTCTCGCATCTAACACGTCCGTTCCGCTCCTAACCCCTTCCTTGGTTCTATTACCCCTTTCATCCCTCTGTTCACTTGCTTGCACTTGCACAATCTGATTACAAACGGCTACAACACTCGCACAGAATTCCGCTGACTTTGTCAGTGATGATTTCAGGGTGAGTGGACAGCCCTTGTCCGGGACTCAGAAATGGTGAATAAGTAAGGATAAGTGAAAACTTGAAGTGTGACAAGTCTTTCCCTGTGAATTGTAGTTCTCTTGCTAAAAGCTTAGATTTTAGATATTTCATCTCATCTGAAAGCTGAAAAGAAGGTAACGAACACTTTGTTGTACTGCTTCTTTCACACCGACAAAAAACATGACAAAAGCATGTTGCCCTTACCTTCAATTTTTCATCTTTTCAATATGCTAATGACATTTTGACAATGACATTAGACCTGCACTAATTTTCCAGCAGTCGCTTCATTAACACCATCACAGTCTCCCCGCTATACTTCCATTGGTTTCTTCCTAATTACACTGAACTTCTGCGTGCATCGGTTTCATACCTATTGTGTTACACAACTTCAAACTAGTACCTTCCGTTTTCTTGCTCTCTTCTATCAATCGGTTTTTTTTGGAACTGAACTGAACTCCCCTGTCTCACTCTGACACTTCTCCACAAAACATCAACCCTTTTTTTCACACCGTCGTTAAAGCTTCCCACCAAATTGCTTGGCACACCCCTTAGTAGTCGTAAACACGATTGTCACATTGCGTTGTACTGCAAGAGTGTCGTATTCAGGGCGGAAGGCGAAATGAGCCACTTTGAGGATAACATTCGCTACGGCGGACCGGCTAACGAGACGGACGGCGAGGTTTGCAGACCGACTTTGAGATGTGTTTTCACGTTTAGAGTTTAGGATGCCAAGCGCAAAGCCGAGGAAAGAGAAGCCAAGAAGGCGGAGGTCCGTAAGCGTCTTGAAGAGGCTGGACAAAAGAAGCAGAAAAAGGGATTCCTGACTCCAGAAAGAAAGAAGAAGCTGAGAGTATGTGAAAGAAAATGAGAGTTCATTTACTATCCGTTTGTTTTTTAGAAACTTCTCATGATCAAGGCTGCCGAAGACTTGAAGAGACAACAACTCCTCAAGGAACAGGAAAGAGTCAAGATTCTCAGCGAGAGAACTATTCCATTGCCAAATGTGGAGACTATCGATGATCATGGTACTACTAGAAACTATCGCAAATGTTTCATTCTTTATTTTCAGGAAAGCTGGAAGCCATTTACACCGACTTGTTCAACCGCCTCTGCTCTTTGGAAGAGGAGAAGTATGACATCAACTTCATTACTACCGAGACCGAAACCTGCATCAACCAACTCAACATTGAAGTCAACGACCTGCGCGGCAAGTTGTGAGTAAATCTTATTTCCACCTGGGCCTAACGATCATATGTGTTATTTTTAGCGTGAAGCCGTCGCTGAAGAAGGTGTCAAAGTACGATAACAAGTTCAAGAAGATGGCAGAAGCGAAGAAAGAGGAGACGAAGAATTTGAGAACAAACCTCAAGACAGTCAAGAAGGAGAGTGTCTTCACCCAATTGGCTAATAAGAAGAAATCTGACAAGCCAGAATGGTCGAAGAAGAAGGATGACAAGAAAGAGGAAGCTGCCTCAGAGCCAGTTGCCGAGCAGATCGATGAAGAACATTCTGAGGCTTCCGAGGAAGAAGAGGAGGCTGATGAGGAGTAAACTGTTCTTCCACTGTTCCTATTCTTATTTTGTTGCTTTATATTTTATTTTGCATTATATACAGTACCGGACAAAAAGAAATCATATTTTGGTGTTTTCAGTGCAAAAACGTCATTTTCTAAGCTATGGGTCAGGGATTCAACAAGAACGCATGACTCAAACTGTTCATAATATTGTTTTTCAACCTTCTGGGAACTAGAAAAACAAAAAATAACAGCCGGGAAAGTCCTGATTTTTTTGCTACACCCTTTCAAAGATACCTAAAAAATCTGAAATTCGGATTTTTTGGTGTATCTTCAAAATTAGGAAACCAATGAAGCTGAAACTCGGCATAGTTATGAATTTGCATGTGAGAAACCGTATTCAGTACTTTGTTTGACATCTTAGCCATAACTTACAAAAAAAAGAGGAAGACAAGATTTCTGTGATTTGGGAGGTTTCTTTGAAAGGGTGTAGCAAAAAAATCAGGACTTTCCCGGCTGTTATTTTTTCTTTTTTTAGTTCCCAAAAAGTTGAAAAACAATATTATAAACAGTTTGAGTCATGCATTCATGTTGAATCCCTGACTCATGACTTGGAAAATGACGTTTTTGCACTGAAAAACCCCAAATATGATTTCTTTTTGTCCGATACTGTACATTCACGCATCATATGATCCCGAGCCTTGCCCACATTTCGCCACCCAATCAAAGTGCCTTTACTCATAATAAACTGTGTTTCTATCACATTCCATCACCAAATGTCACCCCTTCTTTTAATAATTCCAGCTGCTTTTTTTACCCAAATGGCACAAACAGCCAACGAAATCCACCTGTCTTCCCACTCTAACGTAAACGTCAGAAGGCGTAACCCGGATATGAATTTACTTCGTTTTTAGCTTCAACTTGCTCTTATATAAAAAGAGTCACACCAGCTACATTCTTATACTTTGCCGAAAATGGAGAGAGTCAAGTTTTCGTCTTACGATGCTCTCGTCGATTCGGAATCTAGTCTGGTTAAACTGTATCCAGGTATCAACTTCAAGTCGTTTAGAACTATGAATTACTTGGATAACATGTGTCACTTTTTTGGTTAGTCTAGTAATGGAACTGCCTTTTTGAGAAAGATACCATTTCAGGACTCACCTTCTTCTCTTTCTACTTCCTTGTTCTTCTTGTTCGTGGCAAAACATACCTTGTTTTTGAACACAGTTTCTGGTTCATCTTTATCTTCCAAATAATAACGTTCGGATCATCTGTGGTCACTCAAAAGGTAAGAAAATGATTCTGAAGAGAGCAACTCGTCACCTTCCCAATTTTCAGGTCTCGTTTTTGTTAAACAATGTTGAGTACTATTCTTACGATAGTTTCACATCTTTCCCTGCTTTGTTAGTGATTGCTTGTGACAAAATCACCAGCTGTCAAGCACCGCTCTACTGGTTTGTTATCACAGCATTCCTGATCATCCAGATAGTAGAATTCTCCAACCAAAGGTATCCTTGTTTGATAGATTTTCTTAAACGTTGTATTTGTAGCATCCACGCTCTGAAATTTGCTCACATCTACCTCATCCCGATCTTTCTAATTGTTATGCTGATCTCTTTAAACATGCCGGTTAGTTTGTTTTCGAATTGACCTTGTAAAACCGGAACCAATCAGGAGCATATGGAAATTGTTATGATTGTCGTCTGCTTTCTGATCTGGTGGATTTATCGGAAACATATGGTCGCCCGGTTGTACAGCCAGGATATGTCAAGAAGAGATGTTTTGAATTTGCGCCGAGTGAACATCTGGGTTTCATGTCAGGTGGGTTACGAAGCAATTGATTAACACATTAGGGTGATTACGTGGATGACTTTACAGATCTTCGCCGTGTTGATGTATCACCTGCTAAAATTTGGGACAACGCAAGCCATCAAATCATCTGTTCACGACAGTGCCCGTCTGATTTATTACGTTTTCTGGAAGGACGAGGTCAGATAGAAATGGGAAACAGACAATACAATTGGTAATTTAGGTTTTCAAAGGAGTTCAATTGGTAGCCACGTATATGAACGCTACCTTGTTTGCTTGGTCAACCATCCACTTCATACAATCCGAGAAGTCTCAATCGCCAGAGTCATCCAGTCTTCCAGTGTTCATCGGCAGTCCCATCCAAATGGAAACTTTCTCTCGCCGTCATTCTACAATTTCACGACTCTCAGCTAATAGTGTAGCCCCACACACTCCAAGAGACCCACACATGCTTCACATTTGAGAGTTTACATTCATATTCGTTTTTTTGATTTTCGTATTATTATTATTCAGAATTATCTCAAGTTCACATCTGTCTTGATGTCATTATGAAATAAACAAAAGTTATTGTGTGAACAAGTTATATTTGAAACAATGAGAAATATGACAGAATACCTTTTGCTCGTTCTCGGGGTTAGGGTAGGTGGACAAAAATTCATCATGGTAGGGAATGGATCGAGATGAGATAGGCAGTTGAAAATAGGGTAACTTGGACAATGAGAACTGAGAATGAAGGAGGGGAAGAAGAAATGACAATAGAAAATGGGAAAGATTGACCGCGTTTTGAAAATTAAGCTACAGGAAGAAAGAAAAAATCAGTGGGGAAAAATCGAGGAGTGATCTATTTTTAAGCGTGATTTACATGTTGTACCGATCCTCATAGTTGCTGTACGGGTGGTCCGACATGAACGGCTGGCGGCTCATGCTGAAAGCAAATGTGAATCAACCACGTTGAGAAAATTTCACAAAAGACATATGCTTTCATCTATCGAAACAATGCAAGAAGCGAAAGAAGCGTGCGAATAGATGAAAGGCGACTGTAGAAGTAGTTTCAATTGTTACCTGTTGGTGACCAAAGGGGCAGACACGTTTTGGCTCCAGAGAGGAGGATTTGGTTCGTCGGCGGTTCCGGATGTAGTGTTCGTTGACGGTTCGGTGCGATCTCTGTGAATATTTTGAATGAAAACAAATGTGCAAATGGAAAGTTAGGGAAAGTGAGTTCAGTCCGATAGGATAGAAGAAAAAAGAGATTTACAATTTGGTTCCCGAATTAAAAAATGTTATAGTTCACTTTTTCACCTGTTTCTTGGGTTGTAGACATGAGTTCCATAAATGTCGACTGGAATGGTTGAGTCGTGGGCACCGCGCGGGAAGAATGGATCGTCTTCGTCAACTTCGACGTATTCGTGAGGCCTGCAGAACAAAATTTGATTGGAAAGAACACAACTATTTTACGTATTCAAACCAGGCATTTCAGATTCTCCGTTATGTTTTCCATTTAAAATAACTTTTCGTGCAAAACTTAATGAAACTAAACGTGTGTCCATAAGAAACAAAAATAAAAAGGCAGGGGAGACACAGAAAACCAAATATAAACTGAAAGTCCAGTCGCTCATGGGGTATGGTTTCCGAGGGAGGTCTTCACGACAACTTCACATACCGAAACGAGACTCGTTTATTTAACAAAACTGAAGTTGTAGTGGCGGGATAGCTTTTGACCACTACTGCCGGTGATTGTGTTCTTCCGAACGGAAGCACACAGTCGTTCGTAGTGGCCGACTCGTATCGGAACGGACGGACACGGACCGGATACGATGGTTTGGATCTGATCGGGAAACACAGAGTGAGAAGTGATCAGAACGAATTGGTTAGAATGTGAGAAACTTTTGGTGCTGTGTAGAAGACATAGTGACACAAAAAAAGGTTTGTGCAGTGGGTGAATGTAGAAGAAAACAACTCACAATCTGGAGAACAGATTCCATGTTTTGGAAACCACGATGAGGAGGATGAAGAGTAGGATTCCGAGGAGCAGGATGCTGATCATGTAGATGCTCATTCCCGCTCTGCAGAACCATTCAAATTAGTAACAAGTTCTAAGCTTTCAGTGATCGTCTAACTTACACAGACTGGTCGCATGTTCCGTAGTAGAAGTTGACGACCTCATCGTGGAAAACATAGCAGGACGAAGATGAAGACACAGCTCCGGCCAATTTCAGCATTTTGGTGATGTCATCCCCAACTGCCGATGATGAATTGGTTATCTAAAATAGCCGAACTTTATTATAATTGGTTTCAGTTTCCGGTAATTACCGATGCGCTGCTATTAAAAGCAACTTCCATCAAACGATCCAGTTGAGACTTGCTGGCCGGGATGTTGTTGAGAAGCGCCACGTGGCGAGCGACAGGAATTGGCAAATTATCATGGGTGGCGACCGGAACGCAAGTGTTGTAGAACTGCACAGTGTCGTAGAAGTTGCCAAGGCTTTTACGCGTCACTTGGTCTCCGTCGCGGCAGAAGTCGGAGAGAGCCTGAAAAAATTATAAACTCAATGACTGACATTCTGATTGAAATCTTACAATGGTCAGTGGCAGGGAGATGGAGATCAGAAGCCATACAACAATGAAGATGAAGAGGCCGACGGCACTGAAGATAACTGCTCCTTTCTTGGACTGTTTGCAGAAGGCGACGACTCCAGTGAAGAGGACACACATGGTAATGGATAGCATGAGAACAAGGAAGGCCCATCTGGAATCAGTTGAATATATGTTTACTTTATTCTTTCTCAATTACAGCTACTTCTTGTGGAACCCCGCGTTTTCAAAGTGTGCTCATCTCGCAGTTCCTAATAACCCTCCAGCAATAAAGCATTTTCTTCGTTACAACATCGTTAATATTTGTGTGCACATTGTGTCCCCCACCATATGCACCAATCCATCATAAAAGTGTCATTTGGTGCCTTCTTACCTCTCGCTTTCATACATCGACAGGAACTTGCGGATCGTCTCCAAAACATTGAGGTCGTCTTCGTGTTTTGAATGGAACAGTTTTCCGTTCTTGGCAATGATGTCGATTTCGTCTGTGATGTTCGTTAGGATTTGGTCGATTTGCTGGACAATCGTGGCGTTTTTCGTTTTTTTGCTCTCGATGTGAACGATGTCTTCCAAGTTCTTCAGATGCACAGTGGTGTTCAGTGCGGCCTCTTGGAACTGAGAGATCTGTGTCATCGAGATCTGATACGACTTCTTGCTGTTGATAATCGAGTTGATCGAGATGGACATTCCCCGGTTGACATGTTCGTTGGCAAACAGGCAGATGCCGAGCATGAAGCTGCAAAATGTTGATCGTTTATTTTGTTTTTGTTGATCCGCAATTTTGAAAATCAAACAGAAATAGAAACAAATGGAGTCTAGCTCCCGTTTTTATTATTCTCATGATTATCCAATATTTCGCAAGCTGCTCATATAATGCCGGAATCTATTGTGTGATGGCAAGCGAAACGGAAACCTTGAGACCGAATAGGCCTAATGATCATAAACGCAAACATATTGCCAATTGGATGAATGAAATTGAATAGGAAGCTTAATGGTCTAATGAGAACTTGGATTCTAGCAAGCGTTAGTTGTTCATGATCAAAATGTTGTTGTCTATTTGATTTTTGAAAAAAAAAAACTCACAAGCATAGCACGGATAGGCAGAAGAGGACGAACGATAGTCTCCTGACACGCCGTCTCGTTTTTCCGGTCGTCTCATTCTTACGGCACGCTTGACAGATCCAGACGATGGCGATGGTGACAAGAAGAAGGACACTGACGGCTACTCCCAGCAACGCCACAAGTGCCAGTGCCTACAAAGAGATTTCATTGTATACAGACGGCACTTCTCAGGATGATTGGCAAGCGGGATTTGACCTCAAACGGATTAATAAGGTGACTGAGAGTGAGGTGACATTGATTTGATCTGCCACAACGACTTCTTGTCAATCTTCTCACTCTAGTTCTACTACTATAGTTGACAAATGTTATCATAATTTTGTGTTTCATTTTGTGGTTCTTGATCATTTCGATGCGTGTTTCCCCGAGTTGAATTCGGTTCGGGACGCAGATTTCAATCTGCGAAATTGAACTCAAACCCAATTTACAGAGTGGAAAGGTCTCTGTTTTTGGGTCATTTCCATTTCCCATCTCCACTTCCTTTACCCATTCCCATCATCTATTTTTTACACCTAGTGCCAAGTGGTGCCCGGCTCGCCGCAGTCCGAAACATTTCATTTCAAGTTTGGACTTTTGAAACGACAAAAATGAGAGGAAGGGCAGGGAAACTTCGGGCAATAAAAGACACTGGAATGGGACTGAAGCACTTAAAAAAGAAGGTGCTTTTACTCTCATCTCGAGCACTCTTCTACTCATTTCACATGTTTCTCCCCTTTCTACTTTTCCCGTCCTCTCTTCCATTATCAACTTGAAAAAGAGCTTGGTGGGAAAAAACGACGACTTCTCGGTTGGTTGGTTTGTTTCTGTTTTACAAGATGCCTGCTGGGATACAGCACACATGGTCGTTTGATGTATGCCGACCCCCGAGAAGATTTGTCTCTGGTTCGTTACCCACCAGATCCCCCATGGCAGACACGAACAATCGTCGCCCCCCTCTAATCTATAAACAAAATCTGGTGCATAATAAATATGATGCACGGATTGGATTTATCAAGGGTCACCAACCGACCCGACGAGCCCTCTCGAGGAAGATGGATGGTTTATGTCAAAACGGCATTCTTGTTTACTTGCCCGAAGCACAACCCCTTAGTGTTGTCTGCCCTCCCGAACCACTGGATACACATCTAATTGAGTAAGAAATGTTGTGTGTATTTGTTAGTGTGTCGGTTGGTTCGGAGCGTATGGCCACGGACCACGGAGGCCATGGCTCACTATTTTCTCATGCCGATTCGATTTCATTGACATTTGGCATAGGGAAATGATGAAATCGGAACGACCCCAGAACCAAACGGGAGTAAATCAAACCGAGTAGAAATCCAAAGACATTCAGATCCCCATAAGTTATGCTCTCTTACCTGGAAGTATTCACTGTTCCGTTCAAAGTTGAAGATGTCCTTGGACCAGTGGAACTTGAAGTTCAACCGAGGAACCAGGGAGAAGAAGTTGATAAAAAACGACGCGAAAGTCATTGTAGGTTCGTATGCCAAGGAGTCTTATTCCATAGTAGTCCGTCTGAAATATATGTCACTCTCAGCAACAAAATGAGCAAAAAAAGGAGATAAGAGGGAAAGAAAACCAAAAACAGCGGAAAGGAGCCCCTTGAGAAATGTATTTTGGTATACATAAGTGAGGATAACGCTGCTGGTTTCGGTCTCGTTTTTGGTGACGAGGATTGAAAACAAAGCACGACAAAGAGAGGGACAGAAGGCTTGGAATGGGCCTGATTAATCGGTGCTTAGGCTATGAAAATATGTGTTCAGACGGCAGGAAGCTGTCGGATAGATAGACGTAAGCGATGAATTGGTCAGTCAAGGCTCGCAGAAGTTGTGGTGCAACGACGCAGAGAATGGGCGGGCAGCCAGTGCGCGAATGGACAAAGTGAATGGCAGAGAGGCGACAGAAGAAGAAGGGGATGGGTGGACGGGGCGTGCTTTCCGGCTAACTTCATTGAAGCCTAATGACCGTTGGTTGCTACTGAATTCGTGTGACAGGAATATGAAACCCCTTTAAAAGAAGTAGGATTTTTTCTTGATTCCTCTCAGAAACATCTGGATGCGATTTAGATAAAAATGAGGAATAAAAGTGAAGAATGATTGAAGCGACCTCTACCTCTTACTCTCTTGAGTAGGTACTTTGAACGGAACCTTCAGACTCGAAAGTCCTCACAATGAGGGTCAGAAATAACTCCAAGAGAAGGCAGAAAAAGAAACTAGGCTAAGCTTTTTTGTTCTATTTGCTGTCGGAACACCAGTTCCCTTCAAACTGATAAGCCCCTAGAGACCGACGAAGTTCACTGGTCAAAGTGAGAATGATGAACACTCAAACGGCGGAAAAAGCGAAAAAGAAGCAATGAACATGTTTGATGAGGGAAACTGATAACACCGAGAGGTGACGAGAGATGGCGAAAAAGTAGTAGTCGGCGGCAGGACAGGTGGTCAACACAACAAATGACACGCTTTTTTACCCCCACAAGTTGGCATTGATGAGGATGTGGGACAGAGCGCGGGATACAACAAGAAGAGGGGGATCTGAGGTGTTGTGAAGTATAATTCCTAAAATGTAGGGAAGAACGCGGATTTTTATCAAGAAGAACATAAATTTTTCAAAAGAGAAGCTAAAAAAACGTTGCATGTGATCTACGTTGTTATCAGTCAAGGAAATCGTCTGTTTTCGAGTTTTTCTTTTGAAAACAACAGAGTGCTAAACATCCGCGACTGCTGGCATATGCGGGGTTGACGTTTCGGAGAGCAGAACAGAACACATGCATGACTCTGACTCAGTAATTTCGAAATTTCGCCTCCTTTGTACTCTATGCGACCAAGACCACTCACTGGCGTTCTTTCCCTGATATCTCAAACCCATCGAATGGTAATAAAACATCAAACCAGATCGTACTTGAAGGTTATATGCAAAAAGTGGATTTGGTGATGGCGAAGTACGGGATGAAGGGAAGATAAGGAGAGAAAGACAAGACAAGACAAGAACAAAACAGAACAGAGGGTGGGTGTTGGTGGTGGTAGGGGAGGGGACAGTGTGGAGACGGCCAGAAGGTGGATGGGGCCATTGCGGAGGGGTCGGGCAGGAAATATGGCCGGGGTGGTGTGCGTTGCGTAGACCGACGGTGTTTGATATCGATCGACTGTGCGCAGCGACCACGCTCTGTTCGGCCCGCAGCACTATACCTTGAATCACTCGGCCGGCTCTTTTGACCGAAGAACGTTCCTGCCTCTTGGCTAGCGTATGCAAATATGTAAAGCACTTTTATGTTTGCATCCGCGCCCAGCCTTCAAAGGATACAAACGATCATTTTTTACCATTACCGGCTATCTGAAGAGTTGCCGACTGGTCTCTATTTTCTAACCAAGTGTAGTACTAGTGCTAGTTCCGCGAGTCAGGTGATTCCAATGCTGGGAATTTTCCCACCTGCCTTGCAAACTTCTCGTTTCATGAACTCGGCAATAGAAAACGGAACTGAAAATAAAAACAAGAGGGACGGGGGATAAGTATGTTTTCGGTTTTTTGACACCCCACTCCCCACTAGTTACTCTCACTTTCCCTCTCCTTACCACCACCAAAACATTGTAATAACCTGGGTGGCGATCTACCTATCTATCCAGTTTGTGACTGACTCGGCACTCAAAAAACATTGTTTGTTTGGCTATCAATGGAGAAAAAAGAGGAAATGAATGAAGGAAACAAAGCAAACACGAACACCTCTTGTCAACTTTTTTCCTCGATGCAATGAACAGACAATCAAGTTGGGGCGCGGATTTCAAATGTCCTTTCTCTTCTTTCTGACGACAATCTCTCTTTCTCTCGGAACGTTTTATTGCTATCATCACACGGAAGAGGTCGCTTTGACATCAATCTCACTACGAATTGCTCTATAAATTTGTGTCGTACTTCTCCTATCTCCCCTTGCTATTACTATCGCCGTCCGAATTTCATTTCATTTCCTCTCATCTCATTCTATCTTATTCTCAAATTTTCACATTTTTTCGCAAAACAAATTCTCAAGAAAAAAATGGGACGCCGCGGAAAGGTTCGGTTTTAGTTTCTCGGAGCAAAAAAGAACGAATAGAGCACATTGGGATGGGTGGGAAAACAGAGCTGTTTTGGGGAGTATTACATTTTTGGAAAAGAGGTGGGGATACAAAGATACAGCCGGCTGAGGGGCCCGGACACGCACATGGAAGTGCTTGAATATGCAACACGCCAACAATAATAATTTTATGAAAGTAGGAAGAAAAAGGAGAGAGAGGGGAAAGAAATTCAAAGAAAATGTATTGAGACATAACGAGAAGAGTTGTCCGTTTAAGGGTACATGATAGGCAAATATTGTTATCTGTACTTTTTTGATTGTCAGACAGATTGATAAAGATGTTGATGTTGTTGTAGGAACTGGAAAAGGAAACGCATGAATTGTTTATGACACGAAACATCATATATGTGAAAAATGAGAAATGGTGTGGGAGGTGAAGAAGAAAAAAGAAAAGTGAACAGATGAAAAAAGTGAACAAGTGATGGAAAAGGTCTGTTGCGAGGAATGGTAATGAATATATAAGAAATACACGAAAACAATGAGAAGATATGATTTCGTAACAAATAAGTGCTCAAAATGTTATCTTGATGACAAACTCAATTAAGTCGATTGCTTCTCCACCAATCTGTAATACAAGCCACGGCGTGCCAACAATGTCTGATGGGTTCCTTCTTCAATGGCTTTTCCATTCCTGCACACAATGATCTTGTCGGCATTCTGGATGGTGGACAGTCTATGAGCAATCACAACACACGTTCTTCCAAGTCTGGCTTTGTCGAGAGCTTCCTGCACAATCTTCTCACTCTCCGTGTCCAATGCGGAAGTGGCTTCGTCAAGAAGCAAAATCTTCGGGTCTCTGAAACAATCCAAATTCATTTTTGTTCCTTTTTCAACTAATACCTGACGATTGCTCTTGC